>VBSM01002608.1:96465972-96489221 GCA_008086735.1 Cheirogaleus medius | reverse complement strand
AAAAAAAAAAAAAAAAAAAGAGTGTCTCCAAGGACATTTGAGCTGCTCTGAGTTTTCCATTAGTATTTGTTTGGTTTGTGGGTTTCTGCACTGGGGATTTCTACAAAAATAAGCAAATATTAAACAGAAATGAAGCAGCCACAAAAATGATACAGAGGAAAACCTAGGGGAAGAAGACCAGCCCAGAAACTGGGCAAGGTACACATATTAAATAGCAGGAGCATTAAAAATATAAAGTGCCGCTTGTCTAAGCTCTTGGATTATGTGTGGAGTGTTTTTTTGGGTTTATTTTTTTGGGGGTGTATGTTTAGAGCTGGATTGTTACAAGTAGGAGAGAAGTGTTTTTATCCAAAGTAGGTATCTTTAATTATGACAGGTTAGGCATTTAAAAAAAATCAGGCCACATATAAATTATGATGCTGACGTTCATAAACCCACAAATGAAAGGAAATATAGAGGCTTGCATTCATTAAGCAAATAGGGTATGACAAGGCATAAATTCAAATTGGTTGGGGGGTTGAGTAATTTTTCCCAACTGCAGAAATTGAACTCCAAGTATGGAGAAGAAACTGGAGGGCATAAAGTACCTACAACTTGCTTTACATTCAGAAAGAATGTAGAATTGCGGCTAAGTGTGGGGACACCGAAGCTGTACACCCTGGTTGAGTTTCATCCCATCGATCTCCCGTATATGATTTTGGGTGAGATTTTTAACCTGTGTAATCCTTAGTACCCTCTCCTGTGAAGATGTGGTAACTCTGCTTCCTTATCTCACAGTGTTGGTGTGAAGATTTAATTCATTAGTGTGTGTGAGATGCTTAGGACATAATGGCACAGTCAGCAAGAAATAAATGTTATCATTATCTATTTCTTCATAAGTCTATGAATTTCTTTTAGAAAATCCCTTCTCTCGGTTCCTTGGTGACATCAAGCGCTGGGCCACCCTTGCCAGTCCACCCCGCTCCCTCCCGCCCCCCAGTCTCTTGGCCAGCTACGTACAACACAGCTTTCAGTTTCCAACTCAGCTTGGCAGCCACAGAAGATCCTAACTCAGCCCAACCCTTCCCAAAACAATATTAGAAAGTCCTTGTTACTGTCTCTCATGGCTCCCCATTCTGTTGCCTAAACTGTAGTCAGTTTACTACAGTTTCTCTTATACTTGTTGGTGAATCTCTTTATTTAATGAATCGCACTAGAGTTACTTTATAGCTTCTTGTTAGTGAGTATCTAGTGCTTCGTTGGACTGAAGTGCCAGCCCGTGAGGGGCGTATCTCTTCTGCTCATAATGCACCCTCAGCCCCTAGTGGGTTACTTTGGGCCTCGGCTCACCTGAAGAAAATGGTCAACAAATATTTGTTAACTGAGTGAGCCAACGGATAAATAAATGAGTGACTCCTTCAGTATTCCTAGGCAAGCCAGTGACCTGTTTGAGAACAGACCCAGGAGTCAAGGGACAAGGGCTCTATCCTCACTTTTGTTCTATGGCTTTGAGAAAATCACCACCTCACCCAACCCCCGGGCTCTAAGAAAATGCAAGGATGGTGGCCCTTGAAGAGCTGAGTATTCAGAGCACCTTATCAGCCTGATGCTCTATGATTAGGCCATTCACAAATTCTATTGGAAACATGTACACATTTTTTAAAACACCTATCCCAAACATTTTGAAATTTTCAACATAGTTGAAAAGTATGCTTAGACACAATAATAACCAGTAGTAGCTGAGTAACGGTTGCATTTATGTAAAATAGAACATGGTCATCTCTATTGCTACAGAGCCTGATGAAACACCTAACACATGAAAATATCTGTTGAAATATATTTTAAAATAATTTGTTGAATGAATGAAATAAAGCACCTCATTACAGGTCAGTTAATAAATCATTATTTAAATCTGAGTAGAAGAACAGAGTCTCTGTTAACACTCACTTTAATAGTTCTGTGTAAACTCTCATACTGAATGCATGCAAATTAGTTACTTTCCTTGGATTAAAACAATGTGTCTCCATTCTCTTTCACCAGGCAAAAGTTTGATCAAGTTAAGTAAGTGACCACAGTTTTAAAAATCTTGGAAGGCAAAGAAGATGTTGCTTTTATTTCTTATACCCAGAAATTTGGTTTTGACTATTTGTTTCTTTGAAGTAAAACCATAATTAAATACCTTGACACCAAAAGGTAATCAAAACCATGTACACATGGTTTTTGAGAAAGTTCTGTCTTGTTTTGTACTATGTATTAGCCACAGACTATTTACTTGAGATGTTTTCAAGAGAAGTTTTAGTTTATTTAAAACATAATGTTTTCAATTTTATGTGTTCACTAAAAATTTAGTGAACACTGTAAAATGAAATCTTCACAGAAATGAATTTTCATGTTTCAGTGAAACATGCACATTTCTTAATTAATTGCCCTCAAAGCATAAATGCTAATATTAGCTAATGGTGTAATTAGAAAAGCATGGGGTTTGTAGTTAGGAAGACCCATGTTCCAATCCCAGTGGTGTGATTTTGGTCTTTGTGGTCTTTGTGTGATTTTTGGCAAGCGACTTAGTCTCTTTGTGCATCTAGTCTACTCATCTATAAAACTCACAATTCCAACATAACAGATTGGAAAATAAATTAAGTAATATATATTAAGTATCTACCTACATAGTTAGCATGCAATAAAAGACACATCAAGAGATTGCTATAGATAGTTAACTGTGTTTTCATTTCAGTATTTGTGAAATACCTTATCATGCAATGCAAGCATGCTAAACAACTTGGAGATTCAAGATTTTTTTAACCGAGTAAGCACACTCTGATCATATTTATTGCAAAAGCTAAAAAAATTGTCTATGAGAAGATTTTTCTCTCTTCATTAAGAAGATATCCAAGGTAATGCAAATGAAAGTACAAAACCTCATAAATGCATAAATATGAAGCTTGCACAGTTGTTTTGTACTAATAAGAAATGTTTGCTCTTAATCTACTTGAGAATTTGGTGTCTAACACATTGTCAGGATACTATAAGAGTTATTAATAATAACTCCACATATTACAATTATTAGCTGTAAAGTTAAATTATAAAACAAAATTACCTAGCCCCACATGAACCCAAAAGTTTTATTTAGTGCGTGAGGAATGAATTGGCTGTAAGTTAGAAACCTGTCCTCTGCCATTGATCCTAAGCAACTTACTTCAAATTGTTGTAAAACATATCCAAATGTTCTAATCACTTTTTAAAATTTCTTCTCTCTCCTTCCCTCTCTCCCTCTCTCTCTCTCTGTCTCTCTCTGTCTCCTTCACTCTGATTCTTTCTCATTCCTTCTCATTCATTATCTCCCTCTTTTTCTCCTTCATTTCTTCCTAGTTTCCTCAAACATACTCTTACTGTATTCCAAAAAGATATTGGAAAGCATCACAGCAAGAAATAAATGGCACAAATTAAAATAATTTGGGAGTTTAGTAAAAGGGCTTTTGTAAAGTATGGGTGAGGTAGAAGGAAACTACAAGAACCAGAGCAGGGCCATAACAGAAGAGTTCCTTACCCTTACACCTGAAAAGGCTAAATAAAGCAGGGAGGTGGGGCCTGAGGAGCAGGTACAAGGAGGTAGGGGACACTGGAGACAGAAGACATGTGGACAGGACTGCCTGAGGGACCCAAGATCTCCAGAAAAGCATAAGGTGAGCCCAAGGGGCCCCACACTACATGAAAAGAGTGGAGGAATAAATAGCCCAGACTCACTGTTGGGGCTCCCTCCCTCTGCGGGAGCACCCAATTGTCAGGGCTTCTTCATCAGTCCCTGCAGGTCAGCCCTCCAGTGCACACAGCAGGTGGGGAAGAGCGGACATGAACCTAGAAGGGTAAGTGGAAGCCAGCCAGTCAGTGGTTTTAAGCCCCCCCCCATACATGTATACACACACACACACACACACAATCACACTATAAAATAAAGTATGAAAAGTGAGCCAGTATTCTAGGACCAAGGCAGGAAACACACAAGATGAGCTTGGAGCAACTTCATAATACCAGAAAGCAAGGAAGTGCTCAAACAAAGAAACAATACAAAAAAACAAAACCTGCAACATGGAGGCACATCAAATGAACCCAGGAGCCAAGTGAAGAAATGCTCAATGGTCAAAGGCGGAACAATTTAAGCAACAAAATTAAGTAGCACTGGATGATCATCCAAAGTATAAATACATATCCATGAGTCCATACTGATATTAATATAAATAAATGATAGAATAAATAAATAAATAAGAAAACACAAATCTCTCCTGTAGAAGAATTCTAAATAATTTTTGCAGATTCTCCTCCCTCAAAAAAGTGGAACATAACTTCTCACTGCCTAAGTGCAGGCTGTAACACAGTGACTTCCTTTCAAATAATATATTAATAGTGTGGAAAGGTGGGGTAGGAAAGGGATGGAGAGAGACTTCAAAGTGGAGAAACCTGACAAAGGCTACTTCAGCCAGGTGATCAAGGGCAACACCCACAGTGGCAAGGCATGTTAATAGAGTGTAGCCTTAATACAATATGATGAGAATGGCACTTTACCTCTGTGGTCTTCCTCCCAGAAACTCATAACCCTAGTATAATCATGAGAAAAACATCAGACAATCCTGACTAAGGGATGTTCTGCAAACTCCCTGACCCGTGATCATCAAAACTGTCCAGGTCATCAAAAACAAGAGAAGTCTGAGAACCTCTCCCAGCCAAGAGGAGCCTCAGGAGACAAGATGACTAAATGGAATGTGGTACCCTGGAATGGGACCCTGGGACAGAAAAAGGACATTAGGCAAAAACTAAGGACATGGAAATAAAGTATGGATTATACTTAATAGTAACGCATCAATATATGCTCATTAAGTGTAACAAATGTACCGTTTTAATCTAAGGTGTTAATAATAGGAGAACTTGGTTATGAGATACATGGGAACTCTCTGTACTATCCTTGCAATTTTTCTGTAAATCTAAAACTGTCCTAAAAAATAAAGTTGAAAATATAGTGAGTTGAGGAAAATAAAGATAGAAAAGTAAGACAGATAAATCCAATCTTGCCACGGATGCCGTAATAAAGTTGGCAACCCAAGTTATATCAATTATATCCATTCACAATTTTTGAAACTATAGTCCCTCCATTACTAATGACAAATGCTATCGCTCTAGTTGCTTTATAAATGGGCACGACTTTGAGCCCACTTGCATCCTACAGTGGGAATTTGGAAGCATTAACTAAAAACCCTATTCCCACAGACACATTTCAACTGCACATACAGCTCCTCCTCCACCCACACAAACACACCGCTCACCCACAGGTGCACACTGGGCCCACACAGACACGCCAAGCTCTGTGGAAAGAAGAAGCACGAACCAAGGGTCTTCTGTCATAATTAACCCCACGACTCTGGTTAAATCCTTCATCTTCTTTTCATCTCGCTTTTCCCTGTAAAATTATAAAATGGAACAAAATTACCTTCTGCCCTTTCCATCTCTAAAATTCTTTTCCCAAAAGTAGCTGAGTGATTTATTCGAGTGAGGGAAGAAGCTCTTTCTCAAAGCTCCTTTTCAGTAATTAAGAAACAAAAATACAAGGTCAATATCTTAATAACACCTCATTGCTTCAGGACTAACAGTGTATAATGGCTCGATGAGGACAGCTGCATCCGTGGACTCCTCCAAGACTCGGAGGACAAACATTCTGAAAGCATATTTGTTACATGTCTGCATTTGTATTACGGCCAAAACTCTGAACCAATCAAGTGCCTAATATTTGTATAAATTTCTTTTGCATCATGTTTTCTGACTCACAGCTTTGGGTTTTCTTAAATCAGCTAGTTCTTAATTTTTGCTTTTAGTCTATATCCAGATGCCTTATAAGGACTTGAGAGAAAGAACATATCTCTTTTTTTCCTTCCATCAAAACTGACCTTTGAAATTCTTCACAATACTTAATAATCTTCAATCTAACACAAGTGATTAGTCGTAAGTTCCTTCAGTTCTCTGGGCACCAACTTCCCTCATCTGTACGATGAAGGGACTGGACTAGATGCTTTGTAAAAATATTCAAAAGGTCACAAAACCAGCCACCTCTTTGATCCTTGAAACCCCTGTACAAGATCCCTACCAAAGGGTATCTCCTATTTGTAACATTTGAAGATGTAATTATTGATTTAATTATTATATTTTGTGAATTAAATGTTTACATGTGGCTTATGAAATGTTTAGATACATAAACATGAAGCTATAGTCATGATTTTTAAAACTCATCTGTATTTTTCCAACATGGGAGATTTTGTCATAGGCTCTTATGTTTTATTATTTTAGTCCCAACAAACTTTTATCTCAGATATGGCACTGAAATTAAGTAGGTCTCTTAAAAAACAGTTCCAAAAATTGGAGCTTATCCACTCCTTTGAGGATTTCATGAAAATTTTGGCACATCTTTCCAGAAATAATATACTCATATGTAAATACATATTTACAAACACACACATGCACAACACACATACACACACAATAATCCCATGGCTATGTGTCCTTGAGGTGCATCTCTATTTCCACAGTGCATATGGATCTCAGTTCAAGAAACACTGATCTAAAGACTGATACTTGTTGAGCCAGGAAAGGTGAAATTTTTTCCCCATTTATTCTCAAAGCCTCTTAAGGGATTCAGACCTTACCCACTAATTACTTAAAAGTATATTGACTAGATACAGAAAAAAAAGTGTGTAAAAAAAGAGACACAGAACAATACATATATTATATATTTAAGTAATTTGTAAATTATCAATCTATGTGTGTGTATATATATGCTTTAAAATATACAAAATACACTATTATAGAAGCAGCAGCACAAAACTCATAATAGCGGTTGCCCTAAATGAGAACGATATTAATAATAACGTTTAAAGTAAACTAAATTGCTACCTATAATCCTGTACAAATGGACAGCAGAAATTTGATACATTGTTGATGGTGGTTAATCCAGAAAGGTAGGCATATGAGTATAGCTTGATAATTCTTTGTACTTTTTTGAGACATTGTTTCAATTCACCCCATAGCGCCCGACACCCCTTGTGGCACAGCTGCACATGGTCATTCTCAGGACCAATTCTCTGCTCTTGCCACGGGACAGTGAGAGTTTGCAGTGGGGACTGTAGAGTGGCTGTGTGGGGCTGGAGATGGCCACCATGAGTGTGGTAGGCAGTGTGGGCATGGGAGGGCACAGGCAAAGGACAACCCACATGGAACCTCTCAGAAAGCCTTTGCACCTCAGAAAGCAGGGGTGCTTGTTCATACGCCGATACTCTATGCTGCTTGCGGTCCCAACTCCAGCCCCAAACTATCTGCCGGTCGTCTTTGCATCTCAGTTACATAAGGACATAGCTGTCTGAGCCTCGATGCAAGCAGTACTTAGGTACATTCTTTCAAAATAATTGATTGCCTGAATTAAAATTAGCTCTTTCAACTCCAATGTTGAGTGTATTTTCATGTTTTGTAAGCTTATATTCTCAAGTACATCAAACTTAAAAGTACTGAAAACTTAATTTCTGATTAAATTTACTCTGAAATAAAATGCTGAGTAAATTTCAGGTAAAGAACTTATATCAATCATTCAAATTTTTCTAAGCTCATGAGTGGAATAATATTTTTCTGACATGCCCTTTACAATAAATTCAGTTCTGAATAAATATTTGTTTTAACAAAGGAGTGAGTGAATTTAAAACATTGATGATTGATATATAATATATACCTTTTAATCAGCTTTTGTTGTTGATTAAGAATTTAAATGCCAAATTGCATGAGACTAATTTCATTTAAAAATGTGTATTGAGTACATACCAGGTGGCAATTACTGGACTCGTTGCTGGAATAGAATTAGCCAACCTGAAGAAATGTATAAAATGACTTTTTCCAGAAGGCTATGATTAAAAATAATACTAACTTTCTCTTCGAGAGTTATATCAGATCTGATTTAAAATATGCTGTTTTAAGATGAATTATAAACTGTCAGAACTCATGGTTATGAAAAGGGATTTCCAGATATATCTAATGACTTGGAATTTGTGTTTAATCTAACAAACCACACTGACTATTGAATTTGTGTGTCTGTGAATATAAAGATTTATTGTCCCTGGAGGTAATTATTGACCCCAACATCTTATCAGTCAATATTTACCTCTTGGGCCAATAAATCTTGATATAACCTCATGAAAGTCAATATCTGTTTAATAGCATACATGGAAATCTGTAATAGTTTGATTACAGGCTTCAATGTCATACTGCCTAGTGCACCCCTTCACATCTAAGGGACATTGAATCATTCTTTCTTTTCAACATAGCAACACTTCTTGTTGCTATGATTCTCTCTTTCTCAATCTAACACTTGATTGGAAATTTTTACATTACTCTTTAATTCTCTTTTGCATACAAGTTTTGCCTCTTCAATCAACATGTAAGCCCGTGAAGTCTGAGACTAATTTAGTGCTTTTGTAGTTGTACTGTTTGCTTCTAACATGACGCTTCATCATTACAAATAAAACAGCTTCTGTGGATGGACAAGTCTTACAGCACATGGTACTCCAGAGGTTACTAAGTAAGTCACTGCCCCTCCAGTGTGCACATTGTAAAATATCTCTGAGACCTAGGAAGGATTCAGTGCTCTAAGATGCCAGGACAACAGAAATGAGTATCTAATAATGAGATTGATTATTCCTTATTCTGAGAAATTGGTTAAGGTCCATAGGGTAGTGTGGAGTTCAAGTGTTATGCTATAACATTTGACAATATATAACCAATTACAAAGCACAGTAGTTGCTTGATACCCCCCAAAAATGTGTTAACTAGCCTCCCCCATGTGCAAATATTGAAATCAGTTTTGTTGTTTCATGTGCAGTTTCTGAAACATTACAAACTGTGCAAAGAACAATTAGGCTACTTCAAAGAGTCCTTTGAATTGGTCAAGCAACACTATAGGCCAAGCATTAGGTTAGATGGAAGGGAACATACTCAGTGGCTGCAGACATCCTCAGCAAGGTTTTCCACACTGTCTCAGAGTTTCAACAGCACCACTGGGCTTTCGATGGCCTGAGATGAGAAGTTCCACCAGGTTTCAGAGCCTGGGTTTGATTTCCTTGTTGATAGACATTCACTTTGTAAACCTGCCTGCACTGGCAATGGTTTGGGAACCAAATGCATATTAAGTCTATAGCACCTTTCATATTGCCCAACAGTATGCAATCCAGGCCTTCTGAAGCAGCAAACATTGAGGAAAACTCATGCAGACATGATCACTAGTAGGTCTGGGTTCTTCATTTCCTGTTTATACAAGCATAGCCCCTGAGATCTAGCAAGGCTGATGTCCATCAACAATGAGAAAGGCACCTGACCCTTGGGCTGTTTAGCTTTTATGATACATGGCTAGCAAAATACTAGTCCCTCTCCAGATATGCTCCAGGGATGAGAAACAAAAGCAATATGACATGGTCAAACCTTGATACCTGCCCCAACCTACCAGCCCAATGGATGTGGCTGGAAGTAGCATTAACTCCTCATCCAACAATGGGTGGAGAGATTGAACATGAAAGGGAAGAGCCAGGGTCCGAACATTGCAGTGGACTAGGATTGGTTGCCATAAGCATTAGTCTGGAGCCACTTTTCACAGAGATTTGCGAGAGATTAACTCTTTTCTGAGATCAGTCTTTGTTAAAATATGTTTTCCTCCACTGTCTACAACACAAACCCAAAGGATGTCCTAAGCATAATACTACATTCTGTTGGCAACCCTTACCATTTGAACTGCTAGGGTGTATGAGGCTTCATTTGTAAGAACAAAGCTGGGAGACATACCTTATCCAGTGCAGGGTGTTATAAGACCAGCACCTCTAACCTTTTTGGAAGCATTGCTTCCAAATCTTTTTCAGCCACTTGGGAAACTGTGACATCTCAAAGAAAAGAAAAACCTTCACATACAGTTCATTTAACATTCAGCCAGGGGATGGTAGTTTCTAAAGGTTGGTGTCTTCTCAACCTTTGGCAGAGGATGCAATGAGGATATCCCAGCTGCTTGAGGAAGTCAGGGCTGCAGGGAAAAAATATTCTCTGCAACTGTGTTGATCCAGATCATTCTCCAGTCCTGACTCTGAGGTCACTAAGAGACAACTGAGAAAAAGGAAAAGACCCACTCTGCAGCCATAGGTATATTCAGGGTTTGTATCCTTCTGGACAAGTGGTCCATCTAGTATACCAGCTTGGGGAACAACTGAGTTGTCTTTCATTTGGCTGTTCCAGGGTTCAATTTCTCTCTATGTTAGCAGTAAGGACTACTGTATCCCCTGTAGGACAATCTAGGCGTATACTGACTGTGCAAGGAAAGGACCATTGTCTGATTGAATCATGTCTCAATATCCTAATTCTTGACTATGATCAGTGATATTGCTTAAATGTGTCTCTCAAATTTAATTTGTTGGAAACTAAGTCAACAAATTTTTATGTTGATAGTATTTGTAGGTGGATCCTTTGGGAGGTAACTAGGATTATATAAGGTCATCAGGGTGGCTCCCCCATGATGGGACTGGTGGCTTTGTAAGAAGAGGAAGAGAGATCTGAGCAGATTTTGCCCTCTCACCATGTGAATGCCATCTGCCATATTATCATGCAGCTCAAAGGCCCTTGCCAGATGTTAGTGCCATGTCTTGGACTCCCAGCCTCCAGAACTGTGAGCTAAATAAATTTCTATTCTTTATAAATTTCCCAGTCTATGGTATTCAGATACAGAAACAGAAAACAGACCAGGACAATCAGAAACATCTGCATTTGGACATCTACTGCCTCTGCCTTGATTCTGAGGTGTGTCCTGAAGACTCTGGTGTTTCCAGAAGTCAGCTAACATCCCCAGGGCCCATCCCTTCAGATGATGCTTTGCTATCTGAAACTCATAAGAACAATGTGCTATTCTGGGGGTCCTGCCATGTCTGCCCTCCTGATGGTATGCATTCTCCCTAACATTCTTCAATCTATGCTCTAAATGATCAATTGGAGTGTATCCTCCATATCACAAAGACAGCCACTCATATATCCTTTTATTTTTGCTTAATTCTATTATGGAGTGCTGGCTTAACCTTCCCCTGACTAGAGTCTTACATCTCTAAGGTGACTCCCTCCAAGATCTTTACTACCTACCAGACAATTCTGCTTAGTGTTCAGGATTTCACGAGAGTTATTCTTAAGAGCAGTCTATGCCCAACTATGCCAAAGGCTCACAACTCTACCTCAATGAAATTGCCTTCCCCCCACCTCCAAGACAGATCTTTGATCTTTTAGCCTCTTGATTTGCTTCCAAATGACCATGATGTGCTGGCTCACAGCACTAACTGCCACACAAACTGGTCAAATGGTTGGATGGCACCACTCCAGACTTCCCAGAGTAGAGTGCACTGAGCAAAGCTCTTAGAGTAGAAGCAGTAGCAGTAGCCAGACAGGTCACCAAAGCCCATTCATCCTGGGGCAGCCACCAGAGACCTCTCAGGGGCAGACATTGAGCTGTGTGACTTTTAAGCTATACAGCTCCTCCCATGGTGTGATTATGGGGCCAGCATCCAAGCCTGGTGTTGACCAGGATTGATTGCTTCAAGGCCTGGACCACAGTCAGTTTCCATGGAGACTTGCAGTAGGCCAACTCCTTCTTGAAAGGCCAGACTGCAAGGGATAATTCTTAAACACTTCTCATATTGGTTTTGAAAAATTGCTGGCACTTCTGGGAGTAGCCCCAAATTTTATTTTGTGTAACAGATTACTATTTGACAATTTCAATGAATACTGTTGATATTTTAGAAAAAGAACTTAAAACAGTCCTTATAAAGAATAATGTCCTCAAATTTATTTGGTTTTTAATTTATTCTTTCATTCAAATATTTATTTAATAAAGATTGAGAGTCCCTAATCCAAAATCCAAAATCTAAAATGCTCCAAATCTGAAAAGTTTTGAGTTCCAACATGTGAAAAATTGTACACCTGACCTCATATGATAGGTGCACAAGATTATTAGAAATATTATATAAAGTTGCCTTTAGGCTATGTGTATAAGGTATATATGAAACATAAATGGATTGTGTTTAGACTCGGGTCCCATTCCCAAGATATCCCATTATATATATGCAAATATTCCAAAATCTGAAAAAATCTGAAATCCAAAACACTTCTGGTCCCAAGCATTTTGGATGAAGGATATTCAGCCCTAGTAATTATATGTCCATTTGTTGATCACTTAAAAATATATAAATATAACTTCTAACCTCAAAGATTTTGTCATACACTTTGAGAGAAAAAACGAAAATGTTGTATGACCAGATAAATCAGTGAAATTAGTAATGAATCAAAGATATAAAAATATGATATGTTACAGATGATGTAGACTTAAATGCCTAATGTGGGTCGAGGTATCTGAATTAGTTCAATATTGCAAACACTCCAATTACCAACACACCAGTTTAACCACTTAAAGGTCTCCAAACTTGACCGTCTACATCAAGCCCCACCCTGATCCATTCTCCACAAACCACATACAACAAAATCTTTTCAGGTGGTAAATATGATCAGGTCAACCACCCCCACCCCACTCATCCCAATTTAAATGCTTCAAGGACTGCCATTGCTCTTAGATGGACAGCCCCACCCACCTCTCTAGCCCCATCTCACAATTTACCTTCTTTCCTCTTTCTTCATTTTGTTCCCTCTTGCCTCAAAGTTTTCACTCCTGTTGTTCTCACTGTCTAAAAGTCCTCTCTCTAAATGTTACCCATTGTTCACATCTTTGGGAAGGCCTTTGCTATATTCCTCCACTGGTTGAGTTCCCTTGCACAGATTCCCTGGTATCAAGTGCCTCTCCCATATAGTCACTGTTGGACTATTACCTTTGTTTCATAGTTGTTTAATTGATTTTTATCTTCTCTACCAGTCTATAAGCTCCTTGAGGATAAAGCCTGATTCTATGTTTGCTCATTCTTTTATCCCAAGTGCCAAACACTATGCATGGCACATAGTTGGACATTCAGGAGTTGAGGATATTAAAAGATCACTGTAGGCTGGAGTGTCACAGGAGACTTCAAGGGACAGGAGGTATTTGAAGGACCTAGAGAGAGATAGGTTTTAATCAGCAGGAAAGAGTTGGGGAGATCATTTTAGCAGGGAAAAGCTTCATGAACAAAGGCAGAGAAACCTGTAGAAGCATGACATCTTTGAGATGATGCAAGATTCATATTAGAACTGAGTGGATGAAAAGTTGAAAAGATAAGTATGGCATGTTGTATTAACCAGAGATGGGAACAGTAGTACCTTCCATCACTTGTGTTCTTCTGTAATGTCTACTGTGTGGTTATCTTCTGAAAGATTTGGTTATCTTTTGAAAGCTCCCACTATTATTTGCAGGGAGTTGAGGAGAGAGAGCTTGTCTCAAGGAACTGTACTCAAGGACCTTGACCTGGGAGCTTCATCTTTATCCCGACTTTATCTAGATGAGGAGATCCAAGCCTTTGAGCTTGAGTGTATTGGTATGAGACTTTGGGGTGTTCACAAATGGTTTGTGCATTTTGCATGGGTAAGAATTGTGGCCAGAGAGGGGCCTGTGTAAGATTATGTTTCCTAAAGATGGCAGCATCAATATCTCCACCCCACAATGCAATATAGACATCCTTCTAACAAATAATGGTGTCTATGTTCCTTCCTATGCAACTTGAGTGGACTTTTGTGACCACCTGAACTAATAAAGTACAGTAGAGGTGACGTCATGAGACTTCCGAGGCTAGTTCATCAAAGTTCGTGCAGTTTCTGTTTAGATTTCTTAGAACACTGGCTGTCCACATAACCCTTATTGCAACACTCCCTCTTTCTTGGAACTGAGCCACCTTGCTGAAAGAAGCCCAAGCCAAATGGAAAGGCCACATGGAAATGCTCTTGTCAGCACTCCCAGATGAGCCACCCTTCAAGTTATCCCAGCCTGGGTACCAGACATGTGAGTGAACAAGTCTCCAGAAGATTCCAGCCACAACCATTTGAGCCTTCCCAGCTGAGGCTTCAGACAGCCAAATGGCAGAGACACGGCATTCCTGCTGTGCCGAGTCTGAATTCCTGACCTACAGATTCCTTGAGCGTAACGTGGTTGTTTTTTATGCCACTAAGTTTGGGGTGGTTTTTATGCAGCAGTATATAACCAGAACAATAAAACCAGATTGTGGAGGCCTGGCATACCAGACTGAGGAATGCAAATTTCATCCTTGCATGTCAATGATTTTCTTACTCTGGTCCACACAGACATCCCCCATCCCCAGTGGCCTTGATGGAGGGTGGCACTGGGAAGGGGAGACAGAGCATTCAGAGTGCTCAGCCATCTACCACCACATTTATCTGCTTTACATACTAGGCTTCCAGGTAAGCCTTTGCTTAAAGGCTATGATACCAAAAATAATAGAGTATAGGTACTTTTATGTCTATAAATTAATAGCTATGACTCTATAAAGCCATATTCATAAGACAGATTAGCTTTTCACAGACATACTGCTGGAACAGTAGCTCAGTGGCTCCTCCAGATATCTGCTACATGTGCATTTGCATAATCTCCATTGTGAGGCTTGCCTCTGTTGTGGTCATTCTAGTAACCTCTTGCCTCTCTGGCAACACACTCCATCAGGCCAGTGTTCCTTCACAAACTGTATTTTTCACCTGGTGTTAATTTCTCTCCAACTGAGCTGCTATGCCCACAATGCTTCTCTATTTAGGTCTCCAGATAGGCCCTGAAACACAATCACCTGCTAACAATGGGCTTTCAGGGCCCTTTCCCCACATCTACCCACGGAATCTGAATCTTTAAGGGTTTAACAATCAGACCTTCAAAATGTGAGAAATAGACTGCACCTCTGGATAGGAGTAGCTACAAAGTCACGATGCAACAGGCATGGATACAGGGAGGTCATTAATAGGAGCCCACAGTCTACCATAGGGGTAGGGGTTGGAAATATGATTTTTCAACATGCTGTCCATAGCCTAAGAGCATTTTTTAAGCCACTTTATTGATGTAGAGTTGACATACAAAAAGCTCTATGTATTTAAGGCACACAACTTGATGAGTTTGGAAGTAAGTATACACACATGAAACTATCACCACAATTATGCCGTAAGACCTATACAACATCTCCAAAAGTTTTCTCCTGCCTTCTGATTTATTATTATTATTATTGTGTTAAGAACACTTAAAATCTACCCTCTTAGCACATTTTTAAGCATGCACAGGCACCATGCTGTACCACAGGTCTCTAGAATTTACTCATCTTGTATAACCAAAAGTCTGCACCCTTTGACTAGTATCTCCCCATTTCCTCCTCTCCCCTGCTCCTAGAAACCATCATTCCATTCTCTGATTCTTTGAGTTTAACTATTTTATATATTCATCATATAAGTAGTTCCATACATTGTTTGTCCTTCTGTGTCTGGCTTATTTCATGTAGGGTAATATCCTCCAGGTTCATCCATGTTGTTGAAAATGTGGCTTATCTATACAATGGAATATTATTCAGCCTTTAAAAAGGAAGGGATCTTAAGAGCATCCTTTACACATTGAAGCTTAGAAACCTCTGGACTTATGAAGAAGCAACCAGGCTCCAGAGCCTGTGTGTCTAATAAAGTCAACTCTATTAAGTGGTGTCATTGTCGCAAGAGCCATGGAGAGTTTCTGCAGTGTGCTTCAGAGGGAATAGCTTGTTGATGCAGTGCAGGCTGGATTGAAACAGAGAGAAACTGTGAGCAGGAAGATCAGTTATTTTAATAACTTAGATAAACAGTAACAACAGCATGGAAAATCAAGGTATCGGCTATGCCACATTCTTTTCTGGGGTCTCTAGAGGAGAATCTCTCTCCTTGCCTTTTTCAGCCTGCATACCTGGGCTCGTGGCCTCTTCCTCCGTCTTCCAAGCCAGCAATGTAACATCTTCTAGTCTCTTTCTGACTCTGATTTTCCTTCCTCCCTTATGAGCACCCTTGTGATTATATTGGGCCCACCCCAGTAATTCAAGACAATCCCCCCATCTCAAAATCCTTGGCTTACTCACATCTCCAAAATCCCTTATGCCATTTAAGGTGATATATTCAGAGATTCCTGAAATTAGGACATAGCTTTCTTTGGGAGACATTATTCTGTCTACTACAACATCCCGCTCTTCTCTGGGGACCTTCTGAGGAACTTCTGTGTAGAATGAGAGGTAAGAAACCCAGGGTATTTATCCATTGGTTTTCATTCCTAATTGTCTGGGGGTTGTGGGGTTGCAGGGTTGCCCTGGGGCCATTAAACTGTAGGCGCTTCCTGATGGCCTGATGGCCCCATCCATGGGCTGAGGGAGCTCCTACGACACAATAAAAAGCCCTCAGACAGAAAAGAAAGGAAACTTGGGTGCTTAAGGTGAGCAGCTTATCCTCAAGGGTGGCAACTCTGCCGCAAGTTTGCAGGTTAGTTCAGGGGTTGGGGGAAGGTTTACGGGGCAAGGCAAGAGCCACATCTGCTACAGGCTCCAATCATTTTCACTCTGAAATCCACAGCATGTTACCAGGCCCATCTAGCCTTAAACTAATTTTTTTGCTCCTGCTTTTTCCAATTCTCTTATTAACCACATATCTTATAGGCAAGGACCAGAAGAAATTTAACCAGGTCTGTGAAGTGATCAGAGAGTTAGGAACCTCTGCCCTTTCGGGGTTTCATCCTTCACTGTTCATGTGATCTGACACCACCTGTTTATTCTATTATCTGCTGTTTTAGCATCATCTCTGCTCCTTAACTAGGCAACTAATTCCCTGACAGCAGGAGTAATATGTTTTTTAATAATCACTTTATTTCTAACTGGACTCATGGTGCTTAGTCCATGATTGGTAAACAAATCCATGGAGAACTTGGTGCCTATGTGGGTGCAAGAGTAGCTTTACGTCTAGAATGTGGATCTGCCCAACCCAATGGGTTCTCGATGTTTTTCCAGGATTCAGTGGGTATTTGTGCTGAGTTTGAGAATGACTGAAGGGGTTTCACCTAGGGTCTTCCTTCACAGTCTCTTCTATGTTCTTTTTACTTGTACTTAAACCTCCACTTTTACAGAAAGAAAAAAAGTCATGGGTTTGTAAATCAAAGATCACATGTGATTTAAGCACCAAGTACAATTAAGCCTGAAAGTCTTCCCAAAATTTAACCACAAGAGAGTGCCACCTTAACTGCTGAATCTCTTAGGGCCCAGCACACAGTAACTGTGCAGCTCCGTAACACTGTGTCTACTGGAGAAATGGCGGCAACCTGGAGCATTAGAGCCAAAGTGGGTAGGAGACCATAGCGGGACTTCCCAGCCTATAATTTCTTTTAATAGGTGAAATAAACCCTTCATTTTAGAGAGGTAAATGAATGTGACAGCAAAGCTATGGGCTTTAGGAAAGGCATCAATTTTATTTTAAGCTGTGGATGACACAATTTTGATGTCAGCAAGTTGGCTGCTTTTACTTAGAAAGGTATTACAATGATTTCATATCTTATTATCTACTATCTTATCTTATTATCTACTTATTTTGAAAAATGCACACTCACAATTTTATTGTTCATAGGAATTGCAAAGCAGTTACCTAGAGCTTCATCATTTAAATTTCATGCATATCGGTATTTGTCTAATGAGTTTAATAGTGCATGAATGAGTTTAAATGAGATACACATATAATTTCCAGAAGGTAAGGTCTCTCATTTTATTTTCATGTCATTTGTTCTTGTGTTCTCCATGTTAACTGTATACTAGAATGAAAGATTATTTCAAGGAATAAGCAAAACTGATGAGATGAACTTATTGATGTCCAGATGGAAGGTGAGCTGACTTTCCATGGCCATTTCCATGGTAATTTTCACATATTGTCTTCTTTGCTTCACTTTGCTTCCTATGTCAGGTCCTCTGAAGGAGAAATAGAGGGCAGATATGCTTTATTTACTCATTGATTTATTTCCATTCAGGAAACATTTATTAATATCTCCTTTACTATTTTATACCACTGTCGCAACATACAGATACACAAAGAATGATAATCATTATGTCATTGGATTTAAATTTATAGCTAGAGCAATGATATAATGAATAAGAAATACAATAACTAAATTATACTACATATTATTCAATATGTTTCTGGCAGAGTCTAAAACACTCTTGTTAGGTCAGATTTGAGTCATAAGTTATGTATAACTGGATAGAACTCGTTGGCACTTGGGAATTACATGAAGATAGTAATCACTTCAATCAAAAATCACATTTGTGCTAGTTAGAGAGATGATCTCACTGTTGAGTTATAACATTGTCTTTTATTTCTCATATAAATCTATCACTTTATCTGCCTTTTCCTCTCACACTACCAGTATATGCTTAATAATCCTGTATGTTAAAGGATTTTGTTTGTATTCCTTGATTTAGAATGCATCTTACTTTATTATTTTAGGTAGCATGTATAAGATACTAACACTTTTTATTAGAATAAAAATAATAATTTTTTTAAAATTAATGCATTTTTCATTGTTGTCTCAATCACCTAGTCTAGCAGAAACTAATGTAGGCAGTTTGGAGTTAACATTGACTCTCTTTCTCTCTCTCTCTCTTCCCATATGCTCAGTCAAGCCTTGTAAATGATATCAGACAGAGCCAGATAGCAAGGGCACAATCTAACTGCTAATTTTACATTTTGCCCTACATGTTATTTACTTTCAACTGTACATGGATAAATTGAAAGCATACTTAAAACAATATCAGAGAAAGCAGTTTAGTGTGAACATTGATACTGAACCACAGAATACAAATTAACACAATTTTAAAGGATTCATTTGTGCAGGTGTATGTTACTTTTTAACATAGTATTTTACTTATAAAAGAAATTTATTCTTCAGAAATGTATTAGTCAGAGATTCACAGTGGTTCCTGCCAGTTCTCCACCTCTACCCCAACCCCACCCCCACGCCATACACACACAGTATTATCCTCATCTAGTCCTGATCACAGCCCAAGCATCCAACATCCCTTTGCAAACTGATGTTCACAAACTCTGTGTTTGCTTGCTCCCATCGTCAGTTCAAAACAAAACATTGCAAATTTCCCTGAGTTCTCAGAAAATACAGATCACCTCAGCCTGACATTCAAATCTTTCAGAATCTGGCTTTAGCTATACTCTCAACTAAAACAAGTCCACTCCTCCAACTAGACTGGCTGACAGCCTAGTCTCCGTATCTCATTTGCTAATTTTAACCCTAATACCTTTCTTTACAGTGCGTACCTCCCACCCATCCAAACATACCTCTCCTACATCAACAAACTTCTGGAAACTTTCACTTATCAGCCCAATCCACAGCAATCACTCTTGCTTCTAAATTTCTTGCAGTAATTTTCCTTTCCTGTTGTCCTGCTGATAACACCAGGTGGGTAGGGCAGCATGGGCAAGTGGGAACTATTACAGGCCCTGCTAAAAGTAAGTAGCCCACCAAGCCTGAGACTCCCTTCTCCCACAGAAAGACACTGGCAAGTGGGAGGTTCCAGGAAAGGCAATCCTGCCACCATAAGCACCTGATCCAGGAAGCATCTTTGTTCCTTTATGAATGAGACTCTCCTCTCGTACCTAGGGACAACAAGTAGGTGGGATGGTTGACAAGGAGGAGTCCCACTACAACATATGGCCCAGCTTGTGAAGCTTAATCACCCCCAAAATAAAGTAAAATATTCATAAAGCGAAATAAAAATGATAACACAACATATAAAAATATGTGGGATGCAACTAAAGCAGTATTAATAGGCAAATTAGTAGCTAATAGTAGAAAAGTGGAAAGATCATAAATCAATAATCTATTATAAGTTCCTATGTCAGGGCACTAGAAAAGGAAGAGCAAAATTAACCCAAATAAGGAAATAATACAGATAAGAGAAGAAATCAATGAAATTTAAAAGAGGAAAAGAATAGAGATAATAAATAAAACAAATATCTGATTCTTTGAAAAAAATCATTAAATTGATAAAACTTCAACAAGATTGGCAAAGATTAAAAAGAGAAAACAGAAGTCACCAATATCAGGAATTAAACAGGGAATGTCACTACAGATCCTGCAGGCATTGAAAAAAATAATAGTAATAAAATATAAAAAACTTTATGTATGTTCATAAATTTGACAGCTAGAAGAAATTGACCAATTCCTTAAAACCTGCAAACAACCAAAACTCAACAAGGATGAAGATCACCCAAATAGTGTTATAACCATTAAAGAAATTATATTTGCAATTCAAAAGCTCCCAAAAAGAAATCTCTAAGATCAGATGGTGTCACTGGAGAATTCTACCAAACATTAAAAGAACAATTAAAATTATTTTATACATTTTCTTCCCTAAAAGTAGAACCAGAGGGAACACTTCCCAATTCAGTTTAAGAGTCTAGTATTACCTTGATATCTAAACTAGAAAAATACAGCAAAAAAAGAAAACTACAGATGAATATCTCTCATAAACTTAAATACAAAAAATCCTCAACAAAGCATTAACAAGTTAAATCCAACACAAGGAATAAAACAAATTTTACACCATGACTAAATGGAATTTATTCCAGGTATACAAGGCTGCCTCAATACTTAAAATCAATCAGTGTAATCCACCATATCAGTAGGCTAGAGAAGAAAAGGCATATGATCATATCAATTGATGCTGGAAAAGTATTTGACAAAATTCTATACCCATTTATGATAAAAACTCTCAGTAGGTTAGGAATAACTTACTTTAACTTGATAAAGAATGTCCATAAAATATAGCTAACAACATACTTCATGGTGAATGATTCCCCCTAAAATTAGGAACAGATAACAATGTCCATTCTCACCATTTTTATTTAACACAGAATTGGAAATTCTACCCACTTAAATAAAATAACAAAAATAAATAAAAGGCATATGGACAGTAAAGGAAGAAATAATACTGTTCTTATTTGCATTGACATAATGATCTACTTAAAAACATTCAAGATATTTACAAAAAACTCTTACAACTAATAAATAAGGTCAGCAAATAAATAATAAATAAATAAATATAAATAAATAAATAAATAAATCTGACAGCAAAGACTAATTGCATTTCTATATAATAACAATGAGTATGTCAAAATTGAAATTTAAAACAATGCAATTAACAATAATTACAAAGGAAATGAAATACATAGATATAAACTTCACAAAATATGAACAGAGCCTGAATGCTGAAAATTACAAAGTCCTGATGAAAGAAATCAAAGAAGACCCATATCAATGGAAAGATATACTGTGTTCATAGATTGGAAGACTTAACATAGTAAAGATGTCTCTTCTTCACAAGTTGATTTCTGCATTTAATGTAACTCCTACCAAAATCTCAGGAGGATTTTTGTTGTTGTTGTTGTTGTTGTTGTTTTGACTTTCTTTTTTCTTTTTTTTTATTTCAGCCTATTATGGGGGTACAAACATTAAGGTTATGTACATTGCCCTTGCTTTCCCTCCCCCCTTGAGTCAGAGCTTCAAGTTTTTTTTGACCTAGACAAGCTTATTTTAAAATTTATGGAAAGGGACAAACCCCAGAATAATTAGAAAAATCTTGAAAAAAAAATAAAGAGGGAGAAAACAGTGTACTCAATATTAAGGCTATCTATATAGCTTCAGTAATCAAAACTCTGTGGTATTGATGGGAAAATAGATGCATAGATCAATGCAATAGAATAGAGAACCCAGAAAAAGATTTGCACATATATACCCGTGTGAATGTACCAGTTCCAGAAATATAAGCAGGCTGTAATATGAAAGGAATCCCATTGTGTACCCCTTGATCACATGCTTTATTTTTTGATCCAGCAGAACCATTTCATTCAGAATGGAACAAAGTCACAAAGGCAATTCAACAGACAAAGGGTAGTCCTTTCAACAAATAGTGCTAAAGCCATTAGATATATTTTATACAAAAATTAACCTCAAAATGAATCAGAGATATAAATGTAAAGCATAATACTATAAAATTTGTATGAAAAAATGTATAAGGAAATTTGGGTGATCTAAGGCTAGGCAAATAGCTCTTAAACATGACACCAAAAGCATGATTAAAAAGGAAAAATGATAAATTGGGCCTCATCAAAATTAAAAATGTTTGTATGAAAAAAACAAGTTACTGCAAGAAAAAAATTGCAAATCATGTATCTGACAAAGGGCTAGCATCTAGAATATATAAAGAACTCTTTATATGCAATAGTAAAAATAAATTCAGTTAGAAAATGGACAAAGAACATGAAAAAACACTTCACAAAAAAAGGACATATATGCATTAAACTAAAAAGCTTCTGCCCAAGAAAGGAACTAATTAACAGAGTAAAGAGACAACCCACAGATTTGGAGAAAATATTTGTAAACCATACATCTGATAAAGAGCTAATATCCAAAATACCTAAAGAACTCAAACAACTCAATAGTAAGAAAATAAATAACTCAATATATTACAAAAATGGGCAAAAGACCCAAATAGACATTTCTCAAAATGGCCAACAGGTACATGAAAAAATGCTCAACATCACTAATCATCAGGGAAATGAAAATTAAAGCTACAGCAAGATATCACCTCATACCTGTTAGAATGGCTACTATCAAAAAGACAAAAGATAATGAGTGTTGAGGAAGATGTGGAGAAAAGGGAACCCTTGTATAATTTTGGTGGAATGTAAATTAGCATAGCCATATCGATAACTATATGAAGATTTCTTAAATAACTAAGACTGAAATTACTATATGATTCAGTGTTGGATATATATCCAAAGGAAATGAAATCATAATGTGAAAGAGATATCTGCACTCCCATGTTCATTGCAGCATTATTCACAATAGCCAAGATATGGAAGAAACTTGTGGCCATAAATAGATGAATGGTAAAGAAATGTGGCCCTTCATTTCAGGATCATAGCCAAAGACCCACTATTCATCTCTGGTTATGGCCTTCTTGGGGCAATCTTGTTCGTTGGTAGTGATTTGAAGCAAGTCATTAGCAAATGCATCATCATGTTCCTTCTGCTCTGGTAGCAAAAGCTGTGGAATACATGTTGCCATGAAATTTTTGTTGGTGTTGTTTGTTTGTTTATACTTATTTTTTTATTTAAGCATATTATGGGGGTACAAATATTACGGTTATATTGCCCATGCCCCCTCTCCCCCCTCAAGGCAGAGCCTCAAGCATGACCAT
>VBSM01002608.1:96451692-96463258 GCA_008086735.1 Cheirogaleus medius | reverse complement strand
TGTAACCCTAACAATATTTGTACCCCCATTATATGATGAAATAAAAAAAAGAACTATAGGATTCCCTCTGGCAGGACAAAGACTGCTGACCATTCTCTGGAGCAGCACCGCTTGGAGGTGGGGAACCTACCATGACACCTCTTTTAACAATGGTGACATCCAATTCTGCTATTATCTCTTCTAAATTTCATTACTGCTTATTACTTATTCTTCTTTGAATTTTTTCTCCTACCCCAAAATTAGCAGAGGAGAGAGAGAAAATTGATAACAGCTTTCTCGGTACCATTGAATTCATTTCCTCCTGAAATAGGCTCAATGTAAGAACCACGGAGAGAGGGAAAATGCTGGGAAGCCCACTTTTCAGGTCCTGTATTTTCTCAAACACATCCTACCTTTCAACTGAACAATACTCGCTCTCCAACCAAGCAGGCTGGGGACTGGGAAGAAGGTGTGGGAGAGCTCACATGTATGCCTGGCAGGAAGACTGTAAAGCCTCCAGCCCCAAAAGAATAAGCAGGAGATCACATGGAAGGAACCCCATGGTGTGCCCTGATCACACACTTTGTTTTCTGGTCCCCTAGAACTGTTCCATCCTTCATGGTTTGAACATTGTAGACATGAAATAGATGTCAGTTCTTCCACACCAATTCCCCATGCCCAGATTGCCTAACTTGAAAATAAAGAGAAAGCTATTATTTCACTGTGCATTTCATTTTTAATTTATCAGAATTCTTAGAATTTACCTCAGATGCTTTTTATCTTTCTTCAGCCTGGTGTGCCTGGGAGGAAGATGATCACTTCTATGTACACGAGAAAACCTGAGAAAAGGGACAGGAGACACAGGTACTACCATCTGGGAAATGACATGAGGCAGCAGAACTTTCCTTTAGTAGAATTCTCCAGGAGAAACCCTGTCTTACACGTTTGTACACACATTGAGTACTCCTTGAACAGAAGGTTCAGGGGTATAAATTTATCAGGAGGCATAGGCTTTTCTATCAATAATCAGCCCTACTCATTTCTCTACTTCAGGTTTCAATCCTATTCTGTTGTATGCTAATGGTTCCCAATACTAAAATCACCTGAGGAGCTTTAAAAATATATATACATTTAGGTTCCAGGAGAAGAGCTTCTCCTTACGTAGGTCTGAGGAATGGGGGCGTGTCCCAGGTGTCCATGTGTTTAAAAGGTCTCCAGGAGGTTCTGTGCAGCGGGGTTGAGAATCAATGATCTATGGTAAAGAGTGATCCTCCTCAAATGCAGCTGTGCTCCTATTTCTCACTTTCGTAACCCAGGCAACTGCTTCTCAGCACTTCCCTAGTTCCTAGCCTGGGATACAGGACAGAATCATTTCTAGGGATTTTTTAAAAGTGCAGATGTCCTAGTCTGGAGCCATTAAATCTGAATCAGAGGGCATTGTTTAACAGCTCCACAGATAATTATAGTGCCCACCCTGGCTAAGAACCATTGATAGAATCTAAAATCTAAACTGCATTCAAGACTGCCACCCCCCATGACCTGCCACTGACTGGCTTTTCTCAGTTGCAGTTTTGCCTACAGGCCATTTCCAACCATATGCAACAACCTGTGCTTCTCTGAATGGAAGCCCCGATTCCTACAGCAGCTCACCCTCCTCACTTTCCTTCTACCTCTCCAGCCGCTCCTTTTTTTTATGCTTTTGCAAATTCCTCTTCCTCTAAAAAGGAATCAAATAAGTACCCAAGGCTCTTAATCACTGTGTAATCAGTGTGTAATTCAATATTTATTTTGAATGAATTAAATACACATATTGTGTATTTTCACAACTTCAGGCCCCAGGTGCTTTATTTTCAGCTAGGACTATCCATTCCCTTTGCAACTTTTAAACTCCTATTTATCATTTGAAGTTCAATTCATTCTTCCACTTCTCTACAGATAGTAAAGTTAGGTACTCTCTTCCTTATGTATTCACAGTATACACTTTATTATAGAATCTGTTATGAATGACCGCTTGTTTGGCTATCTATCTCCACCCTATAAACAGTGAAATCTTTCAGAATGGGAAGGATGGAAGAAGACATTGAATACTGTGACTGGTATGATTAATATTTTTGAATGAATGGACTTAAGAAATATTACCTTGTGCCTACTCTGTGTAGGAGTCCATGCTCCTTAGATGAATTTAGCTATGTTATCTAATTTGTTTTTGGCATTGCAATAGATATGTGATCTTGTTGTTTCTCTTATTTTACAGGGAAACATAAAAGTGTTTACCCACAAATTTCTTCTCAGATATGTAAAAAGTTAATTAGTGGAACAGTTATTAGTATGTTTAAATCCTTAGAAATCTCCTTTGAGAAAGGAAAAGCTCCAAATTGATATGAGATGGCAAACAGGACTGATCCAGATAGAGAAAAAATGAAATATTTAGTATCAGAAAAATCCAGATTTGTTGAAAATAGAAGTCTGGAGCTTTGTTGTTTGGGGCTTAATTGTCTTGAACAAATTTCTGAGAATTGTTTTGTATACATTTAGTTAATATTAAAAATCCAACTATCATTAGATTACCAGGGAGGTATAAGAATCACAGCTTTGATTCAACTCTCAGATTTCAAAACCCAGAGCTACAAATCAATATTCTACTACATATCACACTAGAAATAAAGTACCCTGCAGGATTACAGATTTAAAGACTAAAGGAAACAAGCACTGGCATTTAGGAAAATAAAAGTGGTAACAAACAAGCTTTGAGTGTTTAAAACTAAATAAACACCATTCCTACCATCACCATTTCATACTTCTTAAGGAGTATGAAACATAAACAAATAGTACGCAAGATGTTTGTATACAAACAAAATGATGTACACACTCAGAAAGAGTTGCAACTGTTTCAGAAAAAGACTTCATAAGGTCAGTATAACTTGAACAGGGAATGTGATTGGGTTAGCATCCAAAATATATGAGGAACTCAAACAACTCAATAGCAAGAAAACAAATAACTCAGATTTAAAAAAATAGGCAAAGGACCAGAACAGGCATTTCTCAAAAGAAAACTACAAATAGCCAACAGATATATGAAAAGATGCTCAACATCACTAATCATCAGAGAAATGAAAATTAAAACCACATTGAGATATCACCTATACCTGTTAGGATGGCTATTATCAAAAAGACAAAAGATAACAAGAGTTGGCAAGGATGCAGAGAAAAAGAACTCTTGCACACTGTTGGTGGGAAGATAAATTAATACAACCATCATGGAAAACAGTATGGAGCTTCCTCAAAATATCAAAAATATTAATAGAATTGCCATTTTATCCAACAATCCTACTTCTGGCTATATCTCCAGAAGTACTAAAATCTACATTCCAATGTTCATTACAGCTTTATTCACAATAGCCAAGATATGGAAGCAAGCCAAGTGTTTATCAACAGATGAATGGATAAAGAAAATGTATATACACACAATAGAATGTCATCTGGCTTTAAAAAAGAGGAAAATTCTGTCATTTGCAACAACATGGATGAACCTGTCAGATACTGTGCTAAGTGAAATAAACCAGGCACAGAAAGACAAATACTGCATGATGTCACTTATATGTGAAATCTAAAGAAGTCAAACTCATAGAAGCAAAGAGTAGAAATGTTGTTACAGAGGCTAGGGGAGGGAAGTGAGGAATGGGGAGTTGTACAAAATTTTAGTTAGGAGGAATAAATTTTAGAGATCTATGGTACAGCATAAAGATCATAGTTGATAATAATGTATTGTGTACTTGAAAATAGCTGAGAAAGTAGATCTTAAATGTTCTCACAATAATAATGATAAGTACCTGAGGTGATGGATATATTAATTACCTTGATTGACTTTTTCTACAATGTATATACATACATCAAAATATCACCTTGTATACTTTAAATATACACTACTTTTGTTTGTCAAGTATATCTTAATAAAAATAGGTAAATTAAAAGGAAGAAAGGAAGGAAGGAAAGAAGACAAGAAAATAAAAATGTAAGGAGCAGAGAACAATGGGGTGTGTTTTGGGAATGGCAAATTATCAAGCTCGGCTGTTAAATTGGGCCCATTTTGGACAATAGTTAAAGACAAGGCTATAGTAGAAGAAGACAGTAAAGCCTTCAACATATGCTGGTTAAACATTTTTCACAGTAGTCTCATGGGTAGACAGTAAAGCATTCTGGTTAGGAGAATGGCAGAATCAGTTGTACTTTTAATCTGACAAATGTATATCGAATGTATCAGAACCACCAGAATTTGGCCACTATCAGACGGAAAGATAGCTGTTGTAATTGTGTGGAAGTTACCTTATTGGAACCTGAATTAATGATGGCAATGTGGATCCGATGGACAGAGAGGTACATTCTGAGTAGATGAAGAGGGAAGGAGGAATCAGAAAAGTTTTGAGCCTAGGTGTCTTGACAAAAAGGTAGATCATTGGCTTTTGCTTGTTGGAAGGAGAAAGGGTCCTCCAGGGAGCGTAGAGTTAAGAGAAGATGTTTAGTTTTAATTTTAGATAAGGTGGTAGAAGTTGGTCTTTTGCCATATAGAAGAGGAGGAACCCATTAAAAGATAGTGAAGATTTAAGAAGGAAAGGAATTAAGGGAAATAACAATACAGGGAACAGGAAAAAAACAAGATCAAAATCCAGGTGGAAGGCACTGACTTGGAAAAAGGTAGGATCCTTCCTACTCTGACACAAATGGGAGGGAGGAGAGTGCACAAAGACAGACCTTAGGCATCTAAATGATTGAAATTTAATGAAACAATTGAGCTTTTCTGGCAACAGCAATAAATTTGCAGGATCAAAAAGAGAGCTCAGAAGAAAATAGAATTCCTAAATTTAAAACAGGAAAACTAAGTCCTCATCTTGTACAGTTTCCTTTGTCATATTGTACAGATTTTAAAAATATACTCAAGGATATTTTGCAAAAACAAAAAACATCAGTGTCAATGTGGGATTGAGTAAGGCAAAGGAGCAGAGTGCTGTTTCATTACACTTCAAGATTTACAGCAGACAAATATGAAAATGTAGGATGAGCAAACTTCCACTTGTCTAAGTAAACTAATGGCAATTTCGAGAAAGGAAAACATGCAAAGTTATCAGGAAAGTTAGATGTCACTATTCCTTTCCATCTTCATATTTTCAAAGCCAAAGAGACTAAATGTGTTAACAAATACAATACTAAAAAATAGATGCAGATGATCCTAGAATTAGCAATACTCAGAAGTTATTTATAATACTTCACTCAGTATGGAAATTCACTCATAATTTTACCGATACACAGTTGCCCACCTGCTGTCCGAATGATTTCCAATATGGTAAGCTCACTATATTTCTGGACACAATCTTCCATTTAAGAGAGATATTTCCTTTTTCCATTTATGTGGAATCTGCCAGTCACTTCTGAAATAAGGTGGACTAAGTCTGCTCCCTCCCTAAATAATAATAGCTAAGCAAGTATTTGAAGAAGATAGTTATGCTCCATCCCCAGGTGTTCTAATCCCCAAGCTAAATATCTCTCCCTCTAATCTTTTTAGTGAAAGAAGCTTCACTGACCTAGCACTTTTCTCTGGTGAACTCAAGGACCACTTTTGATGGAGAGGGGGAATCCATCATACTGATGGACACAGGATCAGTTGTCTTGCTCCTCCTTCCCCTACAATTATGTCTCTATTTCTATTACTTCAGCTTTCAGTTGTAATTTGTCACATTGCTGATTCATCTACCATGGCCAAACTCTCCAGATATTCCATGTGCCCCCTTGCATTTTCCACCATCCCTGGTAGTTAGGTTGGGAGCCTCAACTCATTTTGTCTACATGATTCTGAAAAAAAGTGACAAGTGGCATGTGTTACTTCTTGGTTGAAGCAGTTAGAAGCCATTGTGCCCTCTTCTTTCCTCCCTCTCTTCCATTCCTGTGGCCACCTTGAAGGTCTACAAAATGGAAAAGCATCACCTTACTCACTTAACCAATTAACTATCTTATTGTTAAACTACTGATGTTGGGAGAGATTATTTATTTGCAGACTTTAAAAATTATTTATTTTATTCTGCAAAGCCTTTCCTATTCTGTGATCAACAAATATTCATATCATTTTTCACATGGACTTCTTTTAATCTAGATCTTCCTCCTTTTTCTGGTTGAATTTTATTATCTTAGTCCCTGAGACAACAGCTAAGGAGATATTACAAGTTTCCTCTATAAAGCAAAAGTAAGACTTTTTAAACTGTTAGCTTGTATTTATTAACACCACATACTTCCACTACATTAAATTGTGTTGAATCAGAAGTTAAGTCTAAAATATTTTAAGAATCATGGCTATCATCATATTTTTTATGCTGAGCAATTATTTTATAAAGCAAGCAACCTTTCTAACTTCTTTATTTCAAATTCTCACACATAGCCTACAAACTAGGTAATTTCTATGAATATTCCATAAAATGCTGGTAAAAACAACTTATTTTTTGCCATTTAGTTTCATTTCTACCTTTTGCAGCCCTAGTGCTAGACATGGGTGTTCTAGAATGCAAACTTCTTAAGGAAAAGAGCCATGTTGTATTTTTCGTGTCTTCCCCTATGCCGAGGATAGTGCTGAGCAAGTCACAGGTGCCTAATAGCAGTGAAAGTACTCCGGCTTCAGAATGACATGGGTTTTAACCCAGTTCTGCTACTCAATGACTATGTGATCTAAGATAAGTTATGTGGCCTTTCTGGGCCATAATTTTCTCACCTGTATGTTGGGGTAAAATAATTCCTGTTTCGCAGGGTCTCTAGCTCACACCTCTCTTCTCAGTCAGAGCTCATAAGTAAAACGTGCTCTTTGACACCTTCAGTGGAATGTCTAAACACTCTTGACAAACAGAGCTCTTGACTACTCATAGGCTGAAACCTGCACATCTTCTATTGGTTCTCACCTCGTTACCTGACACAGCTATAGAATCAATTCTTCGACTTCCTTTCCTCTCTTTCTCTTACATCCACATCTAATCCATCAACAAACTCTGCTTATTCTATCTCCCAACTATGTCTCAGCACCATTCATGCCTCTTTTCTGAATCAGCATCCTCTCTTGCATTGCTTACTGACTCTTCTTTTTCTGATGTTCACTTTCTTAATATCTTCAAAGACACAAGAATAATATCTCTGATATATAAATCAACAGATCTTGCTAAAATTCACCAATGGCCTTTATAAAAGTTTCAAAGAAGGGCTGAAGAGAAAAGAGTTCTAATGCAAAAATAATTCTATCTGTCTCTCCAGCCTAGAAGACTGGAGCTCTGATACTAACGGGAAAGTTCTAAAGTAGAATTACCCTAAACAATAAGACTAAATAGTCTTCCCTGAGAAGAAATGGACTTGACAATTATAGAAAAACACTGATGGACTTAAGTATCAAAAATGAATTCATTGGAGTAATAAGTTCTGGCCAAATCTCAGCAGTAGATGTATATGCGCTGAGAAGTAGATTGTAGACAGGAAGCTGACAACAGTAAACCAAACAGGAAAAAATAATGGCACTGAAAACACAAGAACTGGTGATGAAGATGGAGAAATAGAATAAATCTAAGAGAGGCAGTTAGGAACAGATTCAGTGAAATTCGGTGAATGATAGGATATGAGAAATTTGGTAGCGTCTCTTTCCGAAAGTGTCTGGGCTGGAATGTTGAGAGTCTGCACGAGGACGCTGATTCGCTCATTTCCACAGTCAGGCACACTGCCTGCAACTCGACAAATACTTAACCACAAGCTTAGCAATCTCAGCTATTAAAATATGCCTACCAAGAATTTTTTGAAAAGTTATATTTCTTTTTTGTCTCATTTTTTGTCCTCTTAAGCAATTTGAATATAAAATATTTACAAACAGATCTTCTTTCCAAATGATTCAGAAACTAATTAGCTCTACTGACCCTACCTTCTCACCACCAGTAGCCAATTTTCTATGGAAGTTTGTGGGTCATTAATATCTCTTCATAGCAAAATACATTAATTTTTTAAAAAATGGTGTGATGGATAATCTTAACCTTTTGTTCCTAAAATAACTAAGTATCAAGAATCTTGAGAAAAATATTTCTTAAAACTTGATAAATTCTAAGATTAGATACAGTCAACTAGTGTTAATCTAGAATGCTGTGTTATAACCGATTTCACTCTACTGCTGTTAACTCCCAGCTTTCCAGTGGGTTCAAGTCTGAATGCAGTGTTGGCAGTGACTCTTACCTGGACCACGATTTAAACCAAAAAGAATCTTTGTTCTTTGATGTTGAAGATAGGGCTACATCCTAACCCAAGTTATGGTTGTCTGCAAATTTTAATTCCACATATTAGAAAGTGAAATTCCTAGTATTCTTGGACATTGAGAACAGTGCCTAATAGTCACCAGATATTCAATGTATTGTAAGAATAGTATTAGTAGTAATAATACTAACAATAATACTAATAGCGATTAATATCTATTGAGGACTTTCAAGCACATAAGGGTTTTTTTATTACCTTATGAAGACAAACTTCTAAATGAGGCAGGTCCAAGGTTAATAATTAACTTACACAATACTATCAGGCTTTTAAATCTGTTTCTCTGTGTAGCTCCTGGCCTTCCCCTTATGCATGCAAGACAGCTGCTGCAGTCCCAAGCATCCATCTTCAGAAAACACTTACAAAAAGGGGGCAGGCGAGAGATTCTTTTAGCTACACTTTATTTATTTTTAACAAAAGAACTTTTTTTCCCCCAGAAGCCTCAACAGACTTCTCCCAGGTCCCATGAGGCAGAATGGAATTGTGTGCCCATCTCTTACGCAACTCCTGGCAAAGGGTAATGGCGTCACTACAGCTGATTTAGTCCTATCAAATCTCATCCCCTGACACTGGGGGAGGAACCTACCTACGCTGAACACCTTGTTACTCAGTACCTGGACAAGATCTGATTCTCTTAGCTAGGGATAAGGAGAGGGAGCTCTCAGCAGAGCACTGTCCTCCTTGGGTGGGTCTTATTAGTATCATTAAATAAATGAGGATGCTGAGGTTCAGGGGAGTGGAGTAATCAGCTCAAGGTCACACAGCAAGCATGCAGCAAAGATGAAACTTGAACCCAGCCTCATTTAAGTGACTCCAGAGCCCAAAATCTCATCAATTTAGTTGTGCACTTCTCAATCAATGTGTGAAGCATCATACAATCTCCAGACTTTTCTCTGGGAAAGAGAGAAAAACAGCATTCTTTATTCCTAATCCTCCATAGAAATATTCTAGATCCTCACTGAAGGACAAAGGGAGGTAGGTCCTGGAGAACTCCAGAAAGAGAACAGCCGTGGCACTAGGTCCTGCCATCGTCCCTGGGTATTGAGGAAAGTGGAGCAGCACCTTGTGTGGGCGAGGCCAGGAGGCAGGACTGCAGCAGGAGGAGAGGACACGCTCCACCCCTCCCCAGGACAGAGCGAACACCCGGACTGTGGGAGGGTATGGCAGGGTCCAGGGCCCAGGAGCTCCTGCCCATCATGGAGGCAGCTGTGAGGTGGGGGGAGGAATGGAGATAGAGTTTGTGGGGCCATAGTGCCTGTTGGAAAGTGCACCCCACAAGCAGGAGAGACAATGTTTAGTCTAGACATCAGTGGAGCCTCTGCAACCCACACAGCAGCAACTCAGTGCCCCCAACCTACCCCCATCCCATTTCTGGCAAAGTATCCCATCCACACCCCAACAATCTATAAGTCCTGGAGAAGAAAAGCCTTCAGATCACGCCTGCCATATGTATCTTACAGTTCTTAGTTAGTCATTCAAAGCCTTTCTTCATCTCATCCCATGTCCCATTTGTTTTCTAAATCTGCTTATAGGAATGAGTCAGTTCACATGAGTTGCCCCTAAATTTGTTTTGCAAAGTACTTACCCACACATGTGTTTTTATTGAGTTTCCTCTGACTACATGATCTATGCTGTCTCTCTGATTAAATTAATTCTATTTATCCCTACAGGTGTTCAATAAATGTTGCTGGTTCAATCCACTAATAATTTTGTATGTGTGAGCACATGCAGGTACATTTGCTAAAACACACACACACACAAGTTAGATGGTTAGGAAGCACCACACTGAAATAAATTCTAAGTGGATAAAACATTAAATATGTTTAAAAATACAACAATAGAACTTGTAGAAGAAAATAAATGTGAATTTTTGATAGTACTTTTTGAAAATAGTTTGGTGCACGTCACTAAAAACAGAAACCTCAAAAGGAAAGAATATAAAGAAATATCAAATTTAAATATGAAAAAAATAACTATAAAAAAGAAACTAAAAAATTGTGACATATCAGACAAATGGTTAATGGTTTTAATATATAAAGAGCTCTTATATGTCTTAGGGAAGATTAGCAGCAGTAAGGGAAAGGGACAAAAGCTTTGGAATGTCTAATTCATAGAAGATAAACAAATTCCAGTAAATATATAGGAAAGAATTCAGTATTTTTTTTAACTAAAGAGGAGCAAGTTAAAATTATATACCAGTTTTTTTTTAACCTCAAACTGAAAAGAAAATAATTAAATCAAAGAGAATATAGGCCTATATTTCAAATCTTTTAATATAATGCATATAATGCCAAATTGCACACTTGGAAAAGTTAAACCAATTTATGATTTTATTACTATAAGAGTCACATTATTCTGAGCTCTCACCTACAAAGGTACCAGCATGGGCATTATAATTAGGGTTTTTCTTTTCAGTGAGAAATTTATCCTTAGAACCATTAGAAAAAATTTTCCTGAAATAATTTTTATTGTAGCATTGTTAAAGACAAGAAAATAAATAACCTACATATTTATCAATAGACTGTTAAATTATTTATGGTACATAACATTAGTTGGACTGCAAAGCAATCATTTAAGTGGAAAGTAATAAAACTTTAATTTTATAGGAAATTTTTATAATATATTGGTATTAACAAATGATGTTCAAAAATACATTTTAAAAATATGTGTGTACATGTATGTAAGGATGCCAAAAGTGAAGGGTCTTTTGTGTGCTTTTCCTCTTTCTCTAAATTTTCTATAATGAAAATGCATTATTTTTGTAATAAAACAGGTTTTTCTTTATTCTATCCATCTTACCAGGCCCTTTTCACCTGTAATTTTCATATAATGTTCTCTGATTTTCTCAAAGAAGGCATTCCTTCTACAAAGGCTTACAGCATTCATTGTCTATAGCAAACTCATAAAATATTTATGAAATCCCATTTGGGTTGTAGATTTTGTTGTTGTCACTGTTCTCTGCACATGGCCCATCTTCTCCACTAAACCATCAGCTCCTAAAAGTCCAGAACTTGACATATGTGCTTCTGTATTATCTCTAAAATACTTAGTAATTCATATGTGCTTAAAAACTGGACCATTCTTATAAGGTTTTATATTTACATAAAGCTTTCTGAAATATTGTGTGAAAAATAATCTTATAAATGCAAGAAGAGCAAGAGTGATGATGTCCTTTCACCTGGGAGGGAAAGTGAAACTCAAGGATCAAAGGTACATACAGTTGTGGCTCACGCCTGTAATCCTAGCACTCTGGGAGGCCGAGGCGGGTGGATAG
>VBSM01002608.1:96421236-96442150 GCA_008086735.1 Cheirogaleus medius | reverse complement strand
TTTTTCATATGTTTGTTGGCCATTAGTTTATCTTCTTTTGAAAAGTTTCTGTTCCTGTCCTTTGCCCACTTTTTAATGGAGTGGTTTGATTTTTTTCTTGCTGATTTGCCTGAGTTCTTTAGGTAGACAGAAACATGAAACCAAAAATATTAAATTGAATTAAATTAAAAATCAAAAAAGGAAGTCATGCAGAATTTCAGAAAGTTATGAAAAGAGAAATAATGAAGTGGGGGTGGGGCAGAGGCAGTCCAAGGGAGGGGTTGAGGGAAGGGTCACAGTACTCTCAAGCAGAGAAGTAGTACTGGTCAGAGAGGGCCCCTACTGAGAAGATTTCGTTGCTAACGCTATTTATGTTCTAGAAGCATAGAGATAATATCATATGTACAGAGGAGGTAAGCATCATAAAGGCTTAGGGGCAAGTACAGTTCATAACCTCTATCTTAAAAATTGAATTTTTCTTCATAAAATTTAGTGATACATTTCAATGATGTGGGTGAGATATGTTTTGTTTTTCCCTCATGAGAAAGAATGGGGAGAATTCTGAGAGGTTGAGATGCCGTCTCACCTGGAAGGAACAACCAGAGCCCAGGAAAAGTCCAAGCCTATTTGGGGATCCATTTTGGCTGGAGCCTGAGAAACAAAACAGGAGAAGAGCCTGCAAAAATAACTTTTATTCACATACTAATGAACAAAAAGCAATCAATTTGTCCTCTGGCTAGGTTTTTTTAAAAGTCTCCTCACCTCCTCTCTCTAGCTCTGCTGCTAGCAGCCATGTCACTGCAAAGCCTCTGGTTCCTGGGGCTGGTGCTGATTAAGGCCCCTTAGATCCCAAAATCTCATACCCTGCGATGCTTCAATGCCAAGTGTCACTCTATCATTGACATTTCAAGAAATAGTATGTATAACTTAAAAAATCATAGACAGCCATGCCCCCAACAATCAGCCTTATATTCCACCATTTCAAATTTTCCAAGCCCTTGCTTAATACCTTTCTACTTCACACTGACAACTTCTTTTACTTTTTCTACAGTGCTTAGTCTTGAGACTTCTCTAGGTGGTGAGTGAAGTCTCTCTGTGTTCTCAATTACATCATCTTTTTTTCTTTCTTTCTTTTCTTTTCTTTTCTTTCTTTCTTTCTTTTTTTTTTTTTTTTTTTTTTTTTTTTTTTTGAATAGTTATCTGGTAGTGCTACTGAACCAAGGATATTTGACCTAAAAAAGGTGCCAATTTGGAAAAGAAACAAAAGGAAAAGGGAGAAATGATGATAGTCATGAACGACAGAGAGCAAACATAGTGCTAGGAGAAGCAGTTCAGCCCAGGCTTTAGTTGAACTGCCTGCTAAAAGGAGCTCCCTTACATTGCACCTCTCAGTACATCATTTTAAAACATAAATATATGGTCAATTATTGATCCTTTAAGAAAATGTTTTGAAGCCATACTGTCTTAAACTTTGGCTTATAGTTTTGTGAAGATATTTATTCCTTTTTATTTTTTCTCGAAAACTCATAGTTAAAAACTGGTTTTCTGCACCAAATTTTCTGATTATGAATAGCAAGGAGCAGTTGCACACTATAGTTTTGTGGCATGAATTACATTTTCCCCTTATGTGAAGCCCGTAAATCACAGGAGTATGGAAGGCCATGTGCTCTACAAACATCTTCAGATGGTCTCCGGATCTGGTTGCTATCATTGCTTTAAAAATAAAAGTACACAGTTCTTCAAAAAATTAAAAATAGAATATGATTCAGCAATTTGACTTCTGGGTACACATCCAAAAGAATAGAAAGCAAAGTCTCAAAGATGTATCAGTATACCCATGTCCACAGAAGCACTATGCACAAAAGCCAAAAGGTGAAAGCAACCAAAGTGTCCATCAACAAATAAATGGATAAACAAAATGTGTCTTACCATGCAATAGAGGACTTATTATTCAAACTTAAAAAGGAAGAAGATTCTGGCACATGCTACAACATGGATGAAACTTAAAGTCATTATGCTGAGTGAATCAAGCCAGTCACAAAAGGACACACACTGTATGATGCCACTTGTATGAAGTAGTTAAAACCATAGAAACATAAAGTAGCATGGTGGTCCCCAGGGGTTAGAGAGAGCAGGGGATGGGGAGTTAGTGTTTAATGAGTACAGAACTTCGGTTTTGCGAAATGAAAAAGTTCTGGAGATGGATGGTAGTGATGGCTGCACAACAGTACAAATATATAACAAATATATAATACCTAATGCCACTGACTGTATGTTTAAAGATGGTTAAAGTTGCAAATGTATGCTATTTATATTTTGCCACAGTAAAAAATACTAATCAAAGTACAACTCATCTTCCTAGGAGATGATAGTGCCTATGAACTGCCACCCCCTTCTCATGCCATATTGTGATTGTTACATTGAGGTAGACAATGTCTACATTGAGGTAGACATAGAGTCTGGATAAATCATCTGTTGGACAGCAGTGAGAGACAGCTGTCTCAGGTGAAGTGCTCAAGTCCCATTTCTGGAGACTGAGAAGCCCTATCAGAATGTTTTGACTCATTACCCTGAGCCTTCATCAGCCGATGAAACTAATTTTTTTATCAACTGATTAAGATTCAAGATAATGAGTCAAAACATGCCAGTAGTAATTCCCAACTGCATTGAAGACGGGATGTTAACTTTCCCATGCACATATATGCACGCAGACAGGCACGAAATGAACCAACACGTCCTTCTTGCATATGGAAAAGTTCACTTCATCAGCGAAAAGGGAGACAATTATACCATACATCTAAAAAGCAGAAACAAAAAATTAGTTGACCAAACAATTGAATTGATTGCTAATAATTTTAATAAGAGAGGAATGGCATGAAATTAATTCACGAGCAAACACAACTGGAGGAAAGAAAATGAAAATCCCCCAGGAAATTGCCATGCACAAATCTGAACAGATTCTAGGAAAAACCAAAATTCCAAATGCTTTGTGCTTCCTCTTGAATCAACAAATGCACTTCAGAATGTTTTTGATGGCAGCTCTATCAAACTTAAAGTTCCAGGAATTTTCCACAACTGTTCTGCATTCTGCAGGCCTTTTGTCTGACTACAGAATATTGAGTTTTACCAACAAAAGCATTTGATTGAATACTATACCCTTTAATATCACATATATATGTATTTTAAATCCCATTAGGCATCCATTGGGAAACTACCTAATATTTGGAATGCGTTGCTTAATGTGCTAACTGATCTTATTTCGTGTGGAGCTCACTGTCAGAGACACCAAAAGCATAGTGACAGTTATTGCTGTTGAAAGAATTCTGTGGGGGTGTGAGCTGAATGGTTAACGGACCTGCAGTCAAGGGAGTTAAATATTTCCAAAATCTGGTAATAGTTCAGCATTCCAAGAGCTTAGGAAGATTGGACATAAAATCTTCTACATATCAACCTAGGTTTATCTCCTTCAGTAGTTTGAGTAAATCAACTTATAAGATCTGCTATGAAAAGTGTCTCTCTAAAAATATAATAAATGCTAAAACATGGCATGAAATAGTCTCAATGGAGAACTGAAAGCAAACAGTTTACACTGGAAACAATGACTGTGATCCTAATGTCTTTGAATTGTAACAACGGCGTATGCAATGCTTTTAAATGCAAGATTCAGAACAGCAAAGAGACTTCGCAGGCCTATAAACCATTAAGGAAAACTTCTACCTACAGCTCTCTGCTGATCAGCAGGCACTGTGAAAGCTTTCCTGCTGGAACACTTTGTGAGAATTTCGTCTGAGGTTTTGGGGGGAGGGAAGAGCATAGTGCTAAAAAGATGTAAACATTCTTTTCTCTTTTTTGCTGATGTTTTTCTTTCTTCCCCTGATGGCTGTATCTCTACTGTACCAGCGCCTGTCACTTGCAGAAGAAACCATCACTCAGCTTATTAGTAAAGTATTGCTCCTGCTATTTATTCAATTTCAAATGTGCGCCTTAGAGGTCCCACCTCTCAGAGACCAACTCATGCACATGTTCAGAGACGGTCTTAATTGAAGCGTGATTTACTACATGAAGCAAAACTTTGCTTGGATAGGCTGAAAGACTATGCTGAGAAAGAGCCCTTTATACAATTTTATAGGCCTGTCTCCTCATTGGGAGCATACATTTACTAACTGTATAATTGGTGGCACAGTTCTTCCATCATAAACATTGTTATCAGTTAATTAAACTTGAAATGCAGCTTTGTTCCACAACATGTTTTGTCAGATTGTTTTCCTTATTTATTTATCATCATAAAATTTTACTTGGTGACTGGCAGCTTCTCAGCCCTCCAATAATAATATAAATCAAAACATAAGATTTTAGTCTTCATGCAATTTCCTTTTGGTCTGAAAATATGAAACCAGATGTTTTTGGCATGCTAAAGATGCTTTTCATCTTTTTTTAGATTCTTTCAGTGCAGTCAAAGTAAATGCATTTTTAAAACCAACTTATGAAAGTTAAATTCCCTTTATTCATCTGTGTGTAGTCTGGTTTGCATTGATGCAGTGGCATCGAGAGACCTTTCAGATAACATACTGACTGTCTTGGAGGAATTACACATGTGGGGCAAAAAGCTCAAAGGGCAACAGAAACTATATTAATCGTAGAGCAGTAGACCATGAACCGTGATTCAGCAGAGGGTCTTGCCAAGAAGCATGCCTAAAGGTGGAGGTTCAGGGTGGACAACAACCACTATGATCTTAACTATGTATATGTTATCTGGGTGGTGTGCCTAATTTGTTCACATAGTTATCACATACTTGTTCCAGCTTGAAAATGTGGGGCCCATGAAAGCATGGCCATTGGAATTTCCTGTAACAGTGAATCTCATTTCAGTAGATATTACCATCTATCTCAGCCTAAGGCTATCAGTGAAACATCTAACCATTCCCAGATGGAACCTGCTTCGCTGATATTAAAGGGATTTGATGTCAGTGGAGAGACTTAGGGTCAGTAAATAGAAGCAGGAATAGAGTAGCACATGGGCTAATCTCATTTGTACATGGCCTCAGATTGCCATTACATCCCTGGGCTATCTTGTGGTTTGGGTATTGGAACTCTTCGGACAAACTGAAATACTTTGGGATCTTGGTGGGGCGGTGTATGGAATTATTTATAATCAGCTTTGCTATCTAAGCTTTGATGTGGTCGCCCCCATCCTCCGCCCCGAGCTTCATTGCACAAATTCCACGGGCCAGTGCACAGGACACTTCTACCTCTTCACCACCACCTCCAACAATCTTGGCAATCTTTTTATTCATGAAGAGTAGAACTCCCCCACCTTGTACACTGTGTGGTTTCAAGCAAGTTTTCCTGGAGGCAACCCTTTTCCACGTACATAGACTTCATGGACTTCCTTATTACCCATTGCGATTGGCTTTCCATCCCTGGCATTCCACTGAATTTGCTGTATCAAAAATCTCTGGTGGCCCCTTAACAGTCAAATACAATGTTCTTTCAGTCTTCAACATCATTAACCTCTGTTATGCTGGTCTCTTCCTTCTTCTTAAGTGTCTCCTCCCTTAGCTTACTCAAACCAAGTGCTTTGGTACTCCTCTTCCTCTGACCTTCTTTCCCAATACTTTCTGCTCATTCCTCTTCCTCTGCCTGACTCTAAATATTGTACAGTAGTCCCCACTTATCCACAGGGCATATGTTCCAAGACCCCCAGTGGTTGCCTGAAACCGCAGTAGTGCCAACTCCTAGATATACTATGTGTTCTCCATGCATACATACCTGTGATAAAGGTTAATTTATAAATTAGACACAGTAAGAGATTAACAATAACTAATAATAAAGTAAGACAATTAAAACAACATACTGCAATAAAGGTTATATGAATGTGGTCTCTTTCTCTCTACTGTCTCAAAATATCTTATTGCACCTGGTATTTTCAGATTGTGGTTCACTGCAAGTAACTGGCACATCAGAAGGTGAAACTGTGGCTAAGGGAGAACTGCTGTAATCTGTAATATTCTGACTTTGGTCCTCTTCCATCTCTATTTCTTATGATCTTCTGAGTGTGGCACTTACTCCCATGACTGTGTGCTGATATGGCCAGAATTCAATTTCCCATCCATATCTTGCTCCTCTGCTGAAAAACTCACTACCTACCTGCCTAGTAGAAATCCACACAGAAAAGTCCTACAGGCCCCACAAACTCAGCCAAAGAAAATCTTTACCCTCAAATTATTGTTTTTGCTAAGTATATAAGCCTAACTAATGTTAATTACTTAGTTATCCAAGTCAGAAATCTGTTGTCCACCTATGATCTGTTCATATAGATTACCTCTATATCCACATCCTTAAAACCTTCACATTCTACCTTTGAATTATCTTTTAAACTTGTCCAATTCGTTTTGTTAATATCCAAAGAAAAAAATACAATATTTAAGTAATTAAGGAATATTTGGTGCTCTAAAATTGGGTGAGAATTACATTTGGATAAAGATTCTTGCCAGGCTAACTTCAAGTTATATAACATAAACCACCACCGTTTCACAAGTCTGACCTTAAAAAACACACAACTAAATGGAAGATACAATTTTTTTTAAAATGAAGAAAGAAAAATGGCAATGGAAGAAAAGACAGTAAGACAAGAAAAAAAGCATGTCTCCAAATTGTCTTCATATTTTGAAGAATGTTACTGAAATCTATCTGGTGACTCAAGTAAAAAGATTTTTGCTTTTTTTTCTTAATTATTTCCTTCTTTCAGATTAGATTAAGATTAGATTAGAAAAGGTGTTAATACAAGAGGATATCAATATTTATCAGCTCCATGACACTAAGAATCATGTCTTTAGATTCTTTTGGTTTTATTTTTTCCTTCTCTATTTACTCAGTAAAATGTCAGACTCAGAATAAGAATTGCATGTGTGTGGTTGAACACCAGGTCAAAATGGTAATATATAGACAGGTTCTAGTTGTAGGGGCAGAAGTAGATAAACATGAAGGGAAAGAAAATCACCACAGGTGGGTAGAGTCAGGGGCTGGTCAGAGAGAGGGGGAACAGAGGAGACCCCAGAATAGTGCTGAAGTAGAGGTGGAAAAGGAAGCTCAGCAAAGTGTCCTGGGGTGACTGATCTGTGGGCCGTTGGGTGAGACCAGCCATCGTTCTTGTGATGCACAGCAGAGACAAGACAGTGGAATGATACTTTGACTAAGATGGTGGTAAAAGGGTTCTCATTTTCTTTGTCTTTTTTCTTCACTCTCATTATTTGAATCGTTTGCTTTCTCAAAAATTTACAATCATGCATTAATTATCATAACATGTCTCACGGTCGGTGTTACCTCTTTGCACATGCACCTAGACTCTTGCTTCCATAAAACCCTTGCTAAGCTCCCCCTCCTCAAAGATTTAATCTCTCCCCCTGCGATGAGGTCATCTCTATTTGTAGTTAAGGGAACTTTCACAATGGAGCAAAAATTTGCTTTCAGATTTCAGAAAGGGACTAAGATAAGACGACCTCTGCATCCTGCTCATGTTTCAATTATTCATTCATTCAGCAAGCATTATTGTGCACCTACTACGGGTAGGAAAATAGAAGCATATTTCCTGTCAAATAAACTAAACATGACTTGTTTGAACTGTATTTATAAATTTGATTCATGTTACAGGACACCTTGGGAAATCCCTGAGATCCTCTGGTATCATTATGCAATATTTTATTGTCCTCTCATTGGAAACCGACGAATTAGCAGGCTCTGACTGCTCTTTGTTTACTTTAGGAAACACATGCCACGATCAACTGAATGAGTAGGTTGCCTCTTTGCCTTCAGATCCTTCCCCAGGGTGTCCAGCCCCGCTCTGTAGAACGGGTGGGCGGGAGGTGAACAACAACACTTCCCAAAGTCCTCTGCCCACTGCTCCCTGTGGGTTCCACTAATGGAAGTACTGACAGAAATCAGAGAGTGGGGTCAAGGAGGGGTGAAGCCATAGTATTTTTACCCTCTCACTATTTGCACAGGCTTTTCCAGCAGTAGCTTCGTCTCCTCCTAGAAGACAGAAGTTTGTTCCCACCAAGCCGACTTGCCCTCAATGGCCCCAGCTCCCCAGCCCAGGTACTTACCTCTTCCCTTTGTCCCTTCTAATCACTGTGGTGGTAGCAGCTTCCTGAAGTTCTTAATGTCTGAATTGCTGCATTCCCCCCACCCCCTCACCACACACCCACCCATTTTCAGATCTTCCAATGGTGCTGTCATTTGCTTTTGTATTAGACTCCCATGATTATGCACCTGGGCAGACCCTGACTGATACAGTCAACCCTGCTCCGCACAGTGTTTTGACCCATATCTGATGTCTCTTCTGGGTTTGCCCTTTGACAGCAACCTGACTTGCTACAAGCACTTTAGAAACTGCCTTTAATGCTGGAGAAGGGAGGCTTCAGATTGGATTTATTCCTCAGCCTTGCTGATTTGAGAGTCTCTGTGTCGAGTGTCCATTGAGGCACACCAGAGAGCAATTGCTGAGAAGGAGCTGGGGGTGTGCGGGTTGCCTGGGGCTCTGGTTTCTGGCAGTCTCTCATGGAAGGTAGTTTCTCTGTGATGAAATATTATTTTGAATTTGATAATCTTTTAGTAAAATAATGTTGTTATCTTCTGCCTAAGCTTTCCTCAGTAGCATTGCTGAGGAATGTGCAGCACTTTTATCATACAATATGCAACTTTCAGGAAGAAAAACAAATATCTGAAAAGAAAACACACACATTCGATGGGAACATCCAAGTATCAAGACCTGGCTCACTGAAACAGGTAACTCCTTCCTGGTTATTGTTAGTGAATTATAACTGTTTTTAAAATAGTCATTTTATTGCCTTCTCTTCAGTCATACTTACATCCCGTCAATGTTCAAGATTGCTCAAAGAATGGTCTTTCCAAAAACCAAATTTGATCATGACACTTCCCTTCTCTAAAACCTTTGTTGGATTTTCACAGTTTTCAGGACAAAGATCAAATATTTCAGCATGGCATCATACCCCGTGCTTCCAGTATGTGGTTCCTACCTTTCTCTGTAGTCTCTTGCTTGCTGTTTCTGCTTTCCCATCATTCCCTTGGGTTTCCAAAAGTTCCCTAAATCTGCCGTACTCTTTTATATATTAACATCTGCCATTTTGTGCTTGGCAATCTTCTTTCTTTAATATCCTTGTCTCCCCTTTCCTTCTTTCCCTGACTCACTACCTCTGGCCTTTTCATGCTCAGCCAATATGCCATCTGAAATCTGTCCCTGTCTGCCTCCCATCCCTTGCTCTTTCTGACTGAGGTGTCACCCCCTGGTCTTCCATGGAATTTGCTGTAAGGTCTACACTCTACACAGTGCCGTAATCATCTGCTCACCTGGCCCAGTGTCCCCCGCAGACTAGTCATCTTCTGGGCAGGGACATCCTCTTCTGCTTCCTCATTTTTATCTGCATGAATATAGGGCTTTGCACACAATGCATTGAATACATGTTCCCCCCACCAATGTATAAGAGTTCCAGATGCACCACACTCTCACCAACTCTTATTATTTTCAGTCTGTTTAAACTTTAGCCATACTAATGCATGTGTGGCATTTCATGGTGGTTTTAATTTGCACTTCCCTGGTAACTATTGGTGTTAAACATCTTTTCACATACTTATAAACCACTCATACATCTTCTTTTGTCAAGGGTCTGTTGAAGTATTTTGCACATTTTATTTTTTATTTTTTATTATTGACTTGTAAGAGTTTAATGAACACAATTCTGATGATTGGATAAATATATATGGGTAGAACTTACTAAGAGAATTTTTATTACAGTGTCTCTGAAATTGGTTTTTACTTTTTTATAACCAGAAAATAAGTCATTATTTTGAGTTATATGAATTATTGACTTTAAAATAATCCTATATTATATGAAAAGGAAAAATTCCAAATAATATCTGACTACAAAATATAGTTTTTTATTTAACATATATTTATAATATATACATGATGAAGATTTAGGGGTTTTTTTTAGGGAGGATCAAAATATATGTGAGAGTCACAGAATAATATACTTCTTCAGAAAAAAGAATTTACTTTAACTAAAAATATTTCTCTCACATTTTGGCAAAATACACAGTGGAAAACATGACACTAACCATTTTCTAGGAAAGGAATTTGGATCTAAATTATTTTTTATAGGAAATGGATATGTTTATCACAGATTCTGAACACACCATACAGATAACAGAATTGGTTCTTAATGTTTTGATCGTTGCCAGAACAAGCACATTTCCGGATTTATTTATTTTTTTCCCAAAAGGTTGAGTAAGACATAACAGATACTTCCTGCCACAGGCATGGCTTGGCGGTAGGTCAGATACCTGGGTTATATAAATCTTTATGCTGAGCGTTTATGACATTTCAACTTAGAAGTTCATTCAGTTTGATGATTGAGGCAGCAGGCAATTATGACATTAAACAGTTCACAGACCTTAACCCAAGACCCAAATGGTTTAATTTTTTTAATGGCTGACTTTGCCTCTCCCGACGTGCACAGACCAATGCAGAGTTTAAAACCCTCACCCATCTTAATTGCCCCTGCTTTGTTGCAAGCACCACTGACTGCCTGCTAGTTCCAAATGTCTTCGGTTATTAAAAATTATCAATAGAAAGTAATAGAAAGTAATCCAGACTTACACTGGCGATACAATTGGCCACATATGCCCTAGTGGAGCATAAAATAAGAAAGATCGTTACTATTACTACTGAAGTGTCATATGGAAGAACATACTTTAAAAGTGAATCACATTATGTCTGTTCAGTCAATTATTTCTACTTGCAAAGACAGGGTTTCTTTCTGAAGATGACTTTTCTTTCTTAGGTAAAGACACGGTCTTAGATTCAAATGTATCCTTGAGTCTGAAGATGCTGCTCACCAGAGTTACCAGATTGGGGGAAAATATAAAATTTAAATAAAAGTCACATAGAATTTTATTTAGTGATAAACATAATTGCATCTAATATTTCTTTTGTTCCTGAACACACTACAATTAGTAGGGTGGCATCATATGATACTTTTATGATTTTCATAATTTTCTAATATTGAATTGGTTTTTCAGAACTTCGTAGTAAATGAAATCAATATTGGTTGTAAACTTTACATAGCAGCAGTAGTTTTCTAGAAAGATGACTGAAGGCTTAGGGCAATGCTTTTATTGAGGCAGGTGGGGTTAGAGATTGTACAATATCTGCCTCCTACAATCATTAAAAAGGTAGTTTAAAACACTTATTGCTTACCTGAAATAGTCCAAGTTCACATCAACTCTTTTATTTGAAGCTTGAAATATATTTTACTAGTCACAGTGCTAGAAAAGAACATTAAAGATATTTTAGTTAATTTATTCTTTCTTACCATCTGCAGCATGAAGCTATTTTCAAAAGAGTATAGCATACTTTTACCATAGATGTGGTTCCCTTAAGAACCTCAAGAATCTTGACAGTATTTTATTAATAGGTTATTATAAATTGGGTTGATATTTCTCAAAATCATATCCTGTTTCATTCCTCCCAGGACAAAATATCCCACCTCCAACTCAGATTATACTATCATTCATGACTTTAGCAATCATATTTTGCAGTTTTCAGTTAAAAACAAGACAGTATATGTTATTTCAGTTATTAGGTATGAAATGTCTGATTTTCTTAAGTACTAAGTTTGACTGTTGATATCTCTGACATGTCACTTTGACACTTCTTGTTTTATTTTTATTGTGAAGGTACACCCTTAATCTTTCAAATGCGCATTTTGGCTTGTGATTATCTTTCAAATTTTTTTAGAGGAATTTTTGTGAAATCATGGCTAAGTCAAAAATTCATGTTATATTTTCAAGTATGAGTTCCGTCGTGGAACCAACACAGCACAGAGAGCTCAAAATAGCAACGAAGTGTTTGGGAAGGATGTGGCTAATGATTCTGGTGATTTTAATCTTGAAAATGAGTTACTTGGGTGACCGGTGACCAAGGTGGATAATGATGAGCTGAAAGCTGTAGTGGAAGCGAATCCATTTTAACCTATGCGTGAATTAGGAGCGAGGTTTGACATTAGTAATACTTGTCAAGAGAGATTGCTTTTATCTTCTCAGAAAGTCACTTGGTTACCAATGTATCCTTCTCATCACTCAGAAAAACCTGGTCAGAACCCTGATGGTTCCAGGAGCTAGTCATGATGGTGTCTAGAGGTCATGGGGGTAATTGATAGCTCAAATCCCTTCTAAGTCGCTGCTTGCTGCAATATTGGTCTTTGAGCTCTTGAGCTTTATGAATTCTTTGCTGGTCCCACAAGAGACAGAACATTCCTTATAACTTTATCATTCAAAGTAGAATTCATAACTGCCAGCCATGAATGGATTTTAGAAGGTCAGTGATTCCTTTATCTTATATCCAAAATTTTGTGATTATTTTATCTAGGGAAAAGGTTTAAGTTTTCTTCAGCTTCTAGGAGGTGACCTAAAAACTGCTAAGACACTCTGCCTTATATGATGCTCACTGGGCATGCTCTATCCCAGTCCCCACAAATGTGAGATGCTCTCATCTCAAAGGAGAATTGCCAGAACAAAGGTGTCTGGTCAGTACCAGTGGTTGGGCATGAATGTCTTACTCTTGCAAAAATATACCCATTCACTGGGTCCCTTCTATTTTATCCTCCAGCACATCTCTCACTTGTGTTCCCCTAAGAGCTCATTCCTGACACTAGCTCAGTGCTTCCCACAGCTGTGTTATTCTTATTTATTTTCCTCTCTGTTCTCTTCCAAGACTCTGGGTGCCACCATGGCTACTCACTGTATACCCCTCAGCATGGAGAGGAAGGTGCTGACACAGGGGAGTTAACACATGTCTGGTGAGCAAGTGAATGCATGGATGAAGGAATGAATGAATGGATGGAGTGTCCAGAGATGATACAACCAGCTCATTTTCCCTGAGAATCCAGAGTAAAACTGAATCTTTCTACCTAGAGAAATGCAGCAACAGGACTTAAACTGGGAAACCAAGTGTTTCAGGGAGGAGCAAGTCAAGGAAACCAGCACAGTTACAGAAGACAATTCACTGTCAACTACCTGGGCTTCCAATTCCTTCAAAATCTTTGCCTTGAGAGTTACATCTCATTCAAAAACCCATCCTTCCTTGATGTCTATGAACTCTGGCCCTGCAAATTTTTGCTTCCCTGTCACTACCCCCACCATATCCCAGGGCATCCCTGTACTCATAAAAAGCTTTGTTTGCTGCCCACTCCTCAGTCACTAACCATGTTGTTTCCCTCCTTTCATTCTTCACCTTCCTTAGACATCCTTCTTTCTGCTCTTCACCTACTAAGTAATATTACTGTCATAGCATCTTCTAATGAGGGCTTATGTGTCTCAGGCACCATGCTTTCACTAAAGTACTTTCACCAAATTACTACATTTAATTCTCATAACAACCTATTTTGATCCCTATTTCGAAGCTGAGGCATCTGAAGTTTGAAGAGGCTCAAGGTCACACATCATACTTATCCTTCCCCACTGAACTCATGCCTTTCATATAGGAAGACTCTTCTGACCTCACAGGCCCAGGTACATCTCTTCCTAGGCCTACAGGGCACACATGTCACTGACTGGCTGTTGTCTGTGTGTGCCTCAGGATGCCACACAACACTACGTTCCTTGAGGATGGGACCATGTGAGATGAACCATTACAACTCCAGGGCCAAGAACAGTGGTGCTTGACAGGAGCTCAATTTTTTTGTTTTGTTTTGTTTTGTTTTTATTACTTGTTTAAATAATAAGTAACTCTTGGCCATTGACATGTGGTCTACTTCTCCACTCTGACCCTTCCGGACAATATGTTCAACACTAGTGTGCTTCACCTTTGCTCTCACACCATCAATCTCCAAGCCAGGATCAGGCCACCTACTTGCCTTTTCTGTTTGTGCTTCCAGATGACAAATAGTGCTAATGAAATGCCCTTCTTAAGCCACTTTCCTAGTCTAGACCTGCACACAATCAGGCACATGGCAGAGTGGTTAACAACACAACCCTACAGTCATCCTGCCAAAGCTCATATCCCAGCCCTCCCTCTTACAGACCTGTGACATCGGAAAATTCATTATCATCTCAAAGTCTCCAAACCCTCATTGATATGGCAGGGATAATGAAAGGATCTGCCACATAAGGACTGAGTGGGGATTAAATGGGTCATATATATAACTCATATATTTCTGCGTGTGTGTGTGTGTGTGTGTACAGTTGACTTTCATTATTTGAGGTAGTTATATTTTATAAAGCCACCACAAACACTGAATTATTGAAAACTGAGCCATTGTTCCTAGGGGAAATATGTGGTTAGGTTCCTGCAAGCTTCTGGTCACAACATTGTCATCAACCAATCAATACATATCTTATTTTATGTGAGTTTCTGTTCAAAGACACCTTATTAAATATATAGTGTTGATTCATTTACACTGAATAGTACCACAACTCATACTGAATGAGGCTCACCTAACACACATATTTTCTGCATACGGCACCTCGCAGACTTCTTGCACTTTGGAACACTAGCTGGCACTTCAGCACTATGCTTGGGGCTATTTTAAACAGCAGAATCACCAACAAATGTCCCCAAATTTGAAAAATGTGTTACTAAGCAGATGTGAAAAAGGATATTTGTTCAGAGCATGGCAGCTGAAACAAGAAGAAGGTAGTCATGTTTAAATTCAGCCAAGAATGTATACATTGAAAAAATCCAATTTTTGGCCACCCTGTGCAGGTCTACACGTAACTTCAATAGCACCAAGAGTACTGATTTGGGGACTGCAAATGAATTTTAGCAATGAGACAAATTCACAAATATGGAATCCTCAAACAATGAGGACTGACTGTACCCACATACACACACTCATATTACCAGCTATTTTCTGAGGAAGAGAAGTCTCTACAATTCTGGTTTCAAATCATTTCCTCACCTTTGTCCTCACCACTTCTTGCAGCACTTGCTTCTATCTGTCATTCCTTGTTCTCTACCTCCAGCCCTTCATTTGGTAAATGCGCTCAAACCTCTACCATAAAAAAAAAGAAAAAGAAGAGAAAAGAAAAGAAATACACATGCACTTTCTCAACCCTGCATCCACTTCCAGCAAGTAGCCCCATCTCTCTCCTCTCCTCTGTATTGAAAGTTCTCAACAGACTAGTCTCTCACTAACTCTGATTCTTCCTCACCCACACTCCAGACCACTGCTAACTGGCTTGTGCAGCAACCATGCTGCTGAAACTGCTCTTCCTAAGACCACAGCCACCTCCCCACTGCCGAGTTCAATAGACACTTTCTCACACTGACCTTTCTGGACTATTTCTCACATTCAACACTGCAGATCACTCCCAGCCTTAGAGACTCATTGATCCCATAAGATCCTATCACACTGCTACCTCACATCTCTCAGGGTGTCCTTTTGCTGTTGCCTCCATAGATTCTGGTTCTCTCCCTGCCTTTAGATGTCATTGCTCCTGGGCCTCTGGCCTTAGCCTGCTCCCTTCTTGCACAAATATTTTCCATGATTTCCAATGTCCTGATGGTGTCCACACATGCATCCCCAGTTCAGCCCTCATTTCTCATCACAGCTTTACTATCCTTCTGCCTAGGCTGATTTCTCCTCTGACCACCCCATCACTTCACCTGTCCAATACCTAAACACATTTAAGATTCAGCCTGATGGTTTTTAAGATTTAAAGTTCCTTTCAATGGTAGGACAAAATACAAAGACACTCGGGTGGATGAACACAGGGGCTTGCACCCAGGGACGGGGTAACAGAAGCTGGAGCTATCAGGCACAGCTTGTGTATGGCAAGTGAGGTAAACCTCTCCGTGTTTCAAGACTCCCCGTGGATTGGCTAATTTGAACACTTTCTTGGACTCCTGGGCATTGAGGCTATTCCTACTTGTCTGGCACCTGGCCCCAGGGAGATTAAAGTGGGTGCATTAGTGGTCCTGGAGAGTGAGAACCCAACAAGCGAGGTGGTCAACGTGTGGATTTAATCCAATGCCAAAAAGGAAAACTGACCAACCTTTAGTCAGGGCCTCAAAACTAGGTCAAGATAGCATTTCAAAAACAAACAAACAAACAAAAAAACCCTAAACTACACCAGGCATCCAGGCATCAGCTTCTCCAGTGGGACTGAAAACTTCCCTAAGATCCCATATCCCTGCTAGGCACTGCATTACACTTATCCACTTGGGTGTCTGCCCCCTTTCCTTCGTAGATAGCTGTAATGGCAAGAATGCAGCATTGTTCATCTTGGTGCTCCAGGACCCAGCACGTAGAGGGTGCTTCATAAAGATTTTTCTCAATGAATTAATAAAATGTGAAAAATAGAGAATCAAATAAAACATCGCCCAGATTTTAGACAAAAAGCACCTATGTTTATTAAGCTTAAGCCCGTTATCCAAAGTGAGGTGACACAAGATATGGAAAATGGGCTCGACATCTACTCGCCATCAAATTGGTACTGACTGATTAAAACTATGGTGCTCAAATGGCGGTAGTGTTCACCAGGGTTTTGGTGGAGGGGGCAAGACCCACATCATAGGGATGTGGCGAGCTTTATCCAGGGGAAGGGCATACCTCTAACCCTTCTTAGGGTGAGGCAAAGTTATACAATGTATCCAAAATGTAAAAAAAAAAAATCTTTAGTCAGATGGAGGGCAGGCGGGAGGGGGGAGGAAGTGTAGAGTTACATAATGTGAGCTGTGCGTGCCACCTGGGGATTGGACTCACTTGAAGCTCTGGCATGTGGGGAGGGGGTTGGGGCAATGTATGTAACCCTAACAATATTTGTACCCCCATTATATGATGAAATAAAAGGAAAAAAAATGTAAGAAACAAGTATGGGCTCTAAAGTAAAACTTGGTGTCTAAGTGAACTAGATAGTATTAAGTTGCTATGGGAAAAAATTAATTCATTTGAGGAAAGATGAGAAGGGTATAACGGAGATTAATTAAAATTTAGTTTATCAGATTTTTCTCAGGAGATTGGCAATTTAGTCAGAGGAAAATCTTATTTAAGTGCATAAGTATATTTCAGCTTAAAAGTGCAATACATGATCAAATGAAAACAGAGAATACCAGTACACGTTAAGTAATTACCACTTTAGAATTTGAAATGCTCTAAAATTCTAAATCTAAGAAATAGAAGTCCTGGGGTAAGAGTTTGCAGCTACCTCAGTCTGATGAATTCTTAAAATACCAGATGCATTGGGGTCACTGGTGGCTTTCATGTCCCTAAGGCTGTCAGACGCTAGTTGGTATTCATCTTGTCTGTCAAGACACGTGGGACTACTTCATCCAGGAAGCATTCCCTTCTCTTGGCTTCTTTACATCCGTCTCTCTTGGGTTTCTGCCTGTTCCTTGGCTGTTCCTTTTTGGCTTCATTTGCTGGCCCCTCCTCTACTCTACTGCTAAATATTACATCCCCAGGAATCCATCCTGTCCTCATTGCCTCTTCGATCCACATTCTCCCTCAGAGATCTTATCCATTCCCCTGGCTTTACTCAAATCTTTACCCCAACTCCCAATTTCTTGTCTGTGTTCCCAGATCAAGAAGTAATGAGAGCATTGAGTAGGAGTCCAGGCTCTCAAGTAAACATCCTGCTTTTAAGTCCTGATTCTGCCACCATAGCCTCAGACACACATCTGTAAAATGGGGATTATGATGCTGTGACAGTTAATCCAGGAGTGGCCAGTACCTGCATAGAGCAAAAGCTCTGTGGAAGTTGGGCACTGGTATCACCAATCTTTCTGCATGTGTCCGGACACCATGACTTCTTGTCTCTGTTTCTATCATGGCCACATCCTTTCTCCTGCTGATCTGGTCACAGCCCCTAACTGGTCCCCTCCATTTTATTCTCTTTGTGTCACAATACACTCTCCAGGGAGCAGGCAGAGTTATGCTAACCAGAGCACAGATCAAGTTAGTTTCCTGCTCAAAGCCCTGTGATGCTACTACTTTTTTAGGAGAATGCTGAATAATCTCCATATCTGCTGCCCTTCCTTCCAGCTATATCCTGCTTTCTTCTTTCCTCCCATCCTATGCCCAGCTCACCTGTCCTTTCTCTTGTTTCCCCAACAAAGTCTCTTGACACAATTAGCCTCCTGCAACTGGTCCCTCAGGTCTGAGCCTGCCTTTCCCAGCACAGAGGAGCCAGAGCCCTCCTGCTTGGCCAGCTCCTCCTGGGGCTCTTGTGTTCCACACCAACACTGTGTTGGGGCTGATCACTCCACAATGAGCAAAGCAACTTTAGCCCCTACATGTCTATAATTTCTCGTGGAGTGGAAAATAATGCTTTTAAACACATGTCCACCAACACACACAAGGCCTCAAGCCATAACAAACACTTTAAAGGGAAAGTAAAGGACACTTTTAGAGTGTTAAATCGGGAACCCAAGTTTAGATGTGGAATTTAGGGATGGTCTCAGGAAGGGGACACAGAGGTGAGACCAAAGATAACTGGGAGTTGACCAGAGAAAGATGCACTGGCTGGTGCCAGAACTTCACGGTTGAGCAGCATGAGGACCTTGCCCCTTAGGACTAATCCGAATGGTTGAGAAGGCAGAGGAGTAAATGCTGTTGGGTGGATCAGGAATAACAATGGAATAATCACCAAATGTAAGAATGATACTCAAAATTGTTCATGTCATTTTATCATGGAAAAAAACAATGAAATATGCTTTTACCTTAAATTTAAAATCTAAACTTCACAGGCAACAACAGCAAAAATCAACAAATGGGATTATATCAAACCTAAAAGCTTTTGCACAGCAAAGGAAACAATCAACAGAGTGAAGAGTACAACATATGGAATGGGAGAAAATATTTGCTAAGCATTTATCTGATAAAGAGTTTTATCCAAAATATATAAGGAACACAAACAACTCAATAGTAAGAAAACAAATAACTTAATTAAAAAATGGGCAAAGGCTCTGAACAGACATTTCTCAAAAGAAGACATACAAATGGCCAGTGGGTACATGAAAAAATACTCAAAATCACTAACCACCAGAGAAATACAAATCAAAACCATAATGAGATATCACTTCCTACCTGTTAGAATGGCTATTAGCAAAAAGAGGAAAGATAACAAGTGTTGAAGAGGACGAGGAGCAAAGGGAACTCCTGCACACTGTCAGTGGGAATGAAAATTAGTATAGCCATCAAGGAAAACAGTATGGAGATTCCTCAAAACTTAAAATCAGAGCTACCATAAGATCTAGCAATTCCACCACTGGGTATATGTCCAAAGGAAATTAATTAATATGTCAAAGAGACATCTGCAGTCCCATGTTTATCGCAGCACTATTCACAATAGCCAAGATACGGAATCAACATGTGTGTCCATCAGTGAATATATGGATAAAGAAAACGTGGTCTACATATACAAAGGAATATTATTGAGCTTTAAAAAGAGAAGTAAATCCTGCCATTTGCAACAACATGAATGAACCTGGAGGACATTATGTTAATCAAAATAAGCTAGACACAGAAAGACAAATACTGCATGCTCACACTTATATGTGGAATCTAAAAATGTTGAATTTATAAAAGTTGAAAGTAGAATAGTGGTTACCAGAAGCTAGCGATGGGTTCGAGAGGGTGAGGATTTTTTGGTCAAGGGATATAAAATTTCAGTTACATAGGAGGAATAAGTTCCAAAGATCTATTGTACAATATGGTGCCTATAGTTAATAACAATGTGCAGTATGATATTCTTGAAAATTGCTAAAAGAATAGATTTTAAATATTCTTACTACAAAAAAGTATGTGATATAATATATATGTAAATTACCCTGATTTAGAAATTCCACAAGGTATCCATATTTCAAAACATCTTGTTATACACCATAAATATGTATAATTTGTATTTGTCAGTTAAAAATAAAATAAAATAAAAACTCTAGGGAAATAAGGGTGAATTGAAGAGACCACACATAAACTTGCCTATGGGAGAGAGCAGTGTGCTAAAAAAGTCACCTGTAAATAGAGGCTCCATATGAAGTCATAAATTGGATTAATGCTTTCCCTGGTGGCCCTGCTCTCTCTGAGATCCCAGGGTCACTACGAGTGCCTAACAATGATCTAGGGTGATGACTGAAATCCGAAGCAGAATTTGGACGAAGGATGGTTGCTTTGTGAAGTGCTGTGGGTTACAAGGATGTGACGAAATAAATGCTTCAAAATATATTTAACGTGTTATGTTCTAAACTGGTAGCAGAATGAGCTATCATGTAAATGGCTTTGGTATTTTGGGACAAAGTAGGAAAAATACACCCTAGTGTATGGCAAGTCATTCATAATAATAGCAAAGGCCAGTGATTGTTCTTGCTTTTTCTGCCCAGGTACTGCCCTGTAATCTTTCCAGGCTTGGGCCCACAAAACAGACCATAATATTATAGAAGCCCTGATGGCCAGACAGCCCCTCTCAGCCTGCTGGCTGTGGACGAGAAGCTGAGCAGGAAGTTGGAAAGCCTAGAAACAGACTTCTAATGCCAACACCAGTCGGGTGTCTGTAACTTTGAATGTATCAGGCAACCTGCCCTGTAGCTCCACTTTTCTTTGTAACTAAAACTTTATAATGACAAGCTTCTCGATGGGGCATGCCAGGGGAGAAGAGAAAAGAGCAAGATTTGCCCTGGAACTGAACTTAATTCCCTGCACAAGTGTCAGGACACCCTAAAATGCATAAACCCTACAGGTGTCCTCAAACTAAGGCCTGCAGGCCACATGCGGCCCGCCAAGGACATTTATCTGGCCTGCTAGGTGTTTTTGCCGCCGCTGCCTGTCCTGCTTAGCAGCTGACTTGTCCAGGGCCCACAGTGCGCACTCTCCAACTGTCTGAGGGACAGTGAACTGGCCCACTGTTTAAAAAGTTTGAGGAC
>VBSM01002608.1:96391451-96404375 GCA_008086735.1 Cheirogaleus medius | reverse complement strand
ATAAACCACAGCCTATTATCAATCAGGACGAAAAGTAACCAAATTTAGTAATTCAGAAAATTGCCCAACTTTTTTTTTTTTGGCAGATGAACTGTCCTCATATGTGATATACATTTAAGAATGAAACTTAAATTAGCTCCTTAAAGTGGTCCTGTGACTTTAATTATTCACAAAGTACACAAATTTAATGAGTTTTTAAATATTAAAACTCTCCCCTATTGTCACTACGGTGAGTTCTTAATTTACAGAGCAATTAAGTCAAGACCCTCATTTATCAGGACATGTGCGTTTGTTGAAAACGTAGTCAGTTTTTATTAATTGATGCTATAGAAATACTGAGGTGAAATTAATGTGTGTCTTCAGAGGTCGTGCCGGTGGTGGTGGGGAGCTCGCAAGGAGCAAGACGTGAGATAAATAAGTAACTGCTATTCCCTGATTTCTCCAGAGATTGCTGAAATATTAAGTGGCACAATGGTTACCGTTCTCAGCCAAAATGCTTGCAAGAAAATGCCCCCTGAGTTTCTCTCTGGCAAACATCTGTCATGGGTAGTAGCTGAGAAATAGGGAAACTTCAAAGCAGTACTTTCTGATTATTAGCAGAGTGTGGAGTGTAATGTTCTTACATTTTAATGCAAACCAAGTGTTGATGAGCTGAGAGGGTAGAATTAAAAAGTAGCCCAAATTTTCCTTTGTTCTTCAGGATGGGGCTGACAGGGACATTCGCAGTCAGTAGTATTCCTCAGTGCTTACCAATTTGTGAGCCACAAGAAATTCTAGCTCCAGAGGCAGATGGTGGGAGTGGAGTGGACCAGGCTGCCATTTCCTGCTGTTCACCTGTGGTGGCTCTGCCCAATCGCGCTCACTGTTCAGCACAAATCGCTTATGGACAATCTTCTTCAAGAAAGTGGTTACAAAAGAGCAAGGCCAAGTTCAAATGGTACGTACCCGAGCACCTGCCTACAGAGCTGACAGCTGCTTCATAATATTAATAAGTTTGCCTTAAAAGATGGAGGAGGAAGACACTTCCTGTTTTGAAACATAAATATAAACACAGAGCATCAAAAATACCTGAGCAATTTTGTCAGTATTTCGGCCAGTCGTTAGAATGATTTGTACATGGAGAGACTGAAGGAGAGACTGAATTTTTAGTTGAAAGGGTAATGGGTAGATAGACATAGTCTAACCACTTCACTTTTTTTGTGAGAATGGATTTGACAGTACAACAATCTCCAAGTATTCTTTACTCCTGGAACTCCACAATCCACCCTGAAAACGTTAAAAAAAAAAAAACACAACAAAAGATCACAACCTAAGAAAAATCCTTCCTGGTGTGTACAAACTAGAACACTATCCTCCTTATTGCAGTTTGATTTCTACCAAATTCTGATTTTAAGCCAGCAAACAGGTTGTCCAATCCACTCCCTGAGGCTAAGGTTAAAGGGAGAAACAAGCATCTCACTCCTATTTCCTGGTGCGTTTGGACTTTCAGCCTCTGGAGCACCAAAAGTTTGATGGGACCATGCTGAGGGGTCCCCTGTATCCAGGAGTCGGTTAATATACTCCCATTCCTCATTCAGACAGGCAACAGAGGCCAAAAAAGGAAAAAAAAAAATAGTAGCAGGGCAACAAACTCTGTCTCCTGCAAATGCTCTGTAATAAATTGTTCTTTCAGCAGTGCAAAAGATGGATTTTTCTTTCCTTTGCTTCTTTCCTCCTTTGCCGGAAAGCACCAATGGGCGGCTCGCTTTCCCACCTGGCCCTGGCTGCCTGTGCCCATAAATTTGCCTATGCAATGCCTGTTTACGGGTCGCTGATGGAACATGGAGACGGTGCATTTTGTAAGCGCTGGGTAGATAATCATGGTAATTGATGTTTGGAGCTGTGAGCTCCTAGGAGCACAGGGTCTCTTTCTCCCAGTGAGGCCCTGCTCTCTGTTATCAGCCCAGCCCATAATTAAATATCACTCTTTTACAATATGTTTCAGGCTCCTTAATGAGTCTAAAGCAGAAATAGTCACCTCTTTCCCCTCTGAGCTTTATTTGCTTGTTATTAAACAATGTTATTGAGCTGCCTTCTTTCCCTGTGTTGCCAAACCTGCATCATTTCCGTTTTATAATTGCACAATTAGAGCGAAGGCTTTGCTTCCATACATCAGCAGGCCCTGCGTGTGCCTGCGTGTATGTGTGTATGTGTGTGGAGAGGAAAAGAGGGAGAGAAAAGGAAAAATCAGGTGTTCATATAGACTACTCAAATGCATCTTATTTTCATTAACTGCCAGATTTTGCAAAATGGGAAGCGATTTATCATGAGCCATTTTCTTCTATCAACCACCTCCACCAACCAACACCATGACTTTCGCCGTGACCTTGTGCTGTGTAGCGGAGGGTCCAATTTGCTCATTGTTACTCGCTTGCATAATCCTATGCCCCTCCCCCACAGCCTTTTTTCCCCCAAGCAAAATCCAGTCATTTATATTCCGAGGCTAAACGGTATTCTTTTTGCCCCCAAAGCTGGCAAGCTGTATAACACTAGTAATTCCTTCTAACGAATTTCCAGAGAGCTCCTCCTCTTACACACGCACTCTCTCGCTCACACACACACACACACACACTCCCCCACGCACACACTCACATGCACCCCCCTAAGCTGCTCTAAGCAGTGTATTAAGTAGCTGAAGAAAATCCATTCACATTCTGCTGTGTCGCTTTCTTCTCAAGTCATGAACCCATCACAGACTTTTTCTAGCTGTAGGTTGCCACGGTGAAGATTTACAATGCCAGTTATTCATACATCTGCCTTCTCTTTTTCCCCCCCCCCCCCTTATTCTTAAATCCCTTGGGCGAGGGCAACCTTGATACTGAGACTCGTAAAATTCATGCAGGCTTATCATCCTTGGTGAAGGCTCCAGGCGTGCGCTCCGCAACCCCCGCCAGCTCACTGCCATGACGGGTGGGTGGGCCGCGGGCTTTTATTTCCAACAACGAGGAAGGGGGTTGGGTACCGTTGAATGAATAGAATGGGTACCGTTTTCATAATAGAAAACTTGCACACACACACACACACATATATAATAAAAGCAGTATATGTTTCACTAATCATTCATTAATTTTTTTAAATTGCTTTTGGGTCTCTGGAGGCCAGTATTCATTTGATGCTGGAATGTTAAATAAAAAGTGATCTTAGTTTGAGCAAGATAATTTTAGAAAGTCCACTCATCAGTGCTCAAGAGCTCATAGGGTGGGGAAATAAACTCTTTTCTCACTGCATAGCAAAGAACTGATAGGAGGAAACCTCAGCACCTTTTAAAATGTGCATTTGATGGCCACTGTTTTTTGCTATTTTCTTCACTTAATTATTTCTTCTTCTCTTAATTGTTACTAAATTCATTATTCTTAAAGAACATGGAGAAGAGGGAAAAATAAATATTTTCAACAGCAAACATTAATATTTTTAAAAAGTCATTGAAATTTTCCCCAATCTGAAAAAGAGATTAATCCTATGGTAATGTAATAGAGAACTATGTTTTAATCATTACCAAAAAAAAAAAAAGATTTTAAACATATTGTTAGAAAATAACAATTCAGATCTTGGCAAGTGATCACCTGGAACCCTTTTATAAAAGTTTATGAAATTATTTTTAGCTGGATTAAAATATAATTGTCACCTTGAGCCTGTGACTACTTGAGCCTCAGTTTCCTCCTATGTAAAATGAGAAGAGTGTGCTATCTGTAAGGATCCTTTTTAGTCTTACATGATCTAGTCACTATTCAATTAAAAAATAGGCAAGAACTAGTTTAATCTAAAATTTCTCTTCTTCCAGCTCAATGTATGAAGTCTCCCCCAGGGTGTAGTTCAGGCATGATCCTCAACTCCCTGCACATTGGTCTCTCCGTAACTCTTCAGCTCTCTATGGCACCATTTAGAAAATTTCCACAGTGAACACCAAGGTAGATTGTTGACTGAGAACAACCCGAAACCCAAAGTTTTAATCCATATCCCACAGAAAACTTGGAAAGAACCACATGTAACATTTGTTGTACTTTCTGAGATCGTTTCCCTGGACCTAGGATAAGATGAGAGCGACAAAACAAAAGATGTTCTGTTCTACTTTATTTTACTTAATTATTTTATTTTTTTTTCCCCTTCTGGCTAATCCCTTTTCCTTTAGGTGGAAATTTCTTCTTCCAAACTGCCTCCTGGAGTATTCCTCTCCCCACAGCTCATGGACACCATCAGCCCCCCATCACAGGGACATGAGCAGGTGGATCTGCCACCCACCTTCACTGACCCTGGCATACCTCTGAACATTGTCACCTCGAGCTTGCAGACTCATAGCCCACTTTCTCTTAGAAAACCATCTGACCTGTATCTTACACAGGACGATTAAGTTGACAGCTCCAGTCAAACTTTCAAAATAATCTGCTCACAAATAGAACATTGAATTTTACATTGTGTAATTCCATCTGCCTTCCTTATCTACCTGGGTCCTGGATCTGGTAAGACACTTACTAGGAAACCATTGTACCCATCTGCAACCCTGTTTCCTTATGCAACTCTCAAGGAAAGGATGCAATCCCAATCAACTTCTCAAGATTCTGACTGTCAAGTACAATAGTGTGTGAATACTTTTAAATGTTCTGGAGTATACTATGTCGATATATTATTATCATTATTTATTTTATTTATTATTATTAGTCTATTAATGACTATGATGATAGACAGGATGGCTTTCTAACATGTTTGGCTATGACCTACAGAAAGAACTGCATTTTATATAGTATACCAGGACACATCTGTGTAATCCTAGCTGATATGAAAGTTACACAAAACAATATACCTTTACTATCTGTGAAGCATTCTGATATTTTCTATAGATAGAGAATTTTCATACCGCCATAGGACTTAGCCTGCAGTTCGAAAAGCTTGGGTGTTAAGCACCATGTTAGTCTGGACGGGAACCACCATGAACCTACATGGAGCCTTTGTGCGATTTAGGAAAGGGCCTACACAGCTGTCTCCCGGGCCAGAGCCTACAGCTTGGAGAGGGAAGTAGGGCAAGATTTTGACTTCTATTTGCCCCTTCAGCTGGAAGTTTTTGTAGAGCACATTGAAACCTAGTCAGTGTTGGAGGTTGGGGAAGGGGAGTGGATGGAGGTATGGAAAGGCATTATGCAAGAGTATGAAATAAGTTTTGGTGTAACATGAATGATGTATTTCCAAATCTGCCTATACACAGGTCAGAGGCAGCCGACAATGCAAGGTAGCCTAGAAAAGAAAGGAAGCAAAGACAAACATGATTTTGGCTAATTCTAAAGCTGTGAAAAACTGAATGGAAAATAAGAAAGAGAGTAGTGGAATAGAGTTTATCAAAAATCTGCCTTCAAGGATGTGTCCATTATGTAGTTCTGCAAATTAACAATAATGATGACTTAAGAAACATCATATTTCTGCCTTTGCTGCAAATTCTAAAAACTATCTTGACCCATCCCCATGCATCAACCTTCATCCATAAGTTGCAAGATCTAATAAGCTGGAATATAGGCTGGGAGATCTCTGGAACCTTTTCCTCCTAGAAGCAGCCTATCTCAATTGCCAGCACTCCTGTTATCCATTAAGATATAATCAGCAAAAGGCAAGATCAGAGCATTTCAGTATGTCCCCAGAAGGTCTTTCTCACTGGGCAATTCATTGGTTGATCTATGAACTTATGAACGCACTGTACACTACTAGACTAACAAGATTGAAATTAAGTTTATTCTTCTTCTTCAAGTTCATACCAAAGTTAACTGAATGGAACTGCCAAGAAACAGAAACAAAAAAGGTAACTAAAAAAACAAGTAGGTCCTGTCCACTCTTTCGACATTCAGAGTTCACCTCTTCAGTTTATATGTCCACCTTTTCTATTTAATGCAACATCCTTTATGCCGTTGACTTCTTCCAGGTAGCATACTACATTTAATTATCTTCATTAGTGTAATATAGACAAATATAGTGAAATAATGAAGAAGGAAATTTTTTCCTCTTTTTTAAATACCTTCTCTCCAACACACACACACACATATACACATGTGTGCGCACACACACACACACACACATCTCAATGGTGGCCATTTTTAGAAAGAAGAAATGAATTTGAACAAAAAGAAAAAGATTTTATTCCAAAACATTTTTTAATTACGTAATGTACTGCTATATTCCGTTAGTCTCCTTTTCTACATTTGATTTGTTTTAATAGCTGTTTATAAAACTCACAGCAAGTGTTACTTTCAAAATAGTCAATATTTTTAAATGTCTTAGGATTTCAAGTCATCGACAAAATAACTTTGCTAAAACCATTTTTTATATTCTTCTTATGAGGCATGTCTTTATGATTATAAGATTTGGTGGCATTAACAGCTTAGGATAATTATCAGTAGGACAAAAGACTTACTCCTCATTTGATACACATGGACAAGGAGAAGGCGCCTTCCTTTTTAACTTGTATGGGAAAACAATAGTGTCCAAGTTACCTAAAGGAAATGAAGACATAGGCCCTTGGAGAAATCGCACCTTATTCTCTGCTTTGTCTTTTCTCTTTTGTGCTGTATTTTACCTTAAAAGTCATCATGCTGTCAAAAATGTCTTTTCCATCCTGTTTCCCAATTGACACTCTTAAGACAGTGGGTGGTGTGGAAGAGAGCAGGCATCTCTCCTGTGCAGGTGAAGCCTGCCAGCAGTGCTTGCACAACCGTGGGTCACAAAGCACCTCGACCAACCTCAACACACAGCAGCTAGATAGTGCACTCCATTTGGCCTTATCAGATTTTTACTTGTTTTCCAGATTTTTACCCAGAATATCGCCTTAGGGACCAGGGTTTGTCCACATTGTCACTGGATAGGAGCTAATGATCGCCACTGTCTTTTCTCTGTCCGCAAACAGCCTCCTCTACCTGGCTCCCCAATTTGCCTTTATGCTTTTCTTGCCCAATCCCCAAATCTTTTGATCTTTGGGGAATCTTTCTTCCCTGATTCCTTTATGAACTTTTAGGGAGTGAAAAGGAAGCAGATTTGATGGGGCCCGGAAGGATATAGATCCATCTGTAGGGATGTCAATGGGTGAGTACCCAGATTTGAATGTCAGAAAGGCTTAAAGAACTTGGGCCTACCTGGGAGGGGTCGGATCCCCACCCAGTGAGCGTGACATAGGCCAAAGTCTCTGGACAATAAGGCCACTTGCAGTTGGGCAGGAGAGGAGAGAGCAGCAAGCATTGCAGTTTGTGGACTTACGTCTGTATTGAAGCAAGACTCATTTCAGCCAGCACTGCAGTCTTCTGGGCCAGATTCCAGCCACCACACTAGAAAAGGGCTTGCCATAGGCAAATAAGCTCCACCAAATATATTCGAGGAGGGCTTCCACAAGGTAGCACATAGTGCTCTGAGAGTGTGACAGCACCCACAGCACGTTCTCTGTGCGTTATCAAGCTGAAGTCTTCCCATTAGTGCCTCCATAGGCATGATCTAGTCTTTGCACTCAGATTTCAGCCCCTTGTTCCCTTCACCCTCTTGTGTGAATTTCTTATTTTTTGATGCCCAGATCTTTCACTGGGCCCGACTTTTTGGATGTCAGTTTCTTAAACAGAAAGATGATTTGCAAACAGACATCTGGGACTCTGGGGATGGCTTTCCTCCCTGACAGCTCTCTGGAGTACCTTAACCCCTATGCCCACCCCTGAGCCTGCTTTCCCTGACTCCAAAACTCGGGGCTCTCCTCTGGGATCTACCAAGGGCTCCCTCTTTTCCGTTCTCATAGGTTCATAGATGTACCTCTAATTTTACTCTTATTACTTTATCTTGTAATGACTTACTGAAGTTGCAGTCTCACAAACCATTAGCAACATAAAAACAGATTCAATTGGAAGTGCCACTTCTAGGCCCGGAAATATACAAGAGGCTATCAATTATAGGTGTTCAGTATATGTTTGCTGAATGAATGAGTGAAAACTGGATGGCCTGATTTATGGACGTTATGTAACTAGCTCCCCTGAAATAATCACATAGCTCCATATTTGATTAGCCAAACACACAAATAAAAATTGGCTTAAATTAGAGTTATCACTTTTGCTAATTTTGGATTATACTCTTTAAATTGGATATATGAATATAAATATAAATTCCAAATTTTGCTTCTTAGCTTGCTACTGATGTTCAATGAAATGTTAGTCATTGTGCTCATTTTGAATTTAACTCAATAGCTGTATGTTAAATGGCTGTGCTATATATTTCAATGAACAAATATACGTGAAAATCCCATTACTTGTTTATAGTCTATAAGATGCTTCTCTAGAAGAGTTAATTAATAAATGAATGTAAAACATAAATTAGACAATAAAAATGTATGCCTTTAAATTTTTTTAATTATTATAAATATTTCATCTGCATAAGTTTTTTGTTCTTGGAAATTAAACAAATGGACTCTTTTTAATGCGTGGTGATGTTATTGAATTCCTAGAGAGGACTTTGAGAAAACTTAACATTGAGATAAATTTTGTGCCAATTTCATAACCCTTTTTGGTTTGTATAATTTAAAACTTTCCCTGTGTCTTCTATTTATCCCTATTACTACGTTAGTGGTGTCCTTGGCAAATATAGTTGGTACTGTAGGCTCTCTACCAGGAGAGATGTGTGATTAATTCTTTGTTTTGGAGGGGCTTGATAGCTCACTGGGTGCCCTTGTACCTAAAGGCAGATGTTAGTGGAATCATGGCTGTGGGTCATAGCCATGGTCCAAAATTTTCCAGGTGAGGTATCTGGAAAGGGCTATCGTATGAAATTAGCATTGTCCTTCACGAACCTTGAAATGGATGTTGCAAAATATTCTTAGCACAAATATTGTTCCTGCAGCCTTGCTCACGTTTGTCCTTTTGTGCAATAGAATAAATAATGCTTTTTAACCAATTACATGCTTTTTAAAAAGTTCTGTAGTTTCACACCTCTTTGTTAGCTTAGGTTTTGCTTATAATCAAACTTTACGTATATACCTCCTGGATCAGAATTTACAGGTGGAGGATAAGGCACCCTGAAGTGGAGAAACTTACCCCAGGGTGACACCAACCCGACAAGTCAAAGCAGAACCACAGGCTTTTTATTCTCAGCCAGTACATTTTTCCTAAATCATTTCCAGTTCACATCCTGTTTTTTATTTGTTTATATTTTAATTCATGGAGAGCATGGACAGAGGCTAAGAAGTTTACACCAGCCCACTCAAAGAACAGATAAAATCCAGTTCTTTCCTTCCTTCTACTTCCCCTCCCCTCCCCCCTACCCCAAGTTCTTGCGTTCTAAAATAGCTAGCTTTAGCAATACATACTGTCTTTTCTCCAAGGCACATTCCTCATTCGTAAGTGTAAGCTTTAAAAATAGTTTTGCTAAGAAAGATGGATCAGATATACCATTTGTAATTGAAGAAACTGAGGCAAAGAGTGACTAAGCAATTCACTCGGGGATGGTCATGACTAAGCGCAAGCTCACTTGGACTTTGGAACTTAATTTATTCCAGAGAAGGGCCAAGTTCCAGACTATGCAACTTACACATGAAAAGGCAACCCAAACAAGACTACTTTCCTGAATTTTAAATAGAAGTCTTAAATTGCTTGCAAGTAAGCACAAAATTCCAAGTTTTACTGTGCAAAATTCTATAACATAGGCACACAGATGGACAAATAAGGGCAAAAATAATGAATAGAATGAGAATTAAAAACTCATCTTTTTTACAATATTACTATTACATTGTGGCATGCTTTGTACATATTGGGAGATCATAAATATATTTTTACTTGTATGTACATTTTATGTTCTGCATTACCAATACATAATCAAGGTATAATTAAGTATGATAGTCTCCTTTTGTGTGTTTTGTATTCAATCACAATTTTTTAAAAATAATGCTTAGCTTACCCATGATTTTTAACAAAATATTACCTAAATAACAGTGATCGGAACAAACTGATCACAATGAGTTTACTTTTGTATCTTACATTACAACGTTTCAAATATTTTGCTGTGTGGCGTATTTGATCATGATATGTATGCTGGAGTACATTTTACATTTCCAGGCCAAAATATGGGCAACATTCTAACAGTACAGGACACTGAATGGGACTCCAAGAAGTGGCCCCAGAGATTAAAATCCCAGTTATTACTAGAAGGCCAAAGCAGGTAAAAATCGAGAAGTGGGTGGTCAGAAACAACAAAATTCCATAAAACCACAGAGCAAAACCAAGGTGAGCAAAGAGAAATACAGGATGAAAGAGGAAGACCCTCAACACAAAACAAGTCTGACCTCAGGCAAATACTGTTGCTCTGCAGCCTTTTTCTCCACTCCCTGGCAGGGAAGGGTTCTGTGATCATGACCCAGCAGGTGTAAACAGGCTTTGAGGCTGGACAGAGAATATTCTAACTATAGCTGCAGGTGAAATCTAACCTAGAGAAGTGAGATTTTAGTAAAGCACTTACATCTAATAAATAGAACCAGCCACATATTAGTTTTCCTTTATAGTTTTCTGTGAATACTAGTCATGTTGTTTTTTGGTTTTTTAAGTTGTACTCCACGTGCATGCATGCATGTATGCTTGTTATTTCTTACAAATCCAAAGGAAAACAACTTTGAATGTTTAAGTAAACACTAAAAAGGTGAAAAGTTTCAAGGACTCTTTAAGTTGCAAACATTACAACAAGAAGATAAATTACCCCCAAATAACTGTGTTATTATTTACATACAAAGTAAGCTTTAGATTTCCATTGCTAATCTTGTTAGGTTGGACTTTACATGATCCTAGATTCTCAGCATTTATTTATAAAACTCATATAATCACGGAAAAAAATGATTTTTAAAAATAAAAAATAAGTAATATGAAAAGACAAATGTCCTACAAAGCATTGTATAGAAAGAAATATAACTTCAAACAGAGTGACTATTTAAGAATGAATGTGAATGGAAATTTGGAAATTCTAAGTTTGTAAGTTTGTATGTTTGTATATTCTATTTATGCATCTACTTTCCCTCAAAGTAAGGGAAGAAATTAAAGATGTTTTTAACAGTGTCCTATATATAAATTCAAAAGTCTCAGGGTTTAATGGAATTTCATACTATATTATGGCTTGGAATGAACTAATAGATTTATAGGTAAATTTCCCAAAACAAATTATTCAAGGCAATATCAGAAATGAAAAGATTCTCTACCAAGAATTTGTTTTCCGGAAAAGATATGAATGAATTAGCACCATAAGCTTGAAATGATAATTTTATGTTAATCATCTTCTACATTTCAGAGTGCATCAATACTTTTGTGCATTGGGTATGTGCTCTTGTGTGTGTGTGTGTGTGTGTGTGTACACATATAGATGTTAATTATGGGTCTGCTTTTCATATACAGGCTGGGTTCATCTTAGCGAATTCCAAATGAAGAAATAAATGTCCTTGACATTCCATTTAATAGACAGTGGGTGGCACCATCTTAAGGAGCAGATGATGTAAGGATGCATTTGGCACTATTTTCTTTATTTGGGCTACAAACTCTATCCAAATTGTGAAGGATTTTCCACATTAGTAATTAATAGGGCCCCATTATGCTAACTATCATCCAACTTAGGACATCTTAGAGGAAAGATAAGAGATGAATAATTTGAAGTAATTTTCTTGTAATCATGCCAATCACTTGAGCAAAGTAGTTATTAAAGGAAACAGTATTATGATGAATTATAGGACATCTAACACTGAATACCTTTTCTTATCAGCTGCTTATAGTTTCTGATTCTTAAAAAAAGGCAAACAAGTAGAAGTCTATTCCGAATAACACTCTTCTTACTGTAAATAATAGTTTGTTTAGCAAACCCTGAATTTTAATGAGGCTTAAAAGACAGACTTTACCTTATTTCTGCTCATCTCCTTGAAAAGAGCTGAAGTTTGTCAGCTTTACCTTCCCTTAAAAGGTAGATATAACAAGCCTGAGTCACCTTTGATGACAAGGGATTCTTCCAGTTCAGATTTGCTGAAGTGATTAGACATTATTTATCTAATTAAATGTTCAAAACACATCATTATTGAAAGGAATAAATTTACTACATTTGTTGAGGAGTGTTAACTGAAATGTAACTGCACATCATTTGACTTTTTAACATTTTATTATATCTATTAAGTCTTTCTGTGCTTAATTAAATCAACTTATTTTTTACAGTTAATTTAACGTGATTTCATTTTCGTTACAGATTCTGAATCGGATATTATAGAGAAAGCCAACTGTATACACAAATTAAGCTTTGACTCCTCAGGTGCTCTCTTGCATTTCATTCAAATCTGGCAGCTTCCGGGGCTCACCATGATTTTAAATGGATGGTATTTTTCACATAGCAGAGGAAACTCACTCTTCGTCCTTATGGATTTTTTTTAAATATGACAATTTTGAAGGCTGTAGAGGCTTCAGAATTGTACTATTTGCATCCTAGATCACGGCCAGTATTTAGAAGAAATAATGTTTTTAATGCTTAGAAAAAAGTAAATAAAAATAAAAATGTGAAATTGTGAGCATTAGTTGCTGCTCCCTGGAAGCTGCATTTTATTAACTGTCCCTACAGGAACAATGACGCCTAAATAATAATTCCTGAGAAGGACCAAAGTATTTGGGTAGCAATACCCAGGGGTGGGCTACACGGGAGAAGTTATTTCATTATGATTATTATCCTCAAATGAATGTCTCTCAGTAATCAATATTTAGCAGCATTCTTTCCTTCACAAGAACCCCAAACTATAAAATGTGCTTGGGGGAGGAGCAGGGTTGAAGCCACAAATGTCTGGTGCCAATCAGCTGCGATGAATTGTGAGACGCGGGGATGAAGGCAGCGATTTGGTACATTCAAATCACCCCTGAAAAGTGTTAAAATGGAGAGTGT
>VBSM01002608.1:96336451-96388951 GCA_008086735.1 Cheirogaleus medius | reverse complement strand
ACCACTGGTTTACATTTTGGCGGTGCATGGAACATCTTAATTATTAACTCTGGGCATTTTTTTTTTTTTTACTTTTGCTTTTGGCTGTCAGCTAAGTAGAGGAAGGTAAGAGTCTTTGTTTGAATTACAGTGCAAAGGACGAAATAAAGATGAAACAGTGTTTCAGTACGCAGCCTGAGCTTTCAGCTGATTCTCTAGCCCTGATCCCACCGTTTCCAGGACTAGTGGCATAGGACTGGTTCACATTCTATGATTGCCTGAGGAATAAATTAATGAGGTTACTGAGACATTGAACATTTGCATATTCACGGATGCTTATTAGGTAGAAAGTGAATGCCAGGTGCACTGAATTTGGGGGCTAAAGGATTTGTTCAGAAGTCACATCTTTCCGTTCCTCAGAAAAGGGGTGCCCTGCCACTAAAAATAATATGCAGGCAAAACTCCTGCTTAATGGATATCTGAATAATTATGATATAACAGAAGGGCATGGCAAAAGAGAGTCTTGCTTAAAAGCAATAGAGAAGCCAAGGCACTGCCCTTGTTACAGGGAGACCTGGATGCGGTGGTTCTGGAGCATAAAGGAAGCAAATGCCATTTGCTCTCTTTGGATTTTATGCTTTAATTATGCTGGTGGCGTGCGCAGCTGAACAGGATGCCATCGTACCTAATGCAAAATTATCAATTTAAGAAGACATTTACATTTGTAAATATTATTATTGACAGGTTGCCCATCCAAGTTGGAACAGGGAAAGCTTTTCTAAGGACATTATGTCCAAATCTGAATCACAGAATTAATCTTGACTGTTTCTCTAAGAGGTGTCGGTACATGGTCCCTCTGTTGGTGATTTCTGCTGGGGCTGTGTGTGGAAGCACATTGTTTGAGCTATTTGTATCTCATTATTGTGAGAAGTTTTTATGCAGCTCTGGGTCGTGGCTTGGAGACTACCTCCTCAGAGCTTAAATGGGCAGATTTTATATTCCTCCTGTCCTTGGGAATACTTCATAAAACAGAATGATGACTGTCCATGCTTTTTCAGAGCACCGTGCAGTGGGAGAGCCTGTCTTGCCATTTTTTGCTACCATTTTATACAGGTAGGTTTTCTTTCTTTCAGTCTCTCTTTTTTTCCTTTTTATTTCCTCTTTTAAAAAATGATTGGCAGCACTCAACCTCAAGGAACTGATCTATCAAAACCAAGCTGGGATAAGTATTTCTTTGAGAAATAATATATATTTACCAACAGGCTCTATTCTGCCCCCTTGTTTCATAGTACCTTGCATATCATTCCCCTTTCCTGGCCAATGCAGGAGGTAACCCTATATTAACAGCATAGTCTCTGTGTGTGTGTATATATAACACATACACCACACTCATACACACACGTGTACTTATGAATATTCAAAGATTCCATGATATGCATTCTATATACATTTTACAGTCCTTTTTCTTTATTTTAAAAATATAATTTCTAACATCTAAAGAGCATTTTGAAAGACATTTTTCCTATTTCAAAAATAGCCTTTAAATATGAATAAGTTAAGTGTATTCCCAGAGAAAAGTCAAAGAGGCTTTTAGTCTTTATTTCAGTATTGTGTAAGTCTTAAGCTTTTAATTTATTTTATCAAGGTTCAGAGGGCATAGTAATTGTTAGAAAAGTCCCCCCCCAATAACCTGCACATGTTTTTAAATTCAATTTGTTTTCTCACACAAATTCTTGATGCACTCATATATATTAGTAGAAATCACAATTATTTCAGTGTGGCAGAGTTGTAACCAGAAAACTGCATATATTTTCATAAACTAGACTATTACAGATTTATTAGTATTTGTTGATAATATTGTTTAAGAAATTTTTTAAAAAATGTATTTTACCCCAAAGGGCCTGTCTGAAACATCCACGACAGCAAAATCACTGGAGTCCAGGGTTTTTGTCACACACACAGAGCACAGATTTTTTTGATTATGTAGATTTCTTTTCCTACTGCAGTTTCATATGCAAAGCATGCATCAGCCACATCCATGCTATCTCCTAAAGCAGTCATTCTGAAACCCAATCTGGGGACAGTGCAGACTAAATAAAATTTCATTTTGATTTGGCCTCCCGCTGCGAATGGGACTGCTTTGTCTCAGCCGACAGAACCAGCAAGCCAGAAAGGTATGTCCTGTTTTGCATGGCTGATGGTGTGTCTAGAGGCTCACAGGCAGGCCGCCCTGCTCCCGGCTTCTCCACTTCCTGCCTGTCTTTCTCCTTCCCCTTCCATTTGCTCCCGTGCTGCCTGCCGTCTACCTGCAGGGCAGAGCCGTGGCAAACCTGCACCGATTGTTTACTTTGGCATATGTTTAATAGCTTGTGTGGCTGTTTGCAATTTTTTTCACTGTCTTTGTTGGTGGTGGGTTTTTTTTTTTCTATCTATTTTGGTTTTTGTTTTGTTTTGCTTTCCTCGCCCACATTGGCTTTCCCTGTTTCTCAAGGTGTTGAATACTAAAATACTGACTGAAAGGAAAATTGTATAAATGCTGCTATGATGCTCCAGAGATTTCACTGGAAGATTTGTCATGCTGATTTTATTGTAAATTTGAAGATGCATTTAACAGCTTTGGAGGACTTTAGCTTTCATGGCCCTTTTGAGCTGCTTTGGCAGAAAAGCAATCGCCCATTTTAGAGACGGGGGGAAATATAAAATAAAGACTCTCCTCCAAAGGGACTTAACTGTTTTGCCATCTTGGAATGTTTTATAAAATGCATAGTGATGTTTGCCTGAAGAGCTGCTGAATATGGCTCTGTTTTAAACAATGACCTTCATTTGGAGTCATCTCATGAGAGACTGGGCTGTATCAAATGCTCTTCTTATACTTGTCCCACCTTTTGGAGAATGTACTGGCAATCAGGTGACAACCTGCTGTGATGTTCTCAGAAGAAGCTTTAGTTAACATGGTGAAGTGCCAGGAGACTGACAGTGGTGAGGACTCAGTTTTCAATCCCAGATTTCTCCTTGGAAGTCTCATTGCCTTTGACCAATTCATACAGGGCCATAAGGGAAAGAAGTTCTTCCCTGGCTTACATATTGGAATATCATTAATCTAAATTAAATTACAGCAAACTGGTAAAGATGGATACAGACTAAATGAAAAATAAATTGCTTAAGAGAAGAGCAGGGAGTACCTTCACTCTGACTCTGGGTTCTGCATAAGTAATTCCACATAAAATGCAGATTAACACATAAAAAAATACTAATTAGCTTCATAGGGACCTCATCCCCCTACACACACACACACACATACCCAGAAGCAAAAGCAAAATAAGTCACATCGTGTAACTTTGTAGAGGGTCATAAATTAACTTTTATATATCCATAATGTTGCTATGATCCCAGGGTTTGGAGGGCAATGGTCCTCCATGGGTACTTCTTGATGCCATTTCAGAAATTCAATGGGTGAGGTCTTTGCCATTACAATAAATTATCCTTTTGCCACAAAATCTCTGAGTTCACACTTTTGCACCTGTTAGCCAAGAGCTTTGGGAGAGGAGATTCATCAACAGCTTTAGTAATTAATTTATTGATAGGCTCCCTACTTATGTACAACAGATTGAAGAACAAAATGAAAGTTAGTCAAAGAAGACATTGAAGAAATGGTAGCATGGAAACAGCACAAAATTTCATTTGGTAAAGATGCCACAGCCGTAGATAGGCAAGAAGAAAATGGCAGTGTTGGCCATGACTGGCAGGTGTGGATCCACAGACGTGCGATTTCTAGTATCACCCAATAGTAAGTCTTTTTTCTGTAGCCTTACTATCAAAACCACTTGCTATTTCATAGCTGTTGATGACATCGAAAAGCCCAAATTTGGTTTTGGTCCAATTTGTAAGAGTTCTTGTAGGGGCCACTTGCTGGAATTTTAGGGACTTCTTTTGGTAACTAAGTGAATGTTTTAAGAAGTGTATTCTGCCATGTTTCTATCATAAGCTTTTTAAAAATATAATCATTTATCAAGAATAAATTTTTTTAAAATTAGAATGAAAACATTGGTTTTGGAACACAAGGTACTCAAAGAAGATTTATTTATCCATAAAAATATATAAGAATATATGTCTACATTGTGTGTATATATGCATATATGCATAACACATACATATATAAAGAGAGAGACTGAACTAATGATGCTATTAAAAAGAGTCACTAAGTTTATTTTGAGGATAAAATCAATAAATATTTCTAGCAGATAAAATTCTAAACTATAGGTTGATTTATCATGTAGATATAACATACACAAAAGGTTAACATTAAGCAATATAATATTTGTATTAACTGATAAGTGCCTCTTGGACTCTATCTGCTCCATCTGTAGGAGGCAAATTATTGTAGTCTGATTTAACCTATCATGTGATTTGGGGAGATGGTGGTCAGTGCCTTAGCATAGATCTATACATCCCTGCCTTTTTGGTGTCTGCCATGCCTGGATGCATATTATCCTACAAGTTTCAGTTCATGTGCTCTATAAAAATGATGGCACCATGGGTCTGCAAGGACTACACATAATAATTTGATTGAAATAGTGAAGCTATTGACTGTAATGGCAGCTTTTGGCATGTGAAGTTACCTTCTATACATTTTGTTTGCTAATGTTGTGATGACCCAAATGTGACCTTACATGTTCCATTAGCTAGGTCCCTCTCCAAGAAAGAGAGAGAACACGAACTAGAGTTAAGTGTAAGTTGTGGCCAAAGACAGAGAATTCTGTTTTCTGTTTTCCCCTCCTCACTCTTGACACCAGTGAGGGTGCTGAAGAATGCTTTGCTGAGGTAACGAAGCAGTGAGTGAACATAGCTGATGGAGCACCTGGAAGAACAGGAGGTGCTTGCACTGGCGGGAGCCTGTCTCCCACCACCTACTGGTCACTGCTCATGGGGGAAGGAAAGAGATTTGAAAGACACAGACTTTTACTCTTGGACCCTGTGGACCCAAGGCCTGTGGACCCAGTGAAAATGTATATGCATTTTTCCAAGGAAATAACTTAAATGTTGCAGACAAATCGGGCTAAATAGAACCCCCACATGTTAAAGAACCATGAGTTCATAACATTCTCTGAAAAGGACAGTATCAAAATAAAAAAAAAAAGAGTCTTAATTTATTTATTCTCCGTAACTACTTCCTAGTTACAAACAAAACATACACTATAAAGAGACTAAAGAGAAACAGTATTTTTTCTAAAAAAACAGCAATAATTATACTGAGAGTTCATTTTACATTTCTGTAGGCAAGGTAGTTAAAAGGCAGAAAGAATACAGAGAATTCTAGTCTGAACCCAGGTATGGAGTTTTGTTGAGGTCCCACTGCAAAAACATCTTTGGAGTTACTTCACAAAGTATGACCTCAGACTTGGAATAAAACTGCTTATGCTGTTTTAATACGGATAGTTACATTTGATAGAAAGATCATTTACTGTACCAATTTTAATCTGAAAAAAAATCCTGCTATTTAGATATCTGTGGTAATAATAAATGACATTCTTGATCCAGAAACTACATCAAGAACTATGAACATTCAGATTTTCTGTTTAGACTTAGGCAACCTTGGAAAACCCCCACAGTTCAGAAGATTAGGGCAGAGATTCAGGTAAGGTTAGTCCTTGAACAATTTTGAATCTAATTTTACCATTGGAGAGGACTCCTACTTGACCTATCACATCAAAAGTTGTACCGTCAAAGAAACTCTGCAAACTGTAGCTGTCCCACACATGGAAATAATATTGGACCTCAGTTTTTGTCTCTTGAAATGTCCAGAAAATTTTAAAGAATAAGCAGGCTCTGGGTATTAAAGCTATAGTACTAGATATTCTCCACACAATACTTGTCCTCAAAAATGGAAGAATTGACTCAACCTTTCTTACAAAGCCCACATCAAAAGGCCATTGCCCTTGTCACATGATGGGGCAGAGGGAGGTCCTGCAGCTGACCTTCCTTAACCCTCTTGCTTAGTGAAGGCATGAGTGCTGCAAGATGGTCCTGCAGCAGCAACTGGGAAGGGCCCACTGACCAGGGAGCTGGATTGAGCACATGGCAAAGACTAGGGGCTCTACCAATGGATTGAGCTCAGCTAGGGCCATGTCCCCAGGAGTTGCATGTTCTCTCCTTATCATTCTACCCAAGCCAAAATAAAGGACCATGAGCTTACCAGCTCTGTAGAAGCAGGCATCTAGAGATCAGAGAAGCAGTAGATTCAGCAATGAGAGGGTCAGAAGATATTATAATACAAGGGCTCCAGGTGAATCCAAGAAATCTTACTTACTGACATGACCAGTAGTTTCCATAAATGGCACTCACCTTTTCCCACACACCAGGACATCATCTTAGGGGAAGAATCAGGGGGGTGAATACATAAGAGGCTAGGCATTTTATCCAAAGGGAAGAATGAACACCAACTGCGAAAGACAGCTTAAATTATCAAGCCTGACAGCTCCAAACTTGATGGGACATTTAATTAATTTCTCTTCCCTACCCTCATTCACTACTGATTGAGGGCTTAGGAAGAAGTCCAGATAGGCTGCAACCAAAATAAAGTAAGTAAAGCAAATTTTATTTTTATTTTACATACAGGTTGCATTGTGACTGAAAATTTGCAACCCAGAAACACTTGAAAGATCCTAGATTTGCACATAAATGTCTACAACCAATACCCAAGGAAATGTTAGAAACTTCATATGCCAATCTCAGAAAAAGAGGGGACATTGGACAGGTATTGGCTGCAATTAGTAAAATTAATCTTTTTAAATACCTGCCATGACCTTTAACTTTAACTCCAGAGGATTAGATGTCTCTGGTGTATGGATTTCTCACAGCAACTTCCCATCTCCTAGAGGGATCTTTGATGTACAACAGTGGGCCCCAGTTGAACTGCCAATATCTCAAGTCTAAGTCTCTGGCCACGTTCATGGACCAGGCTCAGCAGGGGCCCAAATAGAGCCAGTTTCTCTCGCCCAGGAATTTAAAATTTGAAATATAAAAGGTCCTCCTGGGAGTTGTTGGAAATTTATGCATTAACATAAGCATGGCAGAAGACACGTGAATCTTCTATCTTATTCCAGATGACTTGCCTTGCTTCTCCCACAGACCTGATTGGTCAATTCATGTTGAGTTCCTTGAAATGTGATAGGGGTTTTCTCAATTCCTTCCCTTCTGTTTAAGTTTGCCAGAGTTTATTTCTGTTGTTTTCAACTTAAAAGGATCCTGTATGCTGCCAACAAATATGTGAACAAAAATTCTCAGAAATCAGTGCTACCTTCGAGGCCTTTCATTGTGTAGTCTAAGGAAGGAAGAATGGAGATGGGGAACACCCGCTTAGTCTTGAACTTATGCCCATATATGGAAACTGAGGGTTGTTGAACTCGGTAATGGTTGTAAATGTTTACAATTTCAACCAGATGTTTTTCTAGAAAGGTACCTAAATGTCCTCAGGAATGCCAATAGTTAATAGCGTGAGGAAGCCATCTTACAGAATTAGGTGTTCCAGGGCATTGTCCTTAAAATAACTTTCCAGAAGTTATGCAATGTTCCTTCTGCTTTAGTGGCTTGTTTATTCATGTAAAGCATGTATCAGGTTGAATATAAGCAGAAAACTAACTTAGAATTCAAGATAAGAGTCAAAAGAATCAAAAAGTATAACAGCATAGAAGGATAATGACAGGACCAAGCCACTACTATAGGGGTCTAGAGGCTATAGGAATCTACTTATTTCCTAAACAGAGACCAGGGAGGGAGTTTTGAAACAGCAGAGGAAAATTCATGGAAATCTCAATTTTTAAAACATATATTATTTTTCAGCTTTGTTACTAAAACATGATCTTTAGATTTTATCATTGAATCAAACCAGTGAAATGGTCTAAACATGAAAAAAAAAGTGTTATGAATGAGGAATAAAAATAAGGCTTGATCTTCACCTATAATACCACCTTGTAATATTTTATGTAACTAGAGAGTAACATGAATTATTGGTAATATTTTATAGGTATATATGCATGTATATAAAAAGAAGAAGAAGTATACAAATAGGCAATTTGAGGGGAAAAAGTTTCATCCAATTGTTTCAGTGGTTTGTTCTGTGTCTGTGTAAAGGGCAAAAGAAGGTGAATTTAGCTATACCATTATCACCCACCCACATTAAGGATGTATTTATTCCCCTCCAGTCCATTACAGACTGCTGTGCTTTTCCTTTATAGACTTTTTTTTGCTTATTAAAAAAACTTCTATCTTTTAATATTAAAAAAGATTTTAAAGGAAAACCGTTTATGTGGGAATTGACATTTTTCAAAGAAAAAGTAACCATTTGTGGCCTAGATAAATGATGACTGAGTGTTTTGGCTTTTTTTTTTTAACCCAGCTCTCTATTAGTATTTGGAGAGTGTAAACACTAATGAAGGTGAAGAACTGGGTGGAACAAGGGGATAGAGTTTAGAGTAATGGGATGAAATTAAGAAAAGGGAAATTTAGGTTGATTACCAATTACCAATTGAAAATCTTCTTAATGTTGAGGTCTATTAGACTGTAGGGTAATCTTCCAAGGGAAGTGGTGGGACTCCCATTGCTTAGATGTTTAAAATTAGAGTGGACAGAGCACTATCAAGAACACCCTGTGGTGAACGATCCACCCCAGTGCGTGGAATGAACAAGTTCACCTTGGTTGCCTTTACAGGCTCAAGCTTCGTGCAATCTGGAGAGAGAGGAGAAATGTCACCCTCTCCCCCTGTCTGGCCCTCACAGTTCAGTCTTTCCCAAGTGATGAGGGGGAGTGATTTTAAAATATTTCTTCTGCTTTTCATCTGCAGCAGCCTTCCAGACACTTCAATAGAAACCTAAAAAAGGCAGTTCTATTGGCAATAAACAGTTTCTGAAGATACATGTTTACCACCAGGGAATCTGACATCTTTCTGAGACTTACAGAAACCCATGTCTTGTGTCATGTGGCACTCTGATTTTCAGTAAAGTGAAATTAGAGTGACCAGAAAGTGGCTTTTTAATAACATGGCCATCGTGACATTTGCTTGTGAATATGTCCTCTCACTCCTGAAAGAAAAAGATATAGAGGTAATGTGAGGTGAGAAGTAGAGTGAGAAATTGAGAGAGAACAGGTCTGATGAGCAATTGACAAACATGGCGCCATGTCCCAGGGACCTATAAAGGTTGACATCAGTGACTGCATGAAAAGTGGACAGTCCCCTTTGATCCCTGGGAGCCCATCTCCGTACCTGGACATCATTTTCAGAAAAGGTTCTTATACTTAATAGGGACATTTCTGGAAATTAGTATGTGAGAGCAGATGCAGTTACATCTTCCGATTTTAATGAAATATTATTTTGTGCTCTTTGATAGGAGTTCTTTCATTCACAAAAAATTAGAAGGAATATTAAATCCACATGGTATTAGAATTAGTCTCTTTTCAGAATATTTCCCTATTATGGGTTAAATAAACATACCTAGCTTCAAAAAAAAAATCCACAAAGAAGGATGACATGAGCTGACATACACCTACATGCAAATTGTTGAGGGAATGGTAAGAGCCAGAGAAATGAGTGATGGAAATCAGACATGCAGAGCCCAATATCCTCTCATTTGTGGAGGTGACGCAGAAGAGTCAGAATGTCCTTGGCGGGTGAGGGCCGCAAGAGCTTGTGCTCTGAAGTCTCTATTAAGTGAAACTGGTCTTTTCAGCCAAGGAGAGTGCCACCAGGCTGGCCCCTTCCTTCATCTTTACTGCACCTGCACGCTCGTAGCCAGCAGTTATAAAAGGAATCTTCAGTCAACAGAGAAGGTAATCTGGGGCAAGAGGAGATAAGTACAATGCAGGACTTCAATTTTTCTTCTGAAAAACATGTGTGCATGAAGGGATAGACTTAAAAGAAGAGATTAAAATTGTATCTTATGTACTACATGTGCCGTTCTAGTGCCCCGTTTCTTTCTCATGAGGAATTCTTTCTGTTTTTCTGAGTTTAATGCTTTTCTTGATTGCAACATTTCTGTAGTCTGTCCGTCAATAAAAAAAATCTCACTTCTACAACTAGTTTCACACATGAAGTGATTATTTTGCAGGAAAAAAAATTATCTTTATTTCCCTTCTGGGGGAAAAATCTTCTTCAGAAACTTGAGGTTGTACACAAGGAAATGTACGTTTTGGGGTTCAGACACATGCAATCTATTGCTTAAACTTGCAGCTTGCAACAAGCCCACATGGTGCTTATTTATCAGGAATAGGAATTTATTTTGAGATGAACTGTTACCTCTACTTTGAGCTAAAGGTGCTCAGTGATTGGCAAAGTGTCCCAACCACTAGGCTGTGGCCAGCATTCAGACAGCAGTGCTGCTGACCTGAACACCCTTTGAGTGTGCCAAGACTTGCTGCACAGTTTCTACATCATAAGCCAAAGAGAGAGAGAGAAAATTGGAGGGAAGTGAAAAAGCACCACTTCCATTCTCTTTTCTTCATTATTGGTCAAGTTGACAGGAGTGATAGCTAGTTGACAAACTAAATTTTCTAGATAAAGAAGCAAGTGACTTGCTTTCATGAAAGTGGTTGCTTTTGGTTGAGATTCCAGCCTCCCAAAGAATGAATGTGTGCTCATGGGCTGAGATATTCCAAGATCACTAGTTGGGGTATCTTAAAGTCAAAATATAAAATCTGAGCAATGTTTATTCATCTGAAATTAAAACCAACAAGTTTAACTGGAGAAAAAGCAACATTTCTGAAAATATTGCAATCCCTCAAATTTACCTTCAAAACTGAATATGTACAGTATTAAAATACCCAAATGTTTACTTCTTCTGTTCAATTAAGGGGATGGATTTTTTCTCTAGACATGAACATTACAATTTATTTTTAAAATAATAATATTTTATATGTAAACATGATGTCAAAGCACATTCATGGAAGTTATTTTATCTTTTTAAAAATGTTCAATTTTTATTACCCCAAAAAAGTTAATTATAGCTTAGTTTTATTTAACCAACTAGTGGAAGAGAAGTTGAGTTGAAGCTATGCATCAATAAAGTTCACATTTAACAATAAACTTGGTCATAATAATAGATTAAGAAAATCATGACCACTTAATATATTTTCCATGATACTTGCTGAAGTAGGCTTATTCATATCCCATAAAAATTATGATACCTTCCTTGGGAGTGGAGATTAGAGATACCCCAATACTGTTTGTTTTGTTGACAAAGTGTTTAGCTTCTGCTTTTCAGGACATAAGTTATGTCCTAGCTATCTCTTGGAGTTTTGGCTTCTCCCAGTAACTCTTGTGTGATCTGCATTTCCACACTCCACAAACAGTCCCAGCTAAAGTAGACATTGAGTTTGTGCTTTATCTCTATTGGACCATTTCCCCAACGTTAACTATTAAAGCTTTAAAGGACTCACTCATGAACTCATGCTCAGGTCTTAGTATCCAGAAAAATTCCAGTAGCTTTGCTCTCCCTTGAAGATTTCCCAGAATTCTTTCCATCTGATTGTGAGGTTATATATTGTACCTGAATAGCAGCTTGCAAAACAAAGAAAGAAAAACCACAAGGCCCGCAGTCGCCCGTGAGCATCTCAAACTGATAAGGGTTCCAAGAAATTTTTTTGTGGTCTGTGACATGCACTGGGATGGAGAGACAGAGCTCTAGGCTGGCCCCTGAGAAATCCTGCATCAAAGGTCGGCAAAGCCTCAGGGCTTACTCTGCACCCTAGTGCTCTCATTCAAACCTTGCTGAGGCTCTGTGACTGGGCAGGACAGGTGTGGACATCCCTCCTTTACAGATGAAGAAAAGGAGGCATTCAAGCTAAATGTCATTCCCAAAGTCACAGAATCAGTAAGAAGCATGAATCAACATTCAAACTAAGTGTTTTGACTCCATGCTACTTATTAGCTTAGATTCTGGTTAATTTAGCCTAAATATGTCCTTTATTTTTTATTTCAAAATGTTAAGGGGATACAAATCTTTTTGATACATGGCTTGAGTCAGGGCTATAAATGTGCCCATCACCTGAATAGTGTTCATTGTACCTGTTAGGTGAGTTTTTGACCTTCCCCTCCCCCACTTGATTTCCAGTGACTTTTGCTATTGATGGGACTACACATTAGTACAAACCCTATGGAAAACAGTATGGAGATTTCTCAAAGAACTAAAAGTAGACCTACAATTTGATCCAACGATTCCACTACTGGGTATCTACCCAGAGGAAAAGATGTCCTTCTACTTTTGATTAACAAGGGGAAATTTTAGTTAGCACTTCAAATCAAAGGAAGGAGAAACTTAATAATACTAAAGGTCAGGGACTGCACCTTGGTCAAGTTTTATATCCTGGAACCCCATTGAATAAAATGTAATGAGGACAGATGTAAGGGAGGAAGCACATGGAAGTGTGTAAAATTCACTAGTTAAAAATTTACAAATAAATGCAAAAAAGTATTATGTAATTTTGCTGATAAGATATACATATGACAAAGTAAAATAACATCAGAGCCCCCAAAAGGGCATTATCAGTCCCCCATCTTAAATCATAGTAGGAGTTAGGATCAGCCATATAATTTGTGGGCCCAGTACAAAATGACACTGTAGATCTCCTTGTTCAACAATGATTAAAAGTTTCAAGACAGTGACAACACAGCATTAAACCAAGCATGGGGCCATAAGTGACTACACAGACCCCATACCTATGAAGCAGACCATGGTTGACATTGTCTTTTCTATATGTTATCTAGTTCTGCTTCAAAAGTCAGATTTCAGCTCAATGTAAAAGAAAAATAACTATCAGTTAGGGCTGTTTACAAATACAGCATCTTGCTTTGCTAAGCAGGGGATTTGCCCTTCAGTGGGAAGTTCAAACAGAACCTGGAAGACCACCTGTCAAAGATGTTGAAGGGGAAATAGATCCCCACATTAGGACAGAGGCAGATTCAACCTCAGGAGTCCCTTCTCATGCTAAGATTCTGTGAAACATATAGTTTTCATCATCTTCAAATTTTCAGAAGGAGCTACTTTATTTGATTCATTAATACCACTGAGGAGGCTCACCAGATTTCATAACACCTTTACTTTAAAGGGATACAACAAAATCTCAGTTCCATAAAATCTTGGCATTATGGCCATTTGACATAAGTAAAGGTGGCTCTACACATGTGGGCGTTGGAGTATTTGTGGACTCCACTCAGCATGAAAAATGGTTGTTAATATACCTGAAAGACAGCTAAGGAGATTTGGGTGTTTGATGACTTCAAAATCCATGTGTCTGTCAATGCTCTGCAAAGCTTAAGGTCCACTGGCTGAAAAAATACCACAACTAACATTTTTTGGTCACTGTGAGTCTGCAATTAATTGTGGTGTCATTATACAGAGAAGCTAAATTAAGATAAGCTACTAAGGAAGTATTTGAAAGTGTCAGAGCCATAATATTGAAATGCAAATTAAGGTGATGCTCCCCAGTTAAAAAATAGCAAATGCAGTATATCATGCCTTCTGAGATTGATCAACAATGAAACCAGCCCACACATATAGCTGGGCAAAAAACCTAGTCGATTCCCAACACACATTAGGTTCTAGGACCAAAGCAAGAAGCAAAAATATGAAACAACCAAAGTCTTACTGTTTTGCCCAAGTAACAGAATCATTAACAATATTAATGTCTTCTGTTTTTATTAAGTCCTCCCAGGCTGTTCAGCTGTTTAAATGTACTTAACATTAGTTAAATGCACCCTGGCTAGTAGTTAGGTTGACGTGCGACTGTTTCCATGGAGAGCTATCATTCAATAGCATTTGCCATTGCCATTTTGTTAATAAAATAAGGACGGCATTGGTTTCTAGCATCCTGGATTTTTGTTGAGCAAAGCAGCATGGTGCATGAAAGGCATGTCAAGAGATGTGACGTAAATGGAAATCGCAGAGTATCATAATGCAGCACAACAGGTGCACAAAATAGATGTTCAAAATGGTTTCTATTATTTGGCTTTTTTGGAATCAAATCAGAATCAAGAACAATAGTGGCCATTTCAGATAAATTACTTCTGCACATTCTTGCAGATTGAGCAGCTGTAAAGGAGGGGAGGGGGAAGTTGGGCGTGCTTGCTATTTGGAAGGTGGATGCAAATACATTTGTAATGTGTATACAGTATACTCGGTATATTAAATTTTTGCCTTTCATGTGCAATGATAAAAGTAGTTTTCTTTCCAGGATTGCATGTTTCATTAATACTACATTTTAATAATTAAAGAGCACAACTCTAGAGGCAATAGCTAAGATAAAAGTTTGCAGACAATCCATTATTTTTCTCAGACAGTCCTTCTGAAGAGCCCGTGGAGATGCAGTTTAATGATTTAACTTCTAAAATAGGTTGTTTAATAAAATATTGGGTGTTTATGTAGTTTTGTTCTAGCGGGCAGTATCTTTTCTTTTGTCAGGTGTGGTGTTATTAATGAGAGGAGGTGGGGTGAGGGGCAGATACTCCCCACTGCACATCATTATCCACTTCTGCCCACTCTCTGGCTATTTTTGTTACATTACAGTTACTATTTGTAATTTTTAACGTTAGGAAAGGAGAGGTTTGTTGTTGTTTTTTTTAATCCTCTCTGTTAGCATATTCTATTTTGTTAGATATAATTCAGAGGGAGGGAGAGAAGGGAGGCAGACACTGGTTAAGGGGAATATATAATTGGGTGTAGTGGGATTAAACTATTATTAGTGTACACTCCTAATGGATGCCCCATAAAGAACCCATGGCAAAGGCATTTAATGAGTTATGAAGGAAGAGCAGGCAAGCTGAACAGTGTTCCCAATATTACAATCCTACTTATACACAAATTGTTTAGTGACCCCTTGAAAAGAACACCAGACTCCTGATGGATTTCAGCAGAGTCATTTTCCTTCAGAATCATCTGTACTTTTTTAATCCGTGACTTCTAATTTGCAAAATCTTTTTCACATGCCAATCCTGATATTTAGTTTTGCTGCAACATCAAGGCTTGACTATTTAAAAAAATTCCTTTAAAAATTTAAATCTAACAGAGAATATACAAAGGTATACAAAAAATGGCCTCTTCATTTTTTTTTTTTTCTTTTTTTTGTAGAAAAGGCAAGATACCTATGTGAACACTAATGCCCCCAGGTGATGGGAGTAGGAAATAAATTAACAAACATTACTTTTAAGTATAAATATTCAAAAGTAAAAAAAAAAAAGTTAATTGTGAAAACTATAATGTGCTTTTATGTCAAGTTTAAAAATAATCAGAGCTACATGCTTTTGCTTTGGTTCATGTTGTCGATGTTGTAGTTGAAAAATCAAAAAGAAAGTGAAAGTACCTAGAGTTTCACAGATGTATTAGGTAGCGTGCTTAAGGGTATTTGACGGATTACTCTTTGGTTTAAGCGTGTATCTGATGGATTACTCTCCACTTAACTTGTGTAAATATGTACAGTAAATCTTTTCCTCTTTATATTTTGTTCTACTCTTCTCCTTCTTACAATAAAGTGGGTATTTTTTTCCCCTCTTAAAGAAACATATTATAGATTTGATGACAACAGCAGAGAAATCATGACACATCCGTCAGAGTTACTTTTGTGTGATATTTCTCAATCCTCACAGATTTTTGATAATACTTTTGTCTAAGATGGAATTACTATTGCACTCTGCTAAAATTCATACTGGTGAATATTTGTAAAATGTTTTCTCTCCTGCGATCATCACTGCACATAACGATGATGATTTTGAGGCTTCTTTATTTAAACTTGTATAAGAATTAGTACTTGAAATCCTATTTCATTGTAAAGTTTCAAATAATATTCTTTCCCAAATGAATACATTTTAAAAAACAATTTAAATTCCATAGCTGGCTGCGTTCTCTGTAAATCCTCTCTACCTTGCCTCTGTGGAAGCCTGTCCAGCAACTTGGAATGTGTCCGTAAAATATGAAAGAACCAAGGATGGTGTTCCAGTGGAAACCGAGCTATCCCCCTAAATGGAATGTTTATGTAAGCAATTTCACACGATAAGGTTTACAGCTAAGGTAGCACACATCCAAGATCCAGGGTTTAACCTTCCAAAGATAGTTTCATTTTTTGATGTATCTTTTTGCTTTTATAAACTGAGTTTCAGTTCTCATACATAAACTACCAGGTAGAGAAATGAAAAGTTCTATGCATGAAAAATAGTATCCTAAGGTATATGAAAACTTGGCTTTGGAAGTAATTTTCACTTTTTTTCCCATTCGTTTTTATTGCTTTCCAAAGTAAAAACTCCATAGACTCAGAAGCCAAAGGGCCTTTTGAAAAATGCCACTTTCAGATTTCAGCCAACAGCCACAGCTGAATCGACAGGGAGGGTTCTAACAAGACAGTTGCTTGCTGCCGGCTACAGTTCCCACTTTTGTTTCCTATGGAAACTAACACGGGGCAAATTGAAAGAGTGATTATTTTAAGGCTCCACTGTCTTTCCTGATCCAGTGTCTACAGTATTTTCATAGAAAATGGGAGCAGGGAAAGCAGGGGAGATGTCAGGCCTTGTCAGTTTCAGCTGTGGTTGTTGGCAGAGAGCTGAAAGTTTCAGCTTTTCAAACAAGCTACAGAAATCTCTGTTCTTTTTACTTTTAAAGCAAAAACGTTCGTTGAACATCGACTTCACCTTTACCTGTCCCTTCCACGTCTTCCTTTTGTGTAGGGATTTTTAGAAAGGAATAATGGCCCAATAGTTCATAGGGGCCATTAGGAGGGAAAATTGCAGTGCCAAAACTTTGTTCCAATAAATTAACCCATGAATAATGGATTCTGTCTAACCACGGGATACTGTATCTGTGAATGTAAGTAACTAGTTTATCCAATTGGAGATTTATTCCCACCCTTGGTTTTCTCTTTTGTTTCCTTCCTAGCAAACACTTCATCATTTAAAAATCTCAACTTTTCTGGGGTTAGGAAAAAGGGGCAGGAAGTATAATAAAGATCCGTTGCTCAAAAAACATGAATTAGTACTGATCATGATGCTAAAACTGACTTCAATTAAGCATTAGTATTGTCTTTGCATGGATAAAACTTTTGCTATCCTCCATTGGGAGCTATTTCTCTAGGTAACTTTAACAAAATCACTACATTTAAATTCTAAGAATTCAGTATATTTCCTTAGTTTTGATTCTCCAATGCTGGCCAATCCTTTTTGAAATCACATAGTGGTTTAAATGACTTTCCAATGCTACACAGACCTGAAATGATATACAAACCCAGGTCTTTCTGACTCAGAACAACTGTGCTATAGCTCATTTTTGACCTTCACTTGCTCACACATGGGGGGGAGAGGGTAGGAAATGACAGAAAACAATCCTCCATGCTCTGTGTGTCACTGTAGACAGAATGAATGTCCCACACTGTTAACCTGACACATCGGACGGTGCAGCATATACACTCATTATGGTGCAAGGTAATTAGAAGAATGAAAGCTTGTTCACAAAAAGAGCTATAAATAGTCTGAGATTTGGTTTGTCTTCTTCCTTTGTTGTTCCCAGCATCTCCAGCGAGCCTCAGCCATCGCAGCTTCCCACCCTGCCCCTCCCACCTTACCCGTGTGGAGGAACACCCTGGCCCCACACTGCTCCTTCCCAAAGCTGCCTGGACCCCAGAGCCTGGCCCTGAGGCTGGCGTGACAGAGAGCCACAGGAAGGAGATATGTGACCTCAGAGGCATGGACACCAAATCCCTGGCATCCAGGCATCTTGGGCGAAAAGAAGGATTCTGTTTACATCAGGGGAAGGGGCTGATCCAGATATGTTCTCTACCTTCCAAGGACGATGTCCTTCCCCCCTCTCTACACACACGTGTGCACACACACACACCCTGAACAAACCATGTTTCAGTCTTGTCTCAAAGTCAAGAGTAGATCCCTATATTTAGGCTCCATCAACTCAAAATTGCCTAAATTTTTTTGACAAGGAAAAAAAAAAGAGACATTCATCCTACAAATCATAGTCAATGCTATTACAAGTCAGATATCTATGAGCTTTAACAATTGATGTAAATGTTGTAAAGTCTGAACAAAGATCCCGAATTATTTCCCAGGTTGAAGAAGGTGGGGAGGGAGAGGAAGGAGGTGCCACTGAGACATTTGTAACCTGGAGGCTGAGGCCAAAGAGTGAGCTACCCTTGGTTTGGGGAGGGGCAGGACTGGGACTCTCCTCTACTCTGTGGCTAATGGGCTTTTTTGTGTGCACTGTTTAGGACACACGAGCATTTTTGTCTCTTCGAGCTCATAAGGAAGTTCAAAGTTCAAAAGAAAAAAACCTTGCAAGTATGTTTTCTGATTTTAATGAAGCAAATGGGAATTTTTTTCCACGTTAACTATTAAGGTAAATTGCCAATTTCCTTTTTTTTAAGAAAATAAAATCTGATCCTTAAGACAGAACTCTTACTAATACTTATTTGATAACAACATTTGGAGGTCCCTTTTATATACTTTTTAAACATTTTAGTCAACCAGAACAAAACCCTAAAATTACTTCAAAAGAATCGTTTTGCAAATTAAAAATACAGAACATTTTCAAAGGGCAAATCTCAAAAATCTTCTAATTAAAAAGACTAAATCCTAATTATTCTACAAACCTACCTAATCTTGATAGTATACACAGATATATGTGTATGTATGTAGGTACATATAATTATAAATATGCACATATGCACACACACACACATATATACACATACATCTATTTTTTTTTAATTGAGAGTATGTTAAGAGCACATATTCTTAAGTCCAAATCAGCACTCTGTTTAAATTCAAACTCTGCCATTTACTAATTGAATGAACTTGGACAAGTTCCTTAGCCTCCCTGTGCCTGAGTTACTTCATCTCTAAAATAGAGAAAAATAGCAGTACTTCTGTCCCTGGTGCATGGTAAGCACCATGTAAGTGTTTGTTAAATGAATAAAATATCATTATGATGACAATTCTGCTCAAAACAATCTGATGAAGTAAGCACTACGATCCCCATTGTGCCCGATGAGGTGATTCGGGCTTAGAAGCCCCTATTCCATCGCGGTTCGGTGACACAGTTAATATGGTGTGAATTCCAACTCTGCCTAACCTCAAAGCACCTGTTCTTTCCACTAAAGCACATCACCACCTTTTCTTTAGATTTGTCAATGGATTTTTTTTTCATGCACATTCTTATTTTTAAGGCTTAATTTTTTTTACTTGATATTTGTCATACATCATAGATGCTCATTCTTTAATGATTATACGGCCTGTTCTTTAAGTTTGGGTTTTGAACTTATATTTTATGTAGCTTTTTATTAATGAAAACAGACAAATCAATCTTTTCTTGTAGTATCTTCTCTTTTGTTGTCATTTAGGAAAGTCTTCTTAGCTTGATGTCAACAATGTTCTATTTTTTTCTAAATTATTTAGTTTTACTTTTCATATTTAAAATAATTCTCCATTTGCAATATATTTTTGCAAATAACGTGAGGTAGGGATCTTAATTTTGTCTTTTCAATCTCTTTTTTTCCCAGTTGTTCCAGCACCATTTATTAACAAGTACTTATTTGGCATCCTAGCTCAAATACAGTCACACTATCCTGAGCTCCTGTGTGTGTGTGTATATGTGTGTGTGTGTGTACTCACACGTGTGTGCATTGTCTCTGAGCTCCTGATTCTGTTCCAGTGGTCTATTTGTTTGCCCTTCCAGGAGTACCACAATGATTTAGTCACTATAGTTTTATAATAAGCTTTGCTATCTGTTTGTTCCTTTCCATTATTATTCTTTTATCTGCATGATTTCAATTCCTTGTTTTTGCATTTTTCTGCTTTCTTTAGGGTTCAAATTTTTATTTCTGAAGTAACCTTTGTTAAATGATGCCAGTGAATGGTAAATAATCTTAATTTTTATCTGAGAATATCTGAATTTCAACCCTAGTCTCATCATTTATCACTAATTGAAATTCTATGCTGAAAGTTTAGTTATCGTCTTCTAGTCCACTTAACATAATTGTTCCAGTGTCTTTTTATTTCTTTTATTTATTTTTTCTTTTATTTATTTATATATCTTTTTACTTATTTTTTTGGCACCTGAGGAGTTTCCATTTTAAAGCTCAGCTACACGTTTAAAAGAATATTCATTAAATTATACCTAGCTTTTTGGTATCTGTACCAGGAGGACAGTCATGCTATTTAATCTGCCACACTTCTGGAATCAGAAACCTAAGAATGTCTTTATCACCAGATCGCAGCCAGGTGCCATGTTGCAGGGGACATAAGAAAGCAGAACACTTCAAGACCAAAGACTCTCTGCACCTACCCTCAGCCTCCTGTGCACACACCCCCTTTCATGGCTCTCTGGGAATCGGTGTTATCTTGGTGTCTCAAATCCAGATAGACCATTGTATCTTCAGAAATAGGACCGGGTTTCACTCCACTTCGTATCCCTATAACCTGGAACAGTGGCTGGCACATAGAAAGAACATGCTTGTTGGATAAACGAATAACAGAGAGGCAGGTAGAAACAACAGGGATAAACGGGCACAACTCAGCAGGAATCATGCAGCAGGGATTAGTTCTAGGACCAGCTCCCACCCCCCAGACCTCTGCAGATGCTCCATTCCCGCAGAGGGCTCTTCGGAACCCAAGGATAGGAAAGTCGGCCCCTCTGTGTCCGCGACTTCCACGTCCCTCTGATGCTGCATTTTCCACACAGGGTTGATTGAACCTGCGGTTGCGGAACTCAAGGATACGGAGGACCAACTGTATATACAAAAGTTCATTTCAGATGTAGAAACTCGTAACTGCTTGATTTTAAACACAAATTTTTTGAAGGATATTGAAACTAAGACATTTGCTTTGCCAAGAATGAAAATGTAGCATTGTCCACGGCCAGAGAAATACATTTCTGGGGCGACTTGAGCAGAAAACAGAATTTAGTTCAGAAGAGCAGAGCAGCATAAGAAAAAGAGCTTGGTAAGACGGCAAGTGTCTCCAAACTGTAGAGGATCACAGAACTGATTTCTGCACAGGAATTCTGATTTTATTCACTTAGGAAATTGAGTCTGAGAAGTATTATCAGCATAACAACTCTGAGGAATTATTTAAATATTAGACACACATAATTGAACACACATAATTGTTTCAAAATCTCCGATACAGTTGCATATATATCAAGAGTTCATTATTTTTTATTGATGAGTAGTTTTCCATTGTACGAATATACCACAATTTGTTTATCCGTGAAACAGTTAATGAATAATTTGGGTTGTTTCCAGTTTGGGGATGTTACAAATAAACTGAGATGAACGTTCATGTACAAGTTGTTGTATGCACTTTTGTTCCTGTTATCATTTTATTTCATTAATACATAGCAGAAAGATGGTTAGATCATATGGCAGGAGTTTGTTTACACCTTTTTAGGAAAATGCCAAATCTTTTCCAAATGATTGTATCATTTTATGTTTTATATTTCCACCAGCAGAGTATGAAAGTTCTAGTTCTCCACACCCTCATCAACATTTAGGATGATCAGTCTTTTGAATTTTATCCATTCTAATATGTGTATTGAGGTATCTCATTGTAGGTTTTAATTTACACTCCATAATCATTAATGATGTTGAATACTTTTTCATGTTCTTACTTGCTATCTATATACCTCTGTAGTGAAGTCTCTTTTAAAAACTTTTCCCCATTTTTACTGAAATTTTTTGTTTTCATATTAATCAGTTTTGAGATCTCTTTATATTCTCTGTACAAGTCTTATTTGAGATATATGTTTTGAAAATATTTTCTCTCAGTCTGTGGCTTGTCCTTTCTACTAACAGTGTTTTTTAGGGAGAGAAAGTTTTTAATTTTGATGAATTCCAATTTATCAGTATTTTTTTTCTTTTATGGATAGTGATTTTGCTTCATATCTAAGAAATCTTTGTCTAAGGCAATCACAAGGATTTTTTTCTTTTGTTTTCTTCTAAAAGTTGTAAAGTTTTAGGTTTTACATTTAGGACTATGATACATTCTGAGTTAATTTTTTCCCATGGATCAGGCCAGGCTCAGTGGCTCACACCTGTAATTCTAGCACTCTGGGAGATCCAGGGAGGAGGATGGCTTGAGGTCAAGAGTTTGAGATATATGGGTCAAAGTTCACCTTTGGAGGTATGCAAATCATGTTCAGCATGATTTGTAGAAATGTCTACATTGTTTTAAAGTACAGATTTCTTTAATTTTTTGGTTCAATTAAATATATCAGTCTTTTTTGTTTTCTCTTTTGCTTTTATGCTTCAAAAAGTCTTCTCCACCTATAGTAAATTTTATTTTCTCCCAGGACTTTTAAATTTCTTCTTCATCACTTTTCTCTGTTTCATGGTTCAGTCCAATTAGAATTTACTGTGATAGAAAGTGATATTGACATATAGATACAGATATAGATATAGATAGTGCTGTTGGTTAATGTATTAGTATAATTAAAAATCCTACAAGATTCCATACACAAAAATGGTTCCAGTTGGTTTTAAAAGTTACATGGAAAAATTAAAACTTTAAAAACAAGAACATGTAAGTTTTAGTTAGGGTGGGATTTAATTGAGACATGAGCTATTACTATATAGACAAGAAGATGTAACATTATAATAGAATATCAAATTTAAATTAATTGCTAATACATTTGGAAATATTAAAGAATCTAAGAAAATATAAAATGACAAAATTGGCCAAAAAATGCTGAAAAACTGAATACAAAAATAAACATGAAAGAAATTGGAACTATTTTCAAAGAACTACCTCCACAAAATGCTGTAGATCCAGGTACAGAACTACCTCCACAAAATGCTGTAGGTCCAGGTACAGAACTATCTCCACAAAATGCTGTAGGTCCAGCATTGTGAGTGAATTCTTTTAAAAAATTCAAAGAATTTCCATGGTATTTAAACTGAGCCAGAGCATAGAAAAGGATAAAAAGTTTCCTAGTTATTTTTACAAAGCTCGTATGACCCTCAAAACCAAAACTACAGGTTATTCGCAATTGCGCATATGAATGTAAAAAATCCTAAACCATATTAGATGATCAAATCAATCAAATCTACAGAAAAATTAATGTGCCATACCCAGTTGGGTTTTATTCTAGAATGTGACAGGTAGTTCATTAGCAGAAATCTAGTAATATTAAACCAATAGAAAAACCATATGATTACCATTAAAGATCCTTAAAGATTTATTTTTCACACTTTTTAAATTTCAATATAATTGTAGACTCACACACACTTGTAAGAAATAATACAAAATAATAATCTAGAAATAATATGCCCAGTTTTTCTAGTGTAACATGTTGCCTAACTGTAGTACGGTATCACAAGCAGGAAATTTATATTGATAAAACCTATGGCACTTCTTCAGATTTACACACATTTTATGTTTGTTTAGTTCTATGCAATTTTAACAAGTGTGGATTCACCAGACTACCTGCACAGTCAAGATCCAGAACAGTTCTACAATAAAATTCTCTCATGCTACCTTTTATAGCCAGAGACACTTCCCATGGCAACCACTAATCTGCTCTCTATTTCTATGATTTTGTCATTTCATTGTCAAGAACATTATGTAAATAGAACCATAAAATACGTAACCTTTCTGAGATTGACTTTTTTCACTCAGCATAATTCCTTGAGATCTATCCCAGTTTTTGCTTGTATCAACAGTTTGTTCCTTTTTATTGCCAAGTGGTATTCCATGATATGAATGTGCCACAATTTATTTTAACCATTCACTTGCTGAAGGACTTACGAATTGTTTCTAGTTTGTAGGTACTATGTATGAATAAAGCTGCTGTGAAAATGTATGTACAAGTTTTTGTGTGATCATAGGATCATAGGTTTTCATTGTTTAAACGTTAAAAAAAAGAGTGCGATGGCTAAATCAGATGGTTTGCCTATGTTTAATTTTATAATCAACTGCCATACTCATTTGCATGTTACCTTTCCACTAGCAATGTGTGAGTGTTCCAGTTTCTCTGCATCCTCACTGACATTTGCTGATATCACTGTTTTTTATTTTAGCCATTCTTCTAGGAGTGTAGTAATAGCTCCTTGTGATTTTCATTTAATTTCCTTAATAACTAATGATATGGAAAATCATTTCATGCACTTTTTTTGCCATCTGTATGTCCTCTTCAGTGAAATGTCTATTCATATCTTTTGCCCATTTTCTAACTGGATTGTTTGCAAATATTTTCTACCAGTCTGTAGCTTGTCTCTTCGTCTTCTTAATAGGGTTTTTGCAGAGCAGAAGTTTTAATTTTCATGAAATCCAATTTATCAGTTTCTCTTTTTATGAATTGTGCTTTTGACGTCATGTCTGAGAACTGTTTACCTAGCCCAAAATTTTATGCGTTTTCTCTTATACTTTTATTTTAAATTTCATACTTTACATTTAAGCTTGTGATCCATTTTCAGCTAATTTATGTAGAAGGTGGAAGACTTAAGTACACATTCATTTTTTTGCATATGGATGTCCAATCACTCCAACACCATTTATTAAAAAGGCTATCCTTCCACTATTGAATTACTTTTTCACCTTCATCAAAAATCAGTGGAGTATATTTGTGTAGGACTATTTCTGGGTTCTCTATTCTTTCTACTGTTATGTCTTTATCTCTGCCAATATCACACTGTCTTGAATTACTATGTAGTGGGCCTTGAATATCTTCCCACTTTATTCTTCTACAGAATTGTTTTTAACTATTTTGGGAGGCTGTGCATTTCCATATAACCTAAACCTATTTATGTCTACAAAATCCATTGCTGGAGATTGATAGAAATTACATTAAACCCATAGATCAATTTGGGGAAATTTAATATCTCTACTGTGTTAAGTCTTATCATTTATGAATATTGTATGTCTCTTCATTTAGTTAGGTCTTCTTTGATTTTATTCATCAGCAGTTCATAATTTTCAGCATTGAAATCCCACACATATTATGTTATATTTATAACTATTTCATTTTCTTGGTAGCAATTATATATTATATTGGGTTTTGATGTTGGTTTCTACTTGCTTGTTATTAGTTGATAGAAATACAATTAATTTTTCTATCTTCTATCCTATAATCTTGTGGAAATCACTTACTAGTTTTGTGAGATATTTTTGTGATTCCTTGAAATTTTCTGCATATACAATAATGTCAACTACAAATAGGGACAGTATTTTTTTCCTTTTACATATGCATGCCTTTCATTTTTTTTATTGCACTGGTAGAAGTTCCTGCACCATATTGAATAAGAGTGAGGAAAGCAAACATCTTTCCTTGATCTTTGTCTTAGGGGAAAGAATTCAGTCTTTCGTTATTATGAAAGTGTGATAACTATAGGTTGTCTATAAAAAGTCTTTATCAAATTTAAGAAGTTCTCCTCTATTTCTATTTTTCCTTCTTTTTTTTTTTTTTGAGACAGGGTGTCTCTCTGTCACCCAGGCTGGAGTGAAATGGCATCATCATAACTCACTACAGCCTCAAACTCTTGGGCTCAAGTGATCCTCCTGCCTCAGCCTCCCAAGTAGCTGGGACTATAGGCATGCACCACCACACTGGATTAATTTTTCTATTTTTTGTAGAGACAGGGGCTTTGCTCTTGCTCAGGTTGGTCTTGAACTCCTTGCCTCAAGCAATCCTCCTGCCTCAGCCTCCCAAAGTGCTAGGATTACAGGCATGAGAGCCACTGTGCCCAGCCTATTTCTATTTTTCTGAGAATTTTAATCATGAAGAATATTGGAATATGTCAAATGATTTATCTGCATTAATTGATATAATCATATCATTTTTCTTTTTAGCTTGTTGATATGGTAGATTACATTAATTGATTTTGGAATGTTGAACCAGCATTGTACACCTAGAAGAAATCCCATTTGGCCATGGTGTATAATTCTTTTTTGCTGATATTTTGTTGAGGGTTTTTATGGTTTATGACTTAGTTTATGAGAGATATGTAATTTGAGGGGTTTTGTTCACTTTTTGTCTAGTATTTATATTAGTTGTTGATACTCACCTCATAAAGTAAGCTGGAAGTGTTCTCTCTTCTATCTTCTGAAAAAGATTGTGCAGAATTGGTGTTACTTCTTTAAACACTTCAAAAAATTTCCCATTGAAACCCTCTGGGCTTGGAGATTTCTTTTCTGAGAGTTTTTTATCTACAAATTCAATGCTCTAATAATTTATGACTATTCATATTGCCTATTTCATCTTAAGTGATTTTTGGTAGTTTTTGGTATTGAGGAATTCGTCCATTTCCTGTTGTTAAAATTATAAACATAAAGCTTTTATAGTGCTTCCTTACTTTTTCTAATGGCTGCAGAATTTGTCACAATATCCCTCATTTCACTCCTGTTATTAATGATATTTGTCTTCTCTCTGTTTATCTTTGTCAGTCTTCAATACGTTTATCCCCCCAAAACTCACTTTTTGTTTCATTGTTTTTTATCAATTGTTTTTCTGTTTTAATTTCATTGACTTTTGCTCTTATCTTTATGAATCCTTCCTTTCTGCTTGTTTTCTGTGCATTTTGTTCTTCATTTTCTAGCTTTTTGTTGTAAGAATTTACATTATTAAATTGAGACCTTCCCTCTTATCCAATGTAGACATTTAATGCTATTAATTTTCCTTTCAGCACTGCTTTATCTGTATCCTATATATTTTGATATGTTATATTTTTCTTCCATTGAGTTCTATTTTTTAAAAAAATTTTCTCACACTTTCTCTTTTATACATGATTTTATACATGCATTTAATTTCTAAGTGTTACAAGATTTTCTTGTCTTTGTATTACTGATTCCCAGTTTGACTACATAATGATCAGAGAACATGGTCTGCATGATTTCATTCTTTTAAAAAAAGTTATTTGTTTTTTTTATCACTCAAGATTTGGTCCATCTTGTTGAATATTCCATGGGATCTTGATATATTGTTTTATTGTGTCATTCAATTCTTGTTTTATTGGTTTATTGTGTCATTCAGTTCTTCTACAGCCTGGCTGATTTTCTTTCTTTTAGTTGTATCAGTTACTGAGAGTGGGCTGATGAAGTCTGCAACTATAATTGTGGATTCATCTGCTTCCCCTTGCAGTTCTATCAGTTTTGCTTCATGTAGTTTGAGGCTTCATGTAATTGGTGCATTCAAATTTAAAATCATTGTGACTTCTTTGTGGATTGACCCTTTCAACATGATGCAATGTTCCTCTTTGAAGTCTACTTTATCTTATATTAATATAGTCATTCTTACTTTATTAAATCAATGTTTGCATAGTACATATTTTTCCATACTGTTACCTTTGATCTACATATGTTGTACTTGAAGTGAGTTTCTCGTAAATAGCATTTTGTTGAGTCATATTTTTAAAAATCCACTCTGCCAAATTATGTCATTTAATGGATACATTTAGAGGTAATTATTAATATGATAAAGCTTAAGACTGAGATGCTATTATTCATTTTCTAATTGTTTCCTCAGTTTGACATTCCTCTGTTTCTCTTTTCTTGCCTTCTTGTGGGATACTTGTACATTTTTTCAGTATTTCATCTTGATTTATTTATACTATTTTCGAGTATACCCCTTTGTATAGTTTTGTTAGTGGTTTCCCTGTCAAAATTTGATTTTAAAAAAAGTGTTGGTAAACTGAAATTAAAAGGCTATTCTCTCAATATAACAAAAAATATTATAAAATAACTAAAACTGGATATCACAGAAAAATATGGAAAGTATTCCCTGAAAGCCATGGCCATACAAGAATGCTTATCATCATTAGTATTTAACTTTTTCCAAAATTTCCAGCTAGGAAATTAAGACAAGAAAATGAATAAAATATATCATACCTGGAATAGAGGCGATAAATTTATCTTTCTTTTTTGATTCATATAATTTTATTTATTCCTAAAACCGAGGAAACAAATTAAAATTTTGTAAATTCATAAAATATTTCAGTTTGTGACTGAAATATTTTTCCATATTTCCATAAAATAAATATACGGAAAGAAATACTTTTCTACAGCCAAAAATTTAGAAGAAAATATAAAGTTCACAGTAGAAAAAAATAAAATCCCTAAGAATAAATTTATAAATGTTTATTTGTAAAAACCCTCAAAACATTACTGACTTTGACTTAAAATAAGATACAAAAAAGCAGTGGGACATGTCATGATTTTGATTAAAAAACTATTTGCAAATAATTTAATAATCCCCAAATCAAATGATACACTTACTGGGATTTCAATAAAATTTGTAACTAGACAAAATTATTCCACAGTAAGAAATGAGTAAGAATGGCCAAGAATATTTAGAAATAGCAAAATAATGAAAGAAGATTTAATCTACCTCCCACTTAAGTATCTTAAAAAGTTGTAATAATTAAAATATTGTGGACTTGGGCCTAGAAAAGCCAGGCTGATTAAAATTATGAGATAAAATTCCAGAATAAATTGTAAAGCATATAAATATTTAGTGAATTATAAAAGTTGTATTTCAAAACAGTGGGAAGAGCTGATCATTTAATTAAAATGTTCAAAACAGTTGACATAGAATAATGGCACATTGTAGCTTTTCCATAAATTAAATTTCCTTTGAATTGGGGAATATTTGTCTTTCCTTATTTTTTTTCCTTAATGAGACTAGTTTGCAATAAAGTTTGTAAATAGCATTTTTCTTTTAAAAAAAAAAAGCCTTCAGACTTATTTATTAAATCTACTTTTATTATAGTGGCTTCTTTCTATTTTAACTCATGATTTGCTTTGCCCTTATTTTCTTAACCTTAATATGAATAACTTGTGTTATTGTATTCTTTCTTGTTTAATATCAATAGCATTTTATACTACAGATTTATATCTAATTAGAACTGTGGCAACATCCCATAAATTTCAATATATGTGGTGTTTTATTGAAATTATTTTTTAACTATTCTCCTTGCTCCTTTGGCATGCGTTATTTGTGTCTTTTTATTTATTTAAAATGATGTGTTTTTTATGAGTATTTCTTTAGGTTTTTGTTTTTTACTTCTAATTTTATTAACTGCTGCCAGAGAATGTGTAAGAGAACTTATTTTGTGAACTATATTGAGGTTTGCTTCGTAACGAATATTTAAATTGTCCATAGGCACTTAAAAACATGTAGTATAATTATGTATCTGTTACATGACATTAGTTTCATGATTTAGACTTTATATGCCCATTAATTTTTTGCCTATGAACTATTAAATTCTCACAAAAGTAAGTCAAAATCTCTCACTTCTGTTGATTTTTAGTCAATTGTCTCTGTGTTTCCAACAACATTTATTTGTATACTTTGATGCTATGTAATTCTATTCATAAACTTTTACAAGCATTACTTTCTTTGGTGATTATGCCTTCAATTTTTAAAAGAAAAAGCGTTCCTCTTTGTTTTATCATCTGTGTCTTTGCTTTCAAATATGCTCTACCTGACACTGATAGGGAACATTAATTCATTTTCATCTATTGTCATAAGAAATATACTTGATTGCTTTTTGTTATTATATGTTCTTGCTATTTAATTTTCCCTTTTATTTTTCTCTTTTTGGCAATGTAAGCTATGATTTATTTGATTAATTTTTCTACTAATTTTGATCATACTGTACTACTGATATTTTTAAAACAACTTTCTGGCCTTGGGGTCCTACCACTGGCTCTATTAAGCACTAAGGAATGCTTGTGGAACCTGCTGCTCTGCTGCTTGATGCAACCATGCCTGATCTCCCAGCCCAATGATTTTAGATGCTGTTATTTCAAAGCTGGAAGAGTGAGCACTCCACATCTTATTTACGACCTGTTCTTGCCCCTTCGAACTGGGGCAATTAGGTTTCTTCCAGAATCTCTACTTATATTTTGTTGAAACACACTCCTCTCTATATAAGGCAAAGTGAGAGCTTTTCCTTGGTGTCTTCTTCAAATGAAGCCCAGCTGTACAACACCTAACTTGAATTTCTAAAAATTCATGTAATGCTTCCTTAATTGCCAGCAGTGATTTTTCTCCCCACCTTGTCTCCTGTTTTTATAGTCTTTTGTTCATATTAATTGGTCTCTGTGGACAAGGACTCAATGTCTCTGCTCAAGGTGGCTTTTTACCTAGCTAAGGCTGATCTTTGATTATGGAAGAAGGCACACTATGGAAGAGTTTTAAGAATGACAGATTACATTTTGAGCTTCTAAAAAAAATTTCAGTTTCTAATACTCTGAAACTTCTTATTTAAAGACATGTACCAACATGTGTCACTTAATGATGGGGATACTTTCTGAGAAATGTGTCATTAGACGATTTTGTCATGATGCAAACATCATAGAGTGTACTTCCACAAACCTAGATGGTGCCTACCCTGCCATACACTAGGTTATATGGCGTATCCTGTTGCTCTTAGGCTATGAATCTGTACAGTATGTTACTGCACTGAACACTGTAGGCAATGGTATTTGTGTATCTAAGAATATATAAATATAGAAAAGGTACAGTAAAAATATGGTATTATAATATTATGGGATCTCTGTTGTATATGTGGTCTGTTGTTGACCAAAACATCCTTATACATGCATGATGGTATCACAATGTTCATAAACTGAATATAAGAAAAACCTAAGAATATGGGTTTAGTATCTGAACATAGATACAATTTGTGCATGTCCACATTTTTAAACCTAATATTTAAATTCATGAAGAAATTCTTATTTACCTCATATCTCTCTGTGAAAGGATTTTTTAAGGTAAAATCAAGTACCATGAAATGATTAAATCTCATAGTAGGAACAAGAATAATATTCTTAAGTCATCACAGTTAAAATTTGACATATGTAAATTTATATATTTTCTCTCATTTCTCTAGGCTAATTTAAATGATAAAATCTCATTACCCTATTTGGTATCTATTTTTACATTCTTTTATGGGGAATAAATATACCTTTGCTTGAGAGCGTCCCTAACTTCGAATCTATATGTTTTACAAAGGCCACGCATGTTGTATCTCAAAAAGCCTACTGTATTTAAAAATGTGTCTGTCAACATAATAACTCTGTTGTAAAGAGCTTTATCATTCTGACAATTTTCTTCACCCAGGTCAAAATGTAGCAGACAATGTTTCTTCTGGGCTGCAAATTTTCTTTGGAAATGATTATAATTGAGCTCTTTTTAAAGTAACTCTCACCTCTTCTCATACCTTACGCTGTTTTCAAACCCAAAATAACCACATATTGAAACAACACCAAAACAAAGTAGTTCAAGTTCCTACCTCCATACTTCTAACTGAAGTTTAATTTTTGTCTAATGTTTTTGAATTGTAAAGGTTAGAAGTTTGTAACCTTCAGTATAATTAAAGTTTATTTTCCTATGATTAATTCACTCTAGAATGACATGCACAAAATAATACAGTCGTAGTAAACTTTGGAAGGAAACTTGGAAGTCGTTTTGTCAAACTATCTTATTTATAGATGAGAAACTTGGGCCCAGAGAAGTTCTATGCTTTGTATAATGAAAGAACCATAATGTTAGTAGCATTTGTGTTTTCCAAGCAAAACAGGACTAGGCAGAAAGTTGAATTGGTTCCCTGAATAATTCAGATCAAAAGAAGCTGAGGTATCTGAATTCAAAAAGCCAGATTGTATGTTTGCCCTCAAGTATCAGGACAAATTTTATTTGTAGTTTCACATATCCACTCTACTTGCATGCTTTCTGATTAAACCCTTAGTCAATGATGACTATTTAAGCATAAGAAATTCAATACTAATTTTCTCTAACATTTATTAACCATCTATATGTGCATACACAAAGCTGAGTGCTATATATACTTCATGTCTTTTAAATCCCAAAATTCCATAAGGGAGGCAATATCATTATTCCCATTTTACAAAAGTAAAAACGCGGAGCTCTTATATGTGAGAAAATTTAAGTACTTTGCTCAAGTGTGTACATCTAGTAAGAAAGCTAGATGCTCAAAAAAATAACTTGTACATCTGACTCCAAACTGTACCTCCCAGCCTAGATGCAAACTTTGGTTGGTGAAAATTTTGTCGGCAACACTGTCCCTGCTCAGCCGAAGATTCCCTTGGATCTCTTTACTGTGCTGTTGTTCTGTTCTCCAGCCCTTCCTCTGTGGGCCGTACTTTTCATGGCTGCAGGGGAGCCTTTCTTTAGAGAACTTCCCTGGGGCTCCTGGTGTTCCTTACCAAAGACTAATCGTGTGGGAGTGTGAACCAGGCTCTCTCACCCCAACTCCGTCCATCTCTCAGGTCAGTCTCATATTCCAGAGCTCCCTGCGGGTCAGATGAGGCTGCTGCTTTGCTTAACATGAATGTCACCTTAGCGTATCTCCCCATTTCCCTGGCCAACCCTCCCCGCCATTACTTCCTCGACTTCTCCTGGGAGCCCTCCCTTCATGCATAGATTACACACACATCCTCACGGCACGTCTGCTACTCAAGATCCAAACCCGAGATGCTCCTGCTTTTATCCCAGATGCTCAGAAAATGTGGCCCTGGAGGCCAGCACACAACCAGACCCCACTGTGGTCATTTTTTGCATCCTGTTCTTCTGTTGGCTATCAGAGAAGTTTTCCAGTATCACAAAAGAATAGGTTGTGAGGAACATATACTCTTCTTTGAGCCCCGAACAAGGAAGCTTGTTTGGGTAAAAGTTTTCACAGAAATGATTACATATTTTCACTCTTTGGCTTTGCACAATAAAACATTCAGTCCTTTGACTTTCCATATTCTCAGCACAAATTAGAGTTGTGCCTGATGTCACCAGAGAACTGTAAAATTAGTGTTCATTCCTCTTTTATGTTTGCCCAGGCTGGCCCTGTCCCTTGCAGAACCCTTTGGAGGCTGGGTGCTCTGACCCGCAGTGTCTTGCCCAGTGGGCAGCAGTGTGGGTCTGTGCTCAGCCATCCTATGGGCTTCCAAGGGCTGGGGGACCCTGACCATGCCCCTGCCCCTGCTTTCCAGGCTCCTGCAGCCCCCAGACCCTGGGGAAGAACATGTCTCCTTCGCTTGGTGAATGATGTCCTCTAGCCCTGCCTCTGTGTGTGCCTCTAGCTTCATCTCCTGCTCCCTCTGCCTTCTATTTAATCTCTCTCACCAAGAAATAATTCATATTTCCCCAAACCCATCATGATACCACCTTTGCTTATGGTCAGAGATTTATTTCCAGGTGAATCCATCCACAGAGATTAATTTAGTCCTTTTCCAGAATCCTAGAAGAAATCTATTTCCCCGACTTGAAGAACTGAAGCAGGGGCAGTGGCCTCACCTTTGACTCATCCAAGTGGCCAGGTATCATTTAAAATTGGTCAGGTTGTTTGGTGACAGTTGATAAACTCTGGGTGGGTGTTGCCTTTCAAAACAGACACCTTTGTTCAGGGACCTCAGAACCCTACTGTCCTGAAGCCATACGTTTTGCCTCCAGGGGGGAAACGTGCCATCCCAGTTGGAGAATTCCGTCCCCCTGATTAGATGTGCAGGTGTTTGGCACTCACGTGGCTGCACTAAGTAGAAACAGAGGGACTGCCGGAGTCCGGAGGGAACCTACCCAAGCATCACCTGGTCCAGCCCCTTGCTTGACAGAGACTCAGAGACATGAACAGATCCCTGAGGCTCCTTTTTTCTTATTATGACATGCATAGCATTGTAAAAAGAAAACTATGAAAACAGAGGCGAGACTATCGCAGCTTCTCTTCCAACTCACCATAGTGGTCAGTCTACACTGGGGGTCGGTACAGCTGTGCCAAAGGGCTAATGCTGAGCAAGAAGTCAGAGATCTCTCTGGTTGTGTGCCTATAGGTTTCAAAAGAAGTTATTTAATCATGTCTCATATGGAAGCTCAATTTAAATACTAATTCTCTTTATTTTGCAAATGGAATAAAGCTACGAGTAAGAGGATTTACACCCAAGACTGCACTGCCACTGACATTCAATCAGGCTTTCATAAATAAAGTAAATAGAGAATTCAAGGCAACCAATGTTGATTTGAGTCAAAAATCCATAAGTATCTTCTTTTCCTGGGAGGGATTCAAAAGCAAGCTGGGAAGAGAAGACAGCTGCAGGCAGACAGGGCCCCTGGAGTGTAGTGCTGAGTGGTCCGAGGCTGGTGGAGCCACAGAGCCAGGGGGCTCAGAGGAGAGGGGATGTCACTGGTCAGAGTGGTCAGACGCGGCCACAGAGAGGGCAAGTTTTCACTGGATGGGCCAACTCAGAGATGATACGCAGATTCTAAGTCAGGGCTATTTGGCCCCGGTCTCTTAATAAATAGTTATAACTGCCAAGTGACACTACTTCTTATTCTGCTGTGATAACGATCTGTTGCTATCTGGGAAATGTCTGAAATTCTAAGTCTAAGCAAAGATATGTAGATTTTACAAGGGTTTAAGCCATTCAGTCTCTGCTTGCTGAGAAACTTCTATGTTGACATCATCCTGATGCTGAGACAAACTGGCCAGATACAATTTATCAGGTGCTTTTCTCGCCCCATGTCCGCAGTGTTATGAGGGAGACAGATCTATAAACTGCCCCTTAAAGGCCCTGTGATCAACACAGTCTGGTCAGCAGAGCCAGAGTGAAGGTCTCTGCCGGAGAGGGGAAGGTAGAAGAGAAAGCAGCCCACTCCGCCTGGGGGAAGCTGGGGGTCATAGAGCAGGTGTTCTAACCCCCTCTTAGGTAGCAGTGGACAACGGGCTAAGTCAGAGGGAAGGGCACACAAAGGCCTGGGCTCAGGGACCTGAAATCCTGAGTTCTAAAGCCCCAGGTATATGGATATAAAACTTGCTTCTTTAGGCTAAATGTTCATCTGTGCACGTGAACAAAATAATTCTGTGTCACGGGGGCATGAGTTTCTCATAATTTTTTGCCTTAGTAAATTTAGATGTGTTACCGTGCATTCTGTTCAATTCAATTATACCACTGAATAATGCAAATTGATTTATTACGGTCTAAAATGTGGACTTTACATTCTTTAGCTGGTAGTCTTCAAAAATGTTAATACTTAGACTTTTACCCTTTCAGCCCGGTAAGGAGATAGAAAATGTGTGTTTTCAATAATAAAATAAAAGGAGAGTCTTCTTGGTAGGCACGACTTCAACCTGCCCCTGTCCAACAGAGGGCCACACAGAACTTCCCTTCTCAGGCTTCGGAACTCACATGTCCTCAGATGAATACCAACGAGGGACAAAAACTCTTTTGTGTCAAAGCTCCACAAATGTGGAATCAGTTACCAGTCGATTTAAGAACAATTGGAAGCTTTTCCTGTTTTAAGATGGAACTGAAACAATACCTCGTGATGACTAGAAGTTGTCATAATTGTTTTAATTGATGTTATTCTTGTGTTATCTCGGTTTATTGTGTACTTATATGCGTTTGCTTATCGCAGGTCAGGCTTGGAAATGGGCTTTCAGCTCCATTTACAGACACAGTTAACAAATCAATCACGGCATGTATGTCTACTTCTCAGCCCCGCTTGTTTATATCAGATGGGCCTGCCATATGTAGTCTCTATACATTTCATGCCCGCATGTTTATATCACACAGATAATCCATCTGAGATTGATTTCAACTTCACTTTTAAGTCCGAGGGACCGACAGAGCAAATATGCATCTTGAAATACAGGCTGAAGTTGTTATTTTGCCATAGAAGAACAAAAAGAGCTAATTTTTTTAAAACTCTTTGTTATGGATCTATTTAAAGTGATGTTCCTGTGGCTTGTGACTAGAATTTGCTGGAGAAGAAAGTTGCCATCAGAACGCTGCAGTTCTCTAATTTCACACTAGGCATTTCTCATCTCAGCCCCCACCCCTAACTCCCCCTACCAGCACTAAAAGCAAAAAGATAGTATAAACAAAGCCACAGAGACAATCACTTGCAGAGCAGTGCATTCTAACATCAAGCATTTATATCACGGCTGATGGAGAAATGGCATGTTCAATTTACACTCTATTTATAAATGATAAACATCTATACACACATGCCTACCTGTCTTTCATATCCCTATATCCAAAACGTGGCAAATAAACCAACAAATATGCAAGGAGAAATGAGAGAGAGTGTGTGTCATTGTTTCATCTATTCCATTTACAAACTTACAAGCCACAAATACACATTGGGGAAATGTGTTTTCTCAGAGCTCCGTAATGTTGATGTGTTAATTCATATATAATCACAGCCATGTGGCCGCTCTTGCCACAAGGCACCAACTTTGTAGCTCTCAAAGGGGTGTACTCCTGGTAGTGCACAGAATTGGGTGGATAAAAACAGACTTTAGAGATCTGCTATCTTTGCACCATAAATTATTTCATCATCCAAATTGAAAAGTAATCTCCCATATACTAGCATTTGGACTTTCAGAGAATAAAGCTGTGTGAAGAACAAAGTATCTCCTTTAAGGGATGGGCCCTTAGAAGTTGCCTGGTTCTTCTATTTCATTTAATGAATATCCACATCCAAACATTACCCAGGGTAGTGGCTTGTAAGCAAATCTTCTGGGGGACAAAGGGGGATTGCAGTGTGCAAATGGTATGAAAAAACCTGAAAAAGCTATTAGGGTCCATTGTGTCATTCCAGCTGCTACACAGACATACTTAGTCCATGTGTCAAAAATGCTTACTAAGTTTTTCTCTTAGAGGAAAATAAGCCCTAAGTACACAATAGTCTTTGTCTCTTTCAAAGCTGGATAATGCGAGGGCTCTGCACATCTGTATTGAAGGTACCCGCCGTCCTGCACCTAAAGCTCTAACTCATGCTCCAAATGGCTTGCCTCTAATATCTCCGGGTGCCACACAACCAACTGACAGGGGTCCCGCAAGACTCTGTGCTGGGCGTTCAGGCAGATGCAGCCTCAGTACCAAGTGCCTTGGGAATGTTCCTTGTTCTTTTCCACAAGCTGTGCTTTCTGAACTCTCTGGAGTCACAGCATACATTCGGGGTCACAGAGCAAATGGACACGACTGACCCAAAAGGCTCCACGATGGTCCAAATGTTTAAATCACAGCTGTAAGTGACGATGAGGATGATCACTTAACTACTAAGGATGAGAAACCAATGTTCAGAAAGTTGTAAAGTTATCTCAATTAAAGTTAAAAATAAGCAGAGCTTAGGAAAGACTACAAAAGCCATATGGAAAATAGAATCAGTCAATCATAGACATGGAAGATATCTTAAGGACAGGATGGTTCAAATAGGACTGGAAGGACAGAGCAGTTATTTGCAGACAATGGCATAATTCATGGCCCAGAGACAACACAAGAGCCCAGGTCTCTTCAGTCTCAGCACAACATTCTTTACGCCACGCCACAAGTTCTTGGCCATGGGCACATGCACGGTTCCTCTACAGAAATTTTTCTAAATGAGATTCCATAAAGAAAACAAATTATATCCATTAAATTATATGTTAAACACATGTGGATATCAATTGATTATATACCTTAAAACTCAACAACAAATTCATCAATGGAAAGACATACAAATGATTCCTTATGACCTGAGACTTTTTGTTCGTTCTAAGCTTAGCCCATAATTATTTAAGACCACCAATGTCCTTTAAAAACCTGGATTCCCAAAGGAGCTCTTTTCTTTTTTCTTTTCTTTTCTTTTTTTGGTACCTACTGAGGTTCAAATCGCATCGCAATACTATTTCTCGTGATAAGTGTTGTATTCAAATATCAAATTATTCTACTGAAGACCTATGGTGTCACCAAAATATCTATTTCCAGCTGTTCATTGGCAAGAATTCTTTGGATTTAGGGACTCCATCTTGTGAGTGGAACACAAGAGTAACATCACAAATGAGAAAAGCCAACATCAAAATTTTAGTATGAGAATTTATCACTGGTAGAGAAGTGAGTGTTGGAACATGTGGCTATATAGCGAGTGCATGCAACTACAACCCTTTTGGTGTTTATGACAGATAGCCTAACAAAACTTAGTGAAAAATAGAATTGGTGGCTTAGTAAAAATTTAAAACACATAGGATATTTTATTAAATACTAACTATGTTTTAATATACATCAGTGGCAGAGAGTTTTAACAAATACCAAAGATTTTCTTTTAACCAGATAATGCCATAACTATACGATTTCATACTATAAACTCAAACTCCGTGTCAGGAAAAACCCGGCTTCAGTTGCAATGACAAGAGACTGAGCCAGCCAGAGGGAAGGGGCTTGGCCCCCTTGTGTTGCTTCTTCTTATCCAGACCTATGTAATAGACAGTTTTCCCAGCTTGGCATGCGGGGGTGCAGGGAAGAGGATAGCTGTGAGTTGATTGGACTCTGCAGAGACTGGAGAAATTATTTATTTACTCATTTATCAAAAATTTATTGAATCCACTTGATACAGGCACTTTTCTAAGTGCCAAGGATATAAAAATGCATAAGACAATCCTTGCCTTGAAACCAGCTCATCATCCTCTGGGGAGGAGTAACAGGTATTTAAAACAAATAACTACAATATAATGAGATCTTGTGTCTAGAGGTCAGGGGCTATAGAAAACATTATAAGGATGTTACCTGAATCTGAAAGGTTTAAAAGTAGATCTCAAGGTGGCTGGTTGGGAGAAAAGCATTTCAGGCGGAAGTTATTCCAGGAAAAGCTCAGGGGCCTGGAAAATACGAACACATCTGGTGAACTTAAAGTTGCTTAAGTATGAGATTATGATTGGCTTTTGCTTTAATCTTTATGCTTTAGGTATTTTCCAAATGCTATGTGATAAACTTTTGTCATTTTAAACTTTTATCATTTTATACTGAAAAGAAAAAAGAGTTAATGCTCCAAAATCAAAGAAATTTTGGCAAGCAAGATGCTGCATAAGTTTGGGTTTTTCTCTATAGACAATACTGAGTCAATAAGGGGTTTAAAAAAGGAAACTTGGATGGTCAGAGCTGCAATTTAGTAGATGAAGTTGGCATCTACTAAGGTAGCAAGAGGTAGACGTGGTAATAACTCCCAGAAGCTATCAGGGACTTGGAATCACCTAGATTTATAAATCGGAAATTTAGAAACATTTTATTTAATTTTAATGCCAAAAGTAACTTCTGTATGACTATCTAAAAAATGTCCTTTTAAAAAATTCAAGTATCTCCTGACTTCAGTCTCAGAATTTCTAGCCAAAAACAGTTAAAATGGCATTATTAATCTTGAGTGTGGTGCAAAGATTATCTGATAAAAATCTGATCCCAGTCTGTTCTTAAGGACTTATTTCTTTTAATAACTTAAAGCCTATTATTCATCAATGTATACTGAAAAATATACAAAGCTAGCAAATACAATAGTGCATTGTTTAAAAGGGCACTTCCTGGTTGATGTTCATATGCAACATACTTTTCTGCATGATAATCTTCTGCTTAGAGGTGGGGAGATGACCTTGGTCGTTGGCAGAGCCTGGGAGGTAATTCAGACTCTATTTACTATGAAATGCAATAATGAAATATGTAGTATCCATGGTTATGAACAAAATCTTATCTTTGACAAAACTATTTGAAAATTCAGAATTATTTTGAAATATGCTATGTTCACTAAGACATCCTGGTAAGATCGACATAGTATAGCCTTAAAGTACTTTTACTTCTTGTGAATGACTCCAATTTATTTTAATGAACAATTGGCAATTGAAAGAGTTCGGGATAAATATAAATATATGAATACCATAGAAATCCCAAAATTCATTTCACTGCTTCCACAAAAAAAAAATGAGCTATAGGATATATTAAAAATCAAGATCATGGGAAGTTAAAAGAACATTTTGTAGCACCGGAGATTTCAAGAGAAGTTAAGTTCGTAATGGGAACTAGCCAGGGCTGCTAGTTTCTTGAATGGAGCAGGTGAAGTGTTGCAGAAGTAATATGCATCGCTTCCAGTGGAAGGAACTAAATGAGTCATTATGAAGACACTCATTACTGGCTGTTTCACTTAATGGCTCCATGAAAAGATGTATCAAGGGCTACAAACTTTGTGACCAATGGGAGAGTGGAGAAATAATGAGGTAAACTTGCCCAATCTTTAGGCAGATAAAATTCCAATAAGCCACAGTAGGGGGTGAGTGTTTGGGGTTGTACGTTCCTTGGTTCCAGGTGCCAAGAGTTTTCTAAAGCCTGATTGAAACCAGGAAATGAGAGAGGGGGAGAAGGAGACAGAGAGAAGGGAAGAGAGAGAAAGACTCTACTGGTAATATGATTTTATTCCTTATAAGAAAGCATGTTTCAATGTTCTTGTCACATACTTGTTTAGACACTATTGAGTGTTATGTTTCTGTAAAACATTTCAAAGGTTGATGGAAGTTGTACATTTCGCGAATTATGAAATAGTACACTGTGCACTCTCTAATAACAGATGTAATAAATGTATTTTGACGCTTATTTAAGAACCGTGTTCCTTCTCTTGACACTATAATGTAAAGATGTAGAATGGGAAACCTTTAGACATATATATTTGTTCCCATTTACATAGATCCTAATATCAATTATTTAAGTGGATTAAATGACACATCAAGCTACATACATCAGAGAGGACTTGATTTTAAAAATCCCAAACCCACCCCAATTAATAATGCATTAAATTCAACCTCCGCCATCTCTAGGGACCATGAGCCTACCACAAGCCCTCCCTCATCTTCTCTAACTTCTGATAGTGTTAAAGCTCACCCTGATATTTAACCTAAATCTGCCCTACTGCGGTGTAAGCCTATTATGTCTTGTTTTGTCCCCATTGACTAATGAGAATAATTGGTCCCCATCCTCTTTATAATATCCCTTTATGTGGAAGTAAAATAGTTATTATGTCTCCCTCAGGTCTTCTTTTCTGTAGATTGAATGTGTCCAGTTCTCTTAACCTTTTCTCATGGGTCACATTTTCTAAACCTTTTATCATTTCTGATGCTCCCTTCAGAACTGCCTCTAATTTGTTCTGTCTGTGAAAGGCGGGATGCCCAAACCCAGGCTCCAAATGGAGCCTGTCCAGTTCGAGTCAAACTGAATAATTGCCCAGCTTGGTTTAAGCGCGCGCACCTCTTAACATAAACCGCTATCGTCCAGCTTTTCTTGGCAGACGGATCTATTTGCTGGCATTTTATTACGTGCGCCTCTCCAATAGTCCACCTGGAGAGGGGAATTAATTGCCTTTTCTCTGATAAATCTTCAGACTCTTCTCAAAGGGGATATACTTGCTGGAATCTTTTCACTAACTGGACCCTCATTTTGATAGCGTGTTTCTTCAAACAACGCTCTAGTGTTAAGCACCAAACTTTCGTTTTCCAAATTATATATTAAAGCCAATTCACTGATATGACTTTTTAAAAAAACAGACTCTATTTTTAGAGCAGTTTTAGGTTCACAACAAAATTGAGCAGAAAGTACAGAGATTTCCCATATACTGGCTGCCGCCCCACACGCACAGCCTCCCCCACTATCAACACCCCCCCACCAGAGTGGGACATTCGTTACAATTGATGAACCCACATTGGTACATTATTATCACCTGAAGTCCAGAGTTTACATTAGGGGTCACTGTTGGTCTTGCACTTTCTGTGGGTTTGGACAAATGAATAGTGACACGGATCCACCATTACAGTATCATGCGGGGTAGTTTCATTGCCCTGAAAATCCTCTGTGCTCCACCTGTGCATCCCTCCCTTCCCTAGCACCTGGCAACCACTCATCTTTTTACTGTCTCTCTAGTTTTGCCTTTTCCAGAATGTCATATAGTTGGAATTATACAATATGTAGCCTTTTCAGATGATGCCTTTTGCTTTAATTCTCAAAAAAAAAAAAAAAAAAAATTTGCCCTCAATGGTGTTTTCAGTATCCATAGAGAGGGGATATTTATATGTGGCCTGGGTGCAAATACAGAAAACTGCAGGTTTCTTCCCAGTTTTACCATGGACCATTCCAGCTCTAGGTTTCTCAGTGGGAATTCTGCCTCCTTTTCTGTGTGTGTGTGTGTGTGTGTGTGTGTGTGTGTATTCTCAGTGTAATACACAAAATATACCTGTCTCAAGTGTAGATTCCCAATGTTCATTTTAATGCTCAAAAATTCCATTCTATAGTCCCGAAAAAATGACAAATCCTCCATCATCAACTGTTGCTCTTTAGTTTTGTGATCTTTGAATAGTCACACTTTAAATTTGAAAACAAAAGGGCCAAAATAAACCTTACCCTCCTTTTGACATTAAATAAAACATGAAATCTCCTTTTTTTCAAGGAATTATAACACACACACACACACACACATACACACCCTCCAAAACAAAGTTTCAAGTCTGCCCAGCCGAGGCCCTAGACATCATGGAATAAGAAACAAGCACCCCTTGTATCGATTCTGAATTCCTGACCCACAGAATCTGCATGCGTCATAAAATGATTACTTTTAAGGACTGAGTTTTGGAGTAATTTGCTAGAGAGCCACAGATTACTGGAAAATTTACCTAACAGCTTTGAAGAGTCAATCTAGGCAAGGTAGAAAAGACGTTGAAACTAGGGCATTGCAATTTTCTGCCTAGCTGGGACAACTTTCTCTAAGAAAAAAACATATTAATAATATCAGCTAAAAGGGCAAGGTAATTCCTATATACAGTTGAATGTTTGACTTGCCTGAATATCCATGAAACTATTTCAAAGATCTGAAACGAAACAAAAACCCTAGGCTAACTGCAATGCCCCAAAGTACAGTTTTTATGGAACTTTTTATTCCTTTTAACAATCGACACATCAAGATAATTTAAGTACACATCTCATTTTCTAAAAGCTTCCTTCCATGAGTTTAAACGTTAGCAGTTCATTACAGCACTTCTCACTCTTCAAAGACACCTGGATGCAGAGTATTATGTTAGTCTGAAATACCATTATATATTTTTTTTCTAACAGAAATTGCTTCTGTTGACACAAAGCAATTAGCGTGCAAACAAAGAACAAAGTTCACATCTAAGTATGGAGAACACTGACTCTCCGTTGCCACATCTGTCTCTGAAAGCAGCCTTTGTTTTACTTCTTCTTAATACCTTGTAAGACAGGATAAAGCACTGGCAAATTGTATGCTGAGATGTTATTCATTAGCGAGTTAACTTTTGCGTTCCCATCATCTTTCCTTCCTGGAGAATGCTGCAAGCTCAGGTAGGCACTATTCCTCAGCTGAGATCCAGGAGGCAGCTCCTGCTTTACTCTCTCATCACATCAGATGATTCATCAGAAAAATTTCTCTTCTCCTTCCTCTTCTTTAAAGATGAAAATATGAAACAAAGCAAAGCAAGGTGTAAAAAGACTTTTCCTGCTCTGTCTGGTTAGTGTGTCATGAGGTTTTGGTTTTCTAAGCAATGGAATCCCTTTCCCCTTTTATTTTTCTTTCTCTTCTTCCTTTTCAGATGTTTGTGTTCAGGGCATCGCTGTAACTGAGCTAAATGCCAAGCCAGCTCCCTGCTGTGTGTGCTCATCCACATGCCACCCATCCCCTGGCCACAGAGATTAGAGCTATTTAATTTTGGAAATGACATTTCTTCAAAGTTCTTCCAAGATAGCAATTTATGTCAATCATCCAGGAACCCCTTCTGCCAATGACAATGTCAATGGACTTGAATTTCCTATTGACTTTGGGGTGAGAGGGCTATCTCTTTGACTCTTCTGAGTGGTACCTTTCACTATCAATGTAGAAAAGTTTACTTCCCAAGGAATTTTTCTTATGATCTCAAACCTAATCTGACCTTCCTTTTATAGTCTCAGAGAAAAGGGGAAAATTCTGCACAATGTTTTATTGTCAGGAAGCATAAGTCTACTTGACTTACTCTATCTTGGACTCCTATGATCTTATTCTAGAGACACTCAGTTGTAGCTCAGTGCAGAGAACAAGGGGCACCAAGGTTTAGGATGTCAGTGCACCATTGCCTCCTAAGCGTAGTTATGAAAATAAATCTGCAAATGGCTTTGCATGTGTGAGTTCTAAAAAACGCTATGTTTGTACAAATAAAAAGGTGTCTCTCTATCAGAATTATTGTGAAGTTTTGAGAAAATGTGTATGCATCATGGGGATGGGGAAAGATTAGATTTAAATTCATGTCTAGCCTCCCAAATGCATAGCTGAGGTTCTTCTGTGTGTCACTCAAACAAATCAAACATCTGTATCCCAAGGACATGGGTAAGGTTACCCATAGGTGTATTATTGAGAAAAAAACAATTTTGACAATATTTACATTCTTCCACTTCATTTAAATATGGAGGTGACTTGAATATTTTTATTTTACAAATAGTTTACAAATTCTATTCCAAGGTGGTAAGGAAAGTTACTGTCATCTAGAAGGAGATGGTGCTCTGGGATTAATGTAAGGATGTTCCTTGGGTGAGAGCTGCTTCTGCCTGTGCCTCAATTGCCCCACTCCTGAGTCAGAAGTAAAGCCTCCTAGGAAAGCCTCCTCTAGCCACCCCCCAATACCTGGGAGCTATTCCCAGGAGGAATGCAAAGCCTTCTCCCTGCCGCCCTTCCAGCTCCTGCCTGCAAAGCTCCAGGTGCTGCTTCTCTAGTAATAGGAGTCGCTGCCCTGAAGGAAATTCCCACTTTCCTCTGCCTAGGCCAGAGCCAGGCAGGTGACTGTCCTGAGAGGCTGTCTTCACCCAAGACTCAGCCAGGGCCACAGCACAGACGCCTGATCTCTTCTGCCCACCAGGCTGCCTTTCTCTCTCAGAACAGACGTCCTTCTACCTCTCCCCACTGCCATTACTAAGCTTACAGGTCCCTGGATTTAGAAGACAGGAGTCTCAAAACTATGTCACCATCCAGCTTTTATTAGAACTTCACTGACTTGTAAAGATAAATAATGATCTGGTATTTTTAACTCTTATTTTTCTTCCATTCCTCAAGGAAATAAGAGAGAGAAGGAGGGAATGGTAGAATTCTGTTAACAAAAATCACATTGCTCCCCCCAAAGGAGAGATGTATGTTTTAGGAGCAATGATTGTTCATGTGTGTTGTGTACATGTGAACTCAAAGCACATTTAAACTCATAAGCAGAGTTTAGCAAGGTCCACATTCCTCAAATCCATCTTTTTCCCTCTCTCATTAAAGGAAGAATATTCTGAGGACCAAATCTTCATAAATCCTATTTCCTTGAGGCTGCTCCAAACTGATTGTTTCCTCCATGAGCAAGTGCTCTGTGTCCCCCTTATGGGCTTGTTGAATGTGTTGCATATGCAAAATTGATTATTCAATGTTTGATTTCCCAGTTAAAATTTTGGTTTGGGAATTTAAGGTGGCAAATAAAAACCCTGCCTTCCTCCTCTGGTTTGATATCTATTAAGAAATCAGACACAGGGGATAGAAATGCAAATGAAAATATTAGCTGTGTTACTACTAAGCTCATGAGAGAATATGATTTGGATCTGCACCCACTCCCCAACTTGGTCATTACAGGGTCAGGGGCCCATACAGGCAACACCTGCTCCTACAACCTGCCAAAAGTCAAGAACAGGCCACATGCACTGAGCAGAGGGCAGGTGTGTGCAACAGGGAGCCAGGTTTGGTGGGCCCACCACGTGCAGCTCCTTGTCCCTAACTCACTGTTCACGTAAATCTGAGGAGTAAAGAGGGGCAGAGAGAAGTTGGAAATGTTTCTCCTTATTTTTCCATCCTGGAAAAGTGAAACAAAAATCTTCTTCTCTCTCTAGAAACACTAGGATTGAAGAATTGGTTTCTTCTTTGCTACCTTCTGAATGTTTATGTCCCTCAAAATTCATATGTTAAAATCCTCCCCCCTAAGGTGATGGTAGTTGAAAGGGAATCCTTTGGGAAGTGATTAGTTCACAAGGGAGGAGTCCTCATGAATGGGATTATTGTCCTTACAGAAGAAGCCCCAGAGAGCTGCCTTGCCCCTTGTACCACATGAGGACATAGGCATGACCTATGAACAATGAAGCAGGCCCCAAGCAGACACGGAATCCACCAGCATCTTGATCTTGGACTTCCCAGCCTGTAGAACCATGAGAAATAAATTTCTGTTGCTTATAAGCCACTCGGTTTATGACATTTTGTTATAGCACCCAGAACAGCCTCAGACACTCTAAATACATGAAGTCTTCTCAAACGTCACTGGTAAATAAAAATAAAAATTAGATATCACATGTAACATGCTTATCACAGTGTCGGCTGCACAATACGCTCTCAATGAGTGTTACTTTTATTGTTGTTATAATTATCATTCCATATAAAGGTCAATAGCACTTTAAGATTCCCAAGTATTCTTTTCTAAATGAAATAAAATAATAAAATAAAAATCTACTTGCTATTTTGAAAATGATACTAAGTTTATTAGAAATGCCTTATATTCCTCTAACAACAGCTGTTGAATAAAGGCTGGTGACAGGCACAGGCACAGCTCCCTGGGCAATGAAACCTTCTATACCTTCCACCCTCGTCTTCTCCTCCGTGATTTTATGGGCCATAAGCACAACACATTTTTGATTCACTGAATAAGGTAACATCACATACGGACAGATTGCAAAGACTCCGCTACTCGTCCATGGACCTGGAAGTGCCCCTGTTAGGGGTTTGTGGACAGGTGTGTGCACATCCTTCCCCTCCACTTCCCCAGTGCCTGTGCACGTAGGGAGGTTTAGGGTGATAGTGAAGGAAATCTGCTGCTCATCACAGCAATAGAGCAGAGGTATGATGCAGCCCTGAAGACACAGAGGAATGGCCCTGCCCAGCTGCATTCCAGATGAGCATTCCATGAGATCCGTGGAATGATGAATAATTTTATTCCTACCAACAATGTTCCAAATACTGTACTGCTATGTAGCTTGTATGACAGTAAAACTTCAGAAATCACAGCACCTTATAAGAAAAATATCATTCCCCTTGTTTTATAGATACACAAACTGAGTCTCCTGGAAGGGAAGTGATTTCCTAAAGGCGCAAGAGCCATAGATAACAGCTGGTTCAAGCTCATGCCTTGATAATACAAAATCAGTTTCATTTTCTCTTTTGCACCAAGACTGTCTTCTTTCAGAGACAAAAATACTTGGGATTTTAGGGGGTGGGGGTTGTTTCTGGGTCTCCTTTATCATTAAATATGCACTGTGCCTCTGCAATAAACTAGGAACTGGCAATAAGCGATCTCCCCTGAAGAGTGTAACAGCAGAGTGCTCTAGGGCCAAGAAGGGGTCAAGATGGGACCTGCATGGAAAAGCACCAGAGAGATGTGGCCTTGGCACAGGGCTACTGGTGCTCAGGAAAGCAATCTTGCTAAGGGAAGAGGGAGCAGCAGTCAGCCAGAGGTAGGTTCCAGGGAGCCAGGGGCAGCCAGTGCAGAAACAGAAGTCACTAAGACAGAGGGACCCATGTGGCAGGGGGCAAAAGAACATCTGAGCCATGTGGAGAACTGGAAGCCTCTCAGTAGAGCCAATGCCAGGGAAAGCAGAAGGAATGAGTGCAGTAGTGAGACCTGGGGCCGGGGAGGTAAGCAAGGGTCCAGTCCCACTCGCCAAGGCGGGTTGATTTTAGCCTGCAGGCAGTGGGGAATCACTGAGGTGCGTAAGATTACACAGGCTGTGATGGTTGTGACCTGGAAGTTGGAGGCAGAGGGAGCAGGTAAGATCACTGCTGGCAGAGACTGTAGTGAGAGATGATCGTGACAACTGTCTCTACTATCGTCTGAATTTTTTCAGGACAAAGATATACATCCAGCTGGACTCACCTGTTTTTAAACTAAGTTGCTGTCCATGCCAAATGAATATTAACAAATGAGGTCATACACAATTACAGTCAAAGTTTAAAATCGCATAAATCATATATAAGATTCTTTGAATCTGATTAACACCTGATAACACCAAGTAATAAATTCCTTGGATAGCTGGAGAATAATGATGCTTATAGAGCAAATTGGGACAATAAAGGGAAGCAGCTTTTTTTTCAAAAGAGGTCACTTCATCCCCCTAGAATAACTTTTATTTGTTTAGGAACTCCTGATTCCAGTTTTCTGAATCCGCTCTGAAATATGGGCATTGTATTGGCATCACAGTTTTTCGTAAAGGTGATTTGGCCAAGCAAAATCCCAGGCAAATTCTGTTTCAAATTCCCTTGGCCTCCGTGGAAGCCATCAATTTAAGCTACCTTCTATCTGGGTTTCCCCTGCCAACAATTTGCTGCCTGATCATTGTTTCCAATTGCTAAAGTGACCCTTAACTATGGCTGCTAGAGAATCCCCTCGTTCCCGCAAAGCAATGGAGAAATCTTAGAACGGTGGGATTTTTTTTTACTAGCTTTGTGCCCTGTGCAAATTCTTACGTAGCTGCATTTTCTCATGCCCTAAATCGGCACTCTTTAAAACGCTGGTGATGTGCCATCAGAGGAGGAGGTGTGGCTGTGAAGACAAGGCGCTGTCCATTAAGACTTGTGTGTCCCGCTAAAGGCTGGCTTTGCAGAACCAGGCAGCAGTGGCTTTCAGCTTTCCTTTACTGTCCAGAATGTTTTGGGGAAAATCTGTACAAAAGTGGCCAGAAAGGGATATAACCTATTTGTGTACATATTTTTTAGGGTATATTATCTGAAAAATTAGGCATATTATTTCATAGAAATAATAATTTATTTCTCCAACGTGAAACTCAGCAAGGAAACTTTGACTCATGTAGCAGGATTGAAAAAGAATGATTCAGAGAAGGGACTACTTAGTGTGTACCTGGGCTCTAGTGACTACGCCCTGTTCTTGCAGCTGTTTCTCAGGCTCCTTATCTACTTGTGAAGGAATGGCGCCGGTGGCCCAGAAGTCAAGGACTCTGCTACAGTGACAAACAGGGGAGAAGCTACTGTTTGGTTATTGTTGTTTTAACTTCTTATGAGGAGAGCTCAGATGCAGCATTTTGTGATGAAAAATGGACAGAAGCATTTGCTCATTCATGAATGTATTCATTCATTTAACATCTATTGCACATCCTCCATATACCAGGAACCATTAAGACTATGGGGACCATAAAGTGCATAAATACTGGGTCTCTGCTCTCGAGCACTTACCAGAACAGAGGGGACAGACATGCAAGCATATAATTGAGATAAAATGTGCTAATGTTTAAAATCAAGGTATAAACTCACTACTATGAAAGGAGCACCCAACGAGCAACCAATGTACTGAGGAATCAGGTCATGCTTCAGTGGAGTGTGATACGTGAGTGCAGGTTTGCTATGATTTGGATATGGTTTGTCACCACCAAATCTCCTGTTGAAATTCGATCTCCAGTGTGTTAGTGTTGGGAGGTGGGGCTTAGTGGAAGGTGTCTGGGAGGTTCCCTTATGAATGAGTTGGTGTCAGTCTCATGGGAGTGAGTTCTGTTCTCGCTCTCACAAGATTGGATTAGTTCTTCTCGGAATGAATTTGTTCCTAAGACAGTTGTTATAAAGTGAGGACCCCCCCCTGGGTTTTGCCTTTTCCTACATTCACACTTCTCTTTTGACCCAGTGCAAAAGCCCTCACCAGAAGCCGAGCAGTGCTGCCACCATGCCCCTTGAACTTCTCAGCCTGCAGAACCATGAGTTAAATATGCCTCTTTTCTTTATAAATTACCCAGTCTCAGGTATCCTGTTATAAAACATGGACTTAGAAGATGGACTGAGACAGAGTCTAACGTATTTTACATCTTTAAAATCACTTTAGTAGAAAAAAGGAAAGGTATTGGAAATTGTTCATTTCAGCTGATAAGGTGTGGATATACAACTGAGGTCAACATGTAACACGCTACAGAGCCATCAGCTATAAGTGGAAAATATCACAGAAAAGATAAACCTTTCTTTAATCTATATTTCATATTTAGTAGAAAACTATATAGCCTAAATATTTAAAAGACTAATTTTACTTTTCCAAACAAAAGATATTTTCTTTGTAAGAATGTTAAGCATCCTCAAACACGAACCTAAAATACACAGAGATGCCTGTGCACTCAGAATCCAAATTTGAGGAGCTCAAAAAAGAGACATAAAAGCATATGATACCTATGTATCTACAAAAGTTCCTTAATGAAAAACATTTACTACCTAACATCAAGGATTTATTATTAAACTTAAAATCCTTATGGATTGTCATAGGACCAGGTCAATACCAGATTAACATTAAAAATTAAGGGATTTTGAAGGGCCTTGGAAATATTAAAATTAGGTTAAATTCAGTAGACTGTCAATACTAAATATATTTGTGTAAATAGAAATTTCCTAAAAACTTATGGCCTCAGTATTTTATACATAGTAACTGTGTAAAAAAAAATATCCGTTAACCTTTCCCCCTACCTGCTGTGCCTGCATTGTCCCCATCTCAGGTGAAGGCCACCCAATCCCTCCAGTTGTTCAGGTCAAGGGTGTGCATTCTATTTGGATTTCTGTCTTTCTTGCACTCCATCAGTAAATCCTATCAGCTTTATCTTTAAAATACGACCAGAACCCATCCACTACCCACCAGGCTTTCAGACCCTGCTGTTCCTCCATTTAACCCTCTGATGGCTGGCAAGAGTTTAACAATCAGGTCCCTAGTCACCTCTCCACCTGAGCCTCCTAATACCGCTCTCCTCACTCACACAATTCCAGGCACAATGGTCCACTTGCTATTTTCTGTCCACTTAGGCCCATCCAGCTCTGGTATGAGGGTAAATTCTGTCTGGCATATTCTTTTCTGCTCATTTCCTCACCTCCGTCTAGTCTTTGCTCAAATGCCAATTTTGCAAAAAGGGTTAGCCTTTTAACCCTACTTTTAACCCTACTAAAATTGCTATCTGCCAACTCCCCAACCCCTTACCCAAAAAATCTTTATTCTATTTATTTTCCAAACCAGGAAGTACTTTCTAGTACTGTGTAGTTTGCATACTTACGAGTCATTGTCTGTCTTCCACTGTTAGAATGTGATCCTCACAAAGGCTAGGTTTGGATCTCCTTTCTTCACTCACCTATCTCTACAACAACTTCTGGCACATAGGAAGTGGTTGCTAAATATCTTTTGGGTCTAAATCACTTATTTTCATCTTACTCTATGTCTTTGCTCCTTCTCTCTCCAATTTCCTCTTGAATCCACTCCAATTACATACAACTCTCTCTGAGTTCTCCTACCTTACTGGTCACACCTTCCTAAAATTATTTGCCAGTTTTTTCCTCTTTATACTTAGAAGTGGACCACAGGAAAGCCTTTGGAATGAGTCCTTGACATCTTTCCCTTCCTATCCTCCCCACTCCCTAGGTGACCTCATCCAATCCCAAGGCTGAATTACCAGCTCTACAATGTTAGCCCTCACATTTATACCTCCAGCTCAGGCCTTCCTCCTTATAACAAGAATGGTATTGAGCTACCCACTCAACATTTTCGCTTGGATGTCTACAGCTGAACTCTTACCCCTCTCCTAAGATGAGCTCCTCTTGTATTCTCCCCCATCTTAGTTAGTGACAACTCATGCTTCCAGTTGCCCGGGCCAAAAACCCTGGAATGATCCTCAATTTCTGTTTTTTTCTCATGTCTCACGTTTATTGGTTGAATCATCCAAATATTCCCCCAGCCTCTGACCATCCCCAACCTTGAACCAAGTCTACATCCTCTCTAGCATGAATTCATTGCCTTCTAATTGGTTTCAAATTATTCTCCAACCTGCATCAAAATGGTCTTCCTAAAATATAAATTGGATCACATGGTCTCTCTGATCAATACCCTCCAATGTCTTCTGGTCTCAATCAGTGTCACATCTAAAGTCGCCATCATGATCCATGAGGCCCCAAGTGTCTCAGGTCCTTGATATCCTTCAGTTCCCCAAGTCTACCTCCCCTCTCCTTTCCTAGTCACAGTGGCCTCCTTGCTATTCTCCAGGCTTGCCAGGCACACTTCCACTTAGGGCCTTTGCACTCAGCGTTTCCTCTGCCCAGAATGCTTTTCCCCCAGATATCCCCAGATCTCACTCTCTCACTTTCTCCAAGTTTCTGCTCAAAGAGTACCTTACCTACGAAGCCTTCTCTGACAACTCAATATAGAAACAATGACCTGAGCACTTGCCCTTTTACCATTCTGTCGTTTTTGTAGTTCTTATACCACATGATTTGTTGTATTCAATTATTTTGTTTACATCTGTCAGTATACAATGTAACCTCATTGAAGCAAAGAACTTTTCTATTTTGTTCACAGAAAAATGCCTGTCATAACCATAAATAGTTTTAAATAAATGAAAATTATCTTTCTGTAAACACATTTACTGAAAGAAAATGTATCCCCTTCTTGGAGTAATAAATACCCTATAAAAAATTGTACATAATCCTTGCCTCACACCATATGCATAAATTGACTCAAATGGTTCAAAGGCCTAAATGAAGGAGTTATAACCATAAAACTCTTAGAAGATGAAAACTAGGGATGAATCATTGTAACCTTTAATTTGGTACTGGTTCCTAATATATGGCACCAAAAGCATAAGCAATCAAAGAAAAATAGGTGAACTGTACTTCATAAAAATTGTGGTATATGTATATCATGGGATACTATTCAGCTCTAAGAAACAATGGTGATATAGCACATCTTGTATTTTCCTG
>VBSM01002608.1:96278836-96325700 GCA_008086735.1 Cheirogaleus medius | reverse complement strand
ATCTTCTCTGGTTCCATACGAAGCATAAAATTATTTTTTCTATATCTGTGAAAATTGATGATGGTATTTTAAGAGGGATTGCATTGACTTTGTAGATCCTTTGGGTAGTATAGACATTTTAACAATGTTGATTCTGCCGACCCACGAGCATGGTATGGTCATCCACCTGTTTACATCCTCTGCTATTTCCTTCTTCAGTGTTTCATAGTTCTCCCTGGAGAGGTCTTTTACCTCCTTAGTTAAATATACTCCTAGGTACTTTATTTTCTTTGTTGCTATTTTGAAGGGCATTGAGTCTTTCATTTGGTTCTCACTTTGACTGTTGCTGGCGTATATGAATGCCTCTGATTTGTGTATTGATATTAAGTCTCAGGATACTAAAGCTATTACTTTTCTGATGTTAATTCTTCTATTCTTTTTCTAATGCATATATACATATGTAATTTTTATAGCATAAGGTCATTCTATAGATAATTTTTATATAATCTGATTTTCTTGCTTAGCAATATATTATGAGCTTATTCCTGTGTGAATAATAGTCTACAATAAGACTAAGTTTTGTTCACTATTATCAATAACATTGTCCTGGATATTTTGGCACAGATCATCAGAACATTTCAGGCAATATTCTTTTGAAAGTGACAAAACATGATCTGTTCCAAGGCTTATGAAACATACCTACCAAATTATCTTACAAAATGTTTTTCACTTTATATTTCTATCAAAATGTGTCAGTATTACATGTATTTCTAATGTAGACAGATCTAATTGGCTGATTATGGCATTTAGAGTTGTATCAATCCCAGTTTTCTGTCCAGTGAATCTATATTGATTTATCCTGTTCTACTGACAACTTACATTTTAGTTTCTACACAAAATCTAATGTGATCGTCTCCTAACGTTTCTATGTTGAAGTCCCAATTTCTAGCCATAATAATTTTATTTCTAGAGATATTTAAAATACTTTTGTGAATTCTGTCCAGCAGTGTTATAAATCTACTCTCTGTAAAAATATAAAATACAATTTTCAGAAGTTACACAATGTATTTTAATTTAATTCCATTTTTTCAAATAACTTAGTATGTAAGAGATCAAACTTTTGAAATTTGAGATTAGTTTTATGGTCTAGCACATGAGCAACCTTGATGAACATTCTATGTGCACTTGAAAAAGCTGTGTATTCTGCAGTTAATGAGTGCTCTAGTCTATAAATATCACGTAGGTCAAGGTCACTGACAGTGTCATTCACATTGTCTATACCCATACTGATTTCTCTACTTTTATAAACTACTAATTTTTCTAGTTGTTCTGTCAATTACAGAGAAAGGAGTATTAAACTTTCCATTATCATTGTGATCACCTATTTCTTCTTTTAGATTCAAGAGTTTCTATTTTGAAACTGTATTATTAGGTACATCATAATTATTATGTATATAGTATTTAAGTATATTAATAATCATGTACATAATAATAATTAAGTAACATAATTATGCCATCATGATGTATTGACCCTCTTAATCATCATGAAATGTCCTTTTATCTCTGGTAATACTCCTTTTCTTAAAGTCTACTTTGGTCTTAATATAGACATGCCAGATTTCTTATGATTAGTGATTGTACAGCACATCTTTTTCCTATCATTTCAATTTTAAACCTGTTTGTGTGTTTCCATTTAATTGTGTCTCTTGTAGACAACATATAGTTGCACATTGCTATTTATTCAATCTTACAATCTCTGCCTTCTAATTGTAGTGTTTCATTCATTTATATTTAATGTAGTCACACATATGCTCATATTTAGGTTTGCCATTTTGCTATTTGTTTTATATTTAGTTTCTCTCTCTTTTTCTGCCTCCTTTTTGAAACAAATAAATATTTTTAATATTCTATTTTCATACTTATATGAGGGGACTTCAAAAATTTCATGGGAAATGGAATTAAAAGGTAAAATTTTTTTAAAATGTATTTTTCAAAATAAGCTCCATTTTGTAAACAATGACCGAAGGTCCTGGAAATACAACCATGTCAATGTAGCCTTTATGACATTACTAATTGAAGAAAAATGGGTACCCTTTAAAGATTTTTTAAGATTAGGAGACAAAAAGAAACCAGGAGGGGTCAAATCAGGACTATAAGATGAATGCCTAATGAGTTTCCATTGAAACTCTCACAAAATTGTCCTTGTTGATGATAAAAATCAGCAGGAGCATTGTTGTGGTAAAGGACACTTTGGTGACATTTCCCAGGGAATTTTTCTGCTAAAACTATGGCTAACTTTGTCAAAACACTCTCATAATAAGCAGATGTTATTGTTATTTGGCTTCCAGAAAATCAACAAGCAGAATGCCTTGAGCATCCCAAAAAACTGTTGCCATGACCTTTGTTCTCAACTGGTCCACTTTTGCTTCCACTGGACACTTCCACCTCTTGGTAGCCATTGCTTTGATTGTGCTTTGCCTTCAGGATCATACTGGTAGAGCCATGTTTCCTCTCCCCTTACAATTCTTTGAGGCAATGCTTCAGGATCTTTATCCCACTTGTTTAAAATTTCCATTGAGAACTCTGCTCTTGCCTGCAGCTGACCTGTGTACAATTGTTTTGGGACCATCAAGATGGAAAGTTTGCTCACTTTAATTTTCCAGTCAGCATTGTGTTAGCAGAACCAATTAAGATGTACATGGTATGGGCTATTGTTCCTGCTGTTAATTTTCAGCCATCTGCAATTAGGGCACGAACAAGAGGAATTTTTTCCTTGCATATTGATGTGGATGGTCTGCCACTGTGGGCTTCATCTTCAACATCTTCTCGTCTTTTCTTAAAATGAGTTATCCATTTGTAAATTGCTGATTTCTTTGGAGCATTGTCTCCATAAACTTTTCATAAAGCATCAACAATCTCACCATTCTTTCACCCGAGCTTCACCATAACTTTGATGTTTGTTTTTGCTTGAATTCTAGCAGAATTTATGTTGGTCTGATAGGAACTCTTTTCAAACTTATGTCTCATCCTTCTTAGTGCCTCAAACTAGATCTTGTTCAGACATGGTATAACAAGTTAGTATGAGTTGATTTTGGTGCAGAAAAAAATTGAAATCCATGCAGAGTTTTTCATAATACACATGAACTTTTATACATGAACTTTTTGAAGACTACTTATATTGGATTTTTATCTTTGTTTCTTTGCATATTTTTTAGTGTATGCTTTCAGAATTACAATGTATCTCTTTAGTTTAAAACAATTTGTCCTGAGTTGATATTATACTACTTTACATTAAATATAAGAAGCTTGCAAAAAATATGGTTTCATTTGCCTCCCTTTGCTATTGTTGTATCAATTACATCAATAACCACTTAAAAGCCCTCAACAGAGGATTATAATTTTTGTTCAAACAGTTATGTGTCTTTTAAATAAATTAAGAGAGGAAAATAAATATACATGTATAGTCTCTAATGTGCACTCACATACATTTTCCAGCAATCTTCATTTCTTCTAGTGTCATTTCCCTTTATCCTCAAGAACTTCTTTTAGCATTCCTTGTAATACAGTCCTGTGGGCAATAAAACTCACAGCTTATTTAATTTAAATTCTTTTTAATCTTTATTTTTAAAGGATACTTTCACTGAATATAAAATTCTGGAACAACACATTTTCTTTCTTCAGCATTTTAAAGATATGGCTTATTTGTTTAGGGTTTGTGAGTGGGGAAAAAAACACAAACTTTTTTCTCTAATCTCATACCACAACAATCAATACAGAAGAGTTCTGTGACCAAATGTGTGTGAGGTTTACCCCATATACCAAGCAAGGAATCGGTTCTGCAGCAGATACCAGCTGAGTGTCCTCTAATTCAATTCAATTCTGACACTATTTACTGGGAAATAGCATCAGATCCAAAAGGCTGAGGGTTCAGTCCCCAAGACTGCTCCACTTCCTGAGTTCAGATGCCAATTGCAAGCTCCAGGTTTTTTACCTGTTCTTCTGGTTGTTTGGTTATAAATTGGGGTTTCCATGACCCCTTTCTTGGGTTAATTTACTAAGGCAGCTCTCAGAATTCAGGGAAACATTTACTGGTTCATTATAAAGAATATTACAAATGATATAAGTATGGGGGAAGAGGCATGGAGCTTCCATGCCCACCCTGATTGAGGTTTTGGGGTTTTATGGAGGCATTGTTAAGTTGACATGATTGGTAAACCATTGTCCATTGGTGATCATTTTAACATTCAGCCTCCTCCCTTCCCCAGAGGTTGGGGAGTGGGGTTGAAAGTCCAACCCTCTGATTCTGCCTTAGTCTTTTGATGACCAGTACCCATCCTGAAGCTACCTAGGAGCTGGCAGCCACCAGTCAATCATTAGTATACACAAATGTATCACTTTATGGATAGTCTAAACTGGGAAATGGGATCAAAGACTAAATATATATTGCAGATTATCACAGTTTGCTTCATTTTGGTTTTTTAGGCTTCATTTTGTCTGATGAGAAGTTTATCATCATGTGTATCATTATTTCCTTTATGATTTCCTTTACCTCCTTCTCTTCCTGATTTCATAATTTTTTCTCTTTATGTTTGAATTTCAGCATTTTGCCTACAATGTGGCTAGGTATGAATTTTTTTTTCCATTTATTTTTGGAGCTCATCGAGAATCTTGGTTATTGTATCAACATTTTTGTCACTATTTCTTCAAATATATTTTCTACCCCATTCTCTTTATCCTCTCCTTCAGAGATTCCAATCACATACATATTATTAATAGAATGTTTGATATCATCCCAGCAGGACTCTAAGACTCTGATCATTTTCCCTCAATTGTTTTTCAGATTAGATAATTAATAATTAAATAATCTGTTCTTCAGATTAGATAATTTCCACTGATGTACCAGTTCTCCAGCTTTTCCCTTAGCCATATTTAAAATGTTCTTAAACCCATTCAGTTATCTTTTTCCTCTATTACCATAAAATAAAATTCTAGAATTTCCATTTCATTTTTTGTATAGTGTTTCTATTTCTCTGCTAAGAGTCCACATATGCTAATTCAATATGTATATATTGGCCATATGTCTTAAAGCATATTTAAGATAATTTTAAAGGCTTGGTCTGCTAATTGTAAGATCTGAATCACCTCAGGATAAGTTTCCATTGACTGATTTAGCCTTTCTTGATATAGGTCGCAAGTTATTGTTTCTCTGCACATTTAGTGATTTTTTTTCTTATCAGGCACTGGACGTTATGAATAATATGTTGTGGAGGCTCTGAATTCTGCTATGTTCCACTGAAGAGTGACTTTTGCAACAGCAGGCAGTTAATTTAGCTGGACTCAAACTGCAAACTCTGTCTCTCATGTGGTAGGTGACAGCTGAAATTTCTGTTTAATTATTTCAGCTTCCAGCTACTGCCTTTTCACTGTGCTCCCTATGATCTCCCACTACGTACTGTTTTATGGGAATCACAGGATCTGGAAAAAGTTTTTACACAGATTTGGGGCTCACCTCATACCCTTGCAACTCTCACTCTTCCAGGATTTATCCCCTAACTTTTTGGCTACTGGGACAGCCCACAAAACTGACTCCGGACACCTCAAGTCACTAGGGCTATGGCTTTCTGCCACCAGAACCATATTCAAATTAAGGAGTGTTCTCAGGCAAATGTGATAATCTTTCAAATCTCACCTGCTGTAATCCATCTTTCAAGGTCAGACTTCTCTCTCCTAAGTCTTCTCTTGCTTTCTGTCTCCAAAGGTAACTTCAAATTACTGGAGGGGAGGGTTTGTGTGTGTTTTACTTTTGTCTAGATTTTATCATTGTTATGCATGGGAGAGTTAATCCTGTCAAACTACTTCATTCCCAAAAGCCAGAAACTGCACAATGTATTTTAAATACTGTATATTTATAAAACATGGGTATGTCTATAAAATTCAATTTATACATAGCTTCAAATTTTACTATCTCTAAATATCTCATACATCAGTATATCTGTACATCTTGAGATTAACAAAAATGAAAGTAAAAACAAAAGCAAAAATAAAACCCTAAGGAGTTAACACTATTGAAAATCCATAATGCTATTTCCCATTTCTGCCTATAATTACAGAAATACAATAATGCCTGAGTAGTACTTATTATCAATCAATCTATTTTCACCCTGAATAAGAAAAAATCACTTGATAATTTGATTAAGACATAAAATTTCTCCACTTTTCAAGTTAAGAATGTAGTATGGCTCTGTCCAATAGAACTTTCTGTAATAATGGAAATGTTTTAGATCTATGCTGTCTTACATAGCAATAGCAGCCACTAACTACATGTAGCTAATGCACACTTGAGAAATGGCTACTGTCACCTAAAGAATTGCATTTTTTATTATATTTAACTTTTAAAAATTTAAATTTAAATAGCCACATGTGGCTAATGCCTACTGTCCTGAACAGCACAGGGAGAATCAGAGTACAAATGAAGCACATAAGAGACTGAAATTGAAAGCAAGAAAAAAGTCATTTTTGGTGAGATAATAGAGATTATTTTAATGTGTCTTAAATCTAATAATTCAGTTATTTATGATGTAAAAACAATATTTTATCATTCCTGATTATACCATTTTCCCCCTAAAAACACCATATAACATTTATCTTTCTGAACTATATTTTTAGGAAGAAGAAGAAAATGCCAAAAAAATGAAATGATAAAATAGATTTATTCATAGATTAAACATTTCATCACGTAGGTTATACAATAATATGACTGCCAAATCAAGATAAAATTCACTTGTAGTGTACCTAATTTATTATGGTAAAATGTATGCAAGGTAGAGTCACAGCTTACTTAGTAATTAGGATTTCAAGAGCCAACATCACACTGAATGGGGAAAAATTGAAAGCATTCAATTTTTAGAACTGGAACCAGACAAGGTTGTCCACTATCACCACTTCTATTCCACACAGTGCTGGAAGTCCTAGACAGAGCAATCAGACAAGAGAAAGAATTCAAGGGTATCCAAATAGGGAAAGAAGAGGTCAAACTATCACTCTTTGCTGATGATATAATCTTATATCTAGAAAACCACAAAGATTCTGCCATGAGACTACTGGAATTTATAAACAAATTCAGCAAAGTCTCAGGTTACAAAATCAATGTACACAAATCAGTAGCATTCCTATTCGCCAACAACAGTCAAACTAAGAACCAAATCAAAGACTCAGTACATTTTACAATAGCAGCAAAGAAAATAAAATACCTAGGAATATATTTAGCTAAGGAGTTCAAAGACCTCTACAGGGAGAACTAGGAAACCCTGAGGAAGGACATAGCAGAGGACATAGACAGGAAGAAAAACACACCATGCTCATGGATCGGCAGAATCAACATTGTTAAAATGTCCAGACTACCCAAAGTAACCTACAGATTCAATGCAATCCATGTTAAAATACTAACATCATTTTTCACAGATCTAGAAAACATAATTCTACACTTTATATGGACCCAAGAAAAGACCCCGTATAGCCAAAGCAATCTTAAGCAAAAAGAACAAATTGGGAGGCATCAATTTGCCAGACTTGAAGCTATACTACAAGGCTATAATAACCAAAATAGCATGTGATTGGTACAAAAACAGAGACATAGACCAATGGAACAGAACAGAGAACCCAGACATAAAACCATCCTCATACTGCCATCTGATCTTTGACAAAGCGCACAAAAACATACACTGTGGAAAAGAATCCCTATTCAATAAATGGTGCTGGGAAAAATTGGATATCCACATGTAGAAGACTGAAACAGGATTTGCAACTCTCACCACTGATGAAAATCAATTCATGATGGATAACAGACTTAAACCTAAGGCACGGAAACATAAGAATTCTAGAAGAAAATGTTGGAAAAACCCTTTTTGACATTGATTTAGGCAAAGAATTTACAAAGAGGTCTCCAAAGGCAATCACAGCAATAATAAATATGAACAAATGGGACCTGATCAAATTAAAAAGCTTCAGCACAACCAAGGAAACAATCATTAGACAACCTAGAGAAGGGGAGAAAATATTTGCATGCTGTATATCCAATAAAAGGCTGATAACTAGAATCCATAAAGAACTCAAGCAAATCAGCAAGAACGAAATCAAACAACGCCATTCAAAAGTTGGCAAAAGACATGAATAGAAGATTTTTAAAAGAAGATAAATTAATAGGTAACAAATGTGAAAAAATGCTCAACATCTCTAATCATCAGGGAAATGCAAATCAAAACCACAATGAGATATCACTTAACTCTAGTGAGAATGGCTTTATCAAAAATTCCCTCAACAAATGCTGGTGTGTATGAAAAGAGATAGGAACACTCATACACTCTTGACAGAACTGCAAACTAGTACAACCTCTATGGGAAGTAGTATGGAGATATCTCTAAGAACTAAAAGTAGAACTACCATTTGATTCAATAATCCCACTATTGAGTATTTACCCAAAGGAAAACAAGACATTTTATAAAAAATACGCCAGCATTCAAATGTTTATAGCAGCACAATTCACAATTGCAAAGATGTGGAAACAACCCAAGTGCCCATCAATACATGAGTGGATTAATACAAGGTGGTATATGTATACTGTGGAGTGCTACTCAGCCATAAAAAATATAGTGAACTAATACCTCTTGCATTAACCTGGATGAAATTGGAGACCATTCTTCTAAGTGAAATATCACAAGAACGGAAAAATAAACACCACACATACTCACCATTAAATTGGAACTAATCGATCAACACTTATGTGCACATTTGTAAATAACACTTATCAGAAATCTAGCATCTTGAGGGGGAGAAGGGCATGAGTAAATTCATACCTAATAGGTATTAAGCACACTATATGGGTGATGTTCACACTTACAACTTAGACTCAAACGGTACAAAAGCAATACATATAACAAAACATTAGTACCTCCATAATATTCTGAAATAAAAACAAAACAAAACGAAATAAAAAGAAATGAATTAATGTCATTGGCAGCAATTGGGATGGAACCAGCGACCATTATCCTAAGTGAAGTACCTCAAGAACGGAAAAACAAATACCACATGTACTCTCTAATAATTTGGGACTAATCAATGGGCACAGAGAGAAGTAAAAATCATTGAAAATAAAGAAGAGGGGAGAGGAGTGGAAGGGAGGGGCAAAAACCTACCTAACAGGTACAATGAACACTATTTGGGTGATGGGCACACTTACAGCCCTGACTTAAGCATGATAAAAACTATCCACATAACAAAAACATTTGTACCCACTTAATATTTTGAAATAATAAAATAAAATAAAAAAGAGATTAAGATTTCGGCTCAAGTGAAAAACAGGATGATCTAAGGCACTCTTGAAAAAAATTTCTTTGCATCCACCATAAAATAAAGCATGATACTAACTCTCAATAATTCACCACAGACCGTTTTTTCCATCCCAGATTGAAATAGATCAGAGTTCCGGAGGCTGTAGCTGGCTCGTATTTAAACAACACACTATGCTAATAGCATTTCCTGAATCTGGAGTCTCTGGAATCCCAGTCAGCGGAGAGGCGCCCGTGCTGTGGAGCCACAGGGACTGTGGCCATTTGAAGAACCCCCAATCTCAGGCGCCTTGTCGCACTCTTACCCCATGGCAACACCATCAAGGGGAAGGGTGTACAGGGCAGTTGCCCCCAACTATTAATATTTCAGATCTCTCTTCTCTCTCCCCCCATGGCGATTCCTCTCAGAATTCATATAGTTGAATTCCAGCAAGTTGTATGTTCATGCAATCCTCCATTATAATATATTTGGGGAAATTATCAGTACAAATGGATAGAAACCAAAGCTTGGGGCCCAAACTATTTACATTTCAGTTACCCAGAAAATCCAAACCACCTCTTTCTTTACCCATACTAGATAATTAAGGTTTCAGAGTACTCTTGGAATCACAAAGAAAATAGTGATATGAATGTTAGACCATCTCTGAGCACAATTGCCACCTTGAGAAAGACTGACCAATTAGAAGTGCGTCCTAGTTAACGTGTCCACACAAATTGTCTACTGTGCTCAGGCTCCATCTGCTCTGATGTGTCTCCTCTCTCTACCTGTCTCTATTTTAGTGCCTACTGGAATTGTCAGTGTTACCTGAATTGTGCAGTCTCTGCTGTGCTATAGTAGAAATAAATAGAAGCTTTGACTAGCATTACACAACTGCTCAGGGAAGTCCTGACTTAAAACAAAATAGTTCCAGATACGTTACGCAGGGGGATAGAACACAACCTAATCTATAATTTCATTATGTTTAACTCATTCGAAATAGCAATATGTGATATTTATTTTTTTAAACTATCACATGAATACTTCCCTCTCTTTGACTTACTTATCCTTTCAATTTTTCATAATGGAACTTATAGTGATAATAGTAATGGTACCAAAATGTACAAAGTACTTAACACAATTTACAATGATCTTGGCATTTAGAAAAATATCCATACCCTTCATTTATGAGTCCTTTTGAATCTTAAATTTAACTATCTACCAAAAAATACTTTTCTATATTGACTAGAACTTGTTAGTGGACTGTATTAGTTGATAATAAGATTGTGTTTTCACTTGAGGATGGTATGATTTTTCATTTTGAATTACTGTTTGATTTTCTTTCCATACAATTCCATTTTGAGACATCTATGGGCACAAATTGCCTTATCTATTACCGAAAGATCAGGGTCCTATGCTTTTGTGTTTTCTCCATTGCCTCCATGTTCCTGACTTAACACCATAAAGCGATTTCGTGAGTCTCAACTCTACTTTGTTTCTTCCTGTTAGTCCATGGGCTTTTGCATCTCTCTAGTGTGAGATTACCATCGTATCACATTTGAAACATGTTGCCTTCATTTCTCCCGTTATCATCCATAGTCTGGGAGCCAATATATTTAGAAAATTGCTTTCCACTGTTTGCCTGCTTTCTTCCCACAAGTCCTCTGCAATATGACTCTTTCTCCCAGGCAGTCACAGTACAGTGAGTAATCAGAGAAGACCATTCTGGAATTACAACTGTTCCTCTGAGTGATCCTCTGGAGACTTTGTCAGCTCTAGGGAAATGCCTGGCTGGATCCTGGGTTTGTTCAGATGATAATATGGCCCACACTCTTCTACACAGACTGAGGCTGGCAATGCTCCATCTTAGTGTGAACCCGGCAGTGGTTTTGGAATCTTGTTGGACATTTTGCAAAGTCAAGTATACCTTTATTTCTATGTCTTTCTTCCTAAGAACTCAAAATGTGTTTTGGATGCATTATCTTACCTTGTCTCCTACTTTCCTACTTTTCTCTTTGAGGAGAGAGTGAGGGGTGATATCTGTCTATGAATAACATCCTACCTCAAATGAAAAATTTGTGACCATTTCTCTTCCACACCCCCTTTCTGATTAAGTCACCTTGTGAGATGATTTTGTACAAGGGGCCCCTGAAATTTGTCAGTTGAGCAATGGATATATTTTTGAATCCCAATTATAAGCCAGGCCATAGAGATCAAGTGGCACGTGGAGACTATATGAAGTGGTTCACAGAGATGTTGCAGGCTAGGAATGGCACAGGAAGGCTGGAGTCAAAACCCACTGTCAGTGCTTTGCAAATAAACAGTAAAGGATCAAGAGTGCAATCACCCAGATATATCGTAGAGAGTGCCACTGACCTATACTCTCTCCCACACCTCTAAGCAATTAAGCTGAAGAGGATACTAGAATCTTTCAAAGAAAATCAGATAGAAAAAAAATCCCTCGCCCTCCAATTCCACAAACAGCAGGGCTAGCTAAGGTCCTTAGACCTCAGCATTTGTACCAAAAATGCAACCAAACCTGATATTTATACCATCACAATTGGTCTTTCTGGAAATTACAGCTCAACTAAATGACTTCCTATCTCTGTAACCTCTGGTAATTTACTTAACCTCTCAGAATTGGTTTTCTGATAGAATTACTACAAGGATTAAATGAGATAGTGCTTATGATATACCCAGAGTAGGAGCTTGATGAAAGAGCATTGTTCCTGCTGATGCTATTGATAATAACCATGGTAGTTTGACATCTTCTACAAGAGCAAAGGGATTCTGTGGGGGAGAGTGGAAGTTGAAAAGGAGAGAGCGATAATGGGCTTTGTATGCCTTGTCACAAACAACCCAAGAAGCACTTGGTGCTTTACCTGCCAGAACAGAGGGTCAAATCATGAGACTGGGCATGGATCCAGGAGGTAAGGGTGGAGGAGGAGCAGAAGGCAGATTTTGGCAAGAGAAGCCTAATACTAAGCCAGGGTGAGCCGCGACAGCAGAGTTCCCTCAAGATGATAGAGCCTTGGCTGGCTGGTGACATCTCTGTCTATACCTTGGTCTCCTACAGCTCGTCACCAACGTCTGGTTTCCAGCCCTATAACTGACCTGGGTGGTCAGTGGAACTTTGGGCCAAACAAGGAGAGAGGGAGCTTTATTGACACTGAGAGGACTGGTAGTGTCTTCCACCCTGATATGAACTTTGCAGCAAATACATTGTTTAAAGGTGGTTAAATGCTCTAGGGTTCCCTAGCTCCATGTTGAGAATGTGTCAAACTACTCACAGCTCTCAGGTATCTGTATGAGAGTCCTCAAGAAGGAGCATCTATTATTGAGCACACTGAGCAAAACAGGCCATGAAAAACGGCTGCGTTAAACCATTTGCCTCTAGTCCTGCAATTAGTCCTCCACAGCGCAGGGTCTGGGCCGAGGTCATCCTGAGCCCTTCTTCTGATCTTTTCTGTGGCCACTACTGTCACTCCTTCAATTAAAGTTTGCAATAATTTTTTCTAGGCTAACAAGAAGAAAAGCAATTGTTCAGGAGCCAATAAAATAAGGAAAGCCAAGTCAAGAGGATGGTAAATATTTAAATGTAAGCCATATTTAGATATTTTAAACCAAGTAATGTGCTAGCAAAATATTTCTTATGCATGCTTTAATTAAGCAGGGATGCAGGGAGGTCATCAAATATTATATTTTGCAGTCCACTTTTACTTGAATAAACAAAAAGCTCTTATTAGCCAAGTTTCCTTCATCAAGAAACAGTAGCTTCATGTCAATGAAGTTAACTATTAAGAACAAAGTATTTTAACTTCAAATTGTCATTCAGGAAAGAATTTTGAGTACTCTTTTAAAAAAAATTGGCAGTTGTCATTTAATATATGATGTGATCTAAAAGCATATTATTTTTTAATGTTACCTAGGAGATTTCATCAGCTTCATGACATTCTTAATCTTTGGTATAATTGTCTAAATTGATAGAAGATCTTTTATTAAACTGATGGAGGCACATCCTGCCCTTTTATAAGTCAAGTAAACAGGTCTCTGAGTTCTCACTTCCTTTGTCTTGCTTTTTTTTTATTTTAACCCTCCTAAAATTCTCTGATAATGATAAAAGTGACATTGTTTTAAAAGATAAGAAGCACCAAAATTATTTTCTCTCTGACCTTTTTAGTTTCCAGGACAAGCAGCTTCTGTTAGCAAAATAGTTCGTGCTTTTTCTTACAAAGAATACCTGGCATTGTTCCCTAAGAAAAGTGTATATTGTTCCTGATAAGGAAAGTTATTAAGCCCTCATCTTTGTTCAGAAAACAATATAACAAAAATAAAATTGGGGAACATTTTAGGACTACTGACGAAAAACTTGAAGGAATAGATGGAAAAAAATCCATAGATTACATTATTTGTAGGTAGTATGTAGTTTTATACTTCCATGCCTTATTAAAACAAATTAAGATAGGCTTCAAAGATAATTTTTGGCAGCCTTTTAATACAAGCAGTACATTTACATAGCTAAAGTTTGACGTGTTAAAATTAAGTTTTGTAAAAAGAATTATTGGGAGAGTGGGAACAGAAGAATGACATAGAGTTAAAAATTCATATAATGTGTTAATCATGCTTAAACTTCTGAAACTGGCTATTTCTGACATCGAGGAGCTCAGATTCAGATGCCATCTCATTCTAAACTCAAATCTGCAGTAAAAACGTTACTCAAAGGCTAGTCCACTGGCGGGGAGCTGCCGCCATCATTTGTGCTGGGGCTTCAAAACAATCATGATCTATGTATCTTTGCAGGTTGCAAAGTCTGTGACAACAATATGACACTGTTGTCATTAATTCTTAAGGAATTACGGACTAAATAGCTGTGAAGGCAAACTAATATTAAAACCTCTTCCCTGATACCAAAAAAGTGAGTATTGCTTTTGCAGTATTTTTGACTCAGCTGGAGGTACAGTATATAGTCAGAGAAAAGGCACGAAGTATATTAGAGCCACATAAAAGAAAGCATACATTTACAAATAATAAGATTCATTAAGGAAAATAATAGAACAGGCAATAATAGTCATTAACTCTAGAACTCATAACTCTTCAGATTTCTCATTCACAATAAGCTTTTGTGGTATGCCACAGTTTTTAATAGTCTAGCAGCAGATTTTCTTATTCTTCTTTTAAAAGAAGCTTTGAATATTAGAATATGCAAATACACATACAAGACCGGCTTTACTGACCATTCCTTTGTGTTTAGGTATAAGTTTCTATATGGCATAATATTTCCACTTGCACTGGTTTCCTGGCATGAAAATGTTTATTGCGCTCATTAGCTAAGAGGGTGTCGGCACTGGTCCAATGAACACAGATCTGCCTTCTGATTTCAGCCATTAAATTGCAATGGGATTCACAGGCTTAACATTGTGGGTGTGAGAATAATAAAATGAAACTCCATCTTTAGCCCAGTTACCATGGATGCAGTTAAAGGTCATAGTGGCAGCTGCTAACTAGTTGCCTTTTGAGCTGTGTTTCCCCTCCTGCTCTGTGTGTTCGAGCACTTTCCTTTCTATGGGTCTGTCATGGAATACCTTCACCTACTTTGTTGACACACTAACCTCTTCTTTAAGACAACAGGCTCCCTCTTTTCATGACAATGGTTGCCATAGACCTTCTCTTGAATTTATGTATTATGGATATGATATAGAATCAGAAGGTAAAAGCCTTAATAAAAATACAAATTGCTGTTGCTTCAGCATCCTGAATTACTTTCTCATTTTCTGCACACCGGTCTACATTCCCAACCAAAAAAAAAAAAAAAGTGTGTAGTAAATTCCCATCTCCGTTTAAACTGGTAATGGGTTCAGGCACTGATGCATTCACAACGTGAAACATCAACTTCTTCTTCATTCGGCCCAAAGTCCTAGGAGTTAATTCTCTGTACTGCATGAGGTGTCAGGGTAATTACCGCAGATCAGCCCTATTTCTCCGCACGCTGCCCAGCTTCACGGGCCCCCCTGTTTATGGATGCACCACCACACCATCAGGGTGCTTGCATTCAGGCAAGCTTCTTAATCGAAAGGGTTTGGACAATGTCGGATTTTCAAAGAGACGTGGGGGAAAAAAATTAAAAGTAGCCAAGCAACATAAAGTGCATGGTAAGAAACCTGAAAGCACTACAAAATATTTCCTGATGTCAACATTTCATTTCAATAGATTTTAAAACTCCTATTTATTTCCAATGAAAGTATTGTGAGCCTTGCCTTGGGCGACCTAACTACACGATCACATTTTAAAATATTTGGGAAACATATAACTTAAAAAAATAGCCACTTTGGGAAAATTTACTCTTTTTTTGTTCTGTTTAGATATAAATTCTAACTATGTGTAGCTATATAAGCCAGAATACAAAGAAACTTACAAAAAAAATGTTGTACCCCTCTGTTTTAAACATACATTTATATAACTTGTCATTTCGTAAAAATAAATTAAGTATTATATGAGCCAAATGTTTCAATTCCACACAAGAGTGGTTTCTGGGACTCTTGGCAGGATGCCACTATATTCATTTTTATTTCAAACACAATGTGATGTCTTTAATTTTAATATACTTTGTAACTATAATGGTTATAAGGCATATACTATACTAATTTATCGGCATCCTGTCCTGGTCCTGGGGAGATTTCATTGAGGAACAGAAAGATGTGTTGATTTCATGTACTTTACAGACTTTAAAATATTGTGCAAGAGTAAAGTGGGGTGCAGAGAGGGCAGAAGGAGGGGGAATTGGAAGCTGGGCACTCCGGGCTCCGTGCCCTACGTGCTGGCTTTGGCTTTGGCACAGTATCCTTCCACGTCCCTGGTCTCCGAGTTCAAGTGATGGCCAAGTAGAAAGGCAAAGAGTGAAGGACTCCGCGGCCGCCTGGGGCTCTTCCCCAGCTGCGGAGTTCCTGCCCTGGCAGCTCGTTAGCTGAAACAAGAAGAGTATTGGTGAGTCAGCTGATGGGAGCCTCGCTGTAACAGCCCCACGTGATGGCAGCGTGGTCGTGGGCCAAATTCTTCTCCACAGCTCCTTTATTCTCTGAAACCCCACTGGCCAAGAGTCAGGGAACCAAACAGGGACAAGAACACTGTAGGAGAATCCGGCCCCGTTTAATCTGCGATACCCTGCCAGAAAAAGAAGAGACTGATCCCCAGTAAGAGGGAACAGAGTGGCCCCAACAAATACATATGCAAATCTATTAATCCCCAGTGATAGCCTTGAGGTTTCCAAGTGACCTCAGCAGCAGAGTGGTATTTCTTCATTAAAGGGGCTGGGTGGAGGTGGCAGGAGAGAGAAGTAATTTTCATAAGCTGTGCGACTATATTATTGGGAATGCCAGAATAACACGTTTCAAGCGATCATGGAGTCTTCAGCTCTACTCTTCCTCTGCCACACTTCTAATCAGAGAATTTCTCCCTGTGCCTTGTTTACTGTTGATATTTTCTGGCTGATTGGAGAGGAATGACATTTTGACAATTTACTGTAGCAGTAAGCACTGTACAAACAAAAGGTGCTGATGAAAACTGGAACCCATTATTATGTAAATGACGGCTGAGTAACACAGAATCCATCTCCCAGTCACCATCATTGAGACCAGTTTTACTCAATGATAATAATTTTCATGATTGCAGACTTCAGAGTGATCAGAAATATGCTTTAGCTGTTGCATTTATCTACTGCTGGTACTTGACCCTTAATTAAATTCTGAAACTTTTTTATATAATAAAGTAAAATACAGCTGACACTTCTGTTCAAACAAAGAGCCTCAAACACAGATCTACCAAATAAGATAAAGGTATTTCAGACTTACCTCGCTGTATTTATAGTAAACATGAATTGTACAGTGTATTTTGAAAGCGGGCTTAAAGTTTAAAATGCAGATGTGTGTTTTCAAGTCATTTCAATTCTGTACTTCGGCGCTGCTCTTCTTAAATGATTCTAAATCTCTGCAAGCTCATCTTGGACACGTCATAATAAAAAAAGTCTGCTTGAAAGACATTTAAATGTGCTCTGAAAATAAGTTCTGTGGATTCTTTAAATCTTCCGTCTTAATATCTAGACTATTCAAAGCGAGTCTTCAAAACTATGCCACTTATGAAGATCCACATAGCTTAGTAAGCTACTGCATCGAGTTTTGTAAAGGAATATTTTCGTCATAAATTTGTTCTTGTCTTAAAAAGAGAAAGCCAAGGCAAATTCCAAAACAGCATTTTGACTTTAATGAAAAATTGATTGGCTAAAACAGATGTCAAACTGAAACTACAAAGAGCGGGGAGGCATTATGCAGGTATCAGCTGTTTTTTAAGAATGGCTGACAGTGAGGAGACTTTGGCTAATGTGTTCTTATTCTCCTTAAATCCTGCTAATGCCCCAGAGCATTTATTTACCTTGGAGTTTCCTCTCTCTTTCAGGGCAGGAAAAAAGATCTTCATTTTGAATATGTTAATAAATACAAGTCAGTTTAAAGGGGGCAATTGTGTCAGCCGGTTTTTAATATTTTCTTAGATATAACCCTTTGTAACCAGGCAGCTCACAGAGCCAATGAGCTAAGAAGGTAATTACTTAAGTGGATTTCATGAAGAGTAGAAAGATGATTGTGCCACATTAAATAACAATTGTGTTCTTAATGATGTGTTGGGCTATAATGCAAACATCCCTCCGCCATCACAGGCGGGTGCTCCAGTGTACCTTTCTAATGACTCCAATGGCTCCTGTCCCCCTGCCAGGACACGGGGCTTTCAGGGCCTGTGTAAACACTAAGTGAGCTGGTATATTTTTTTAAACTGCAGTGCCTGCAGCTGCGTGGTCATTGATAAATTGGCTATGAATTGTTGAAATACTTCTTATGAATATAAACATTGTTGTAGCTTTGTAGCTTTAAAGAAGACAGAAAGGTACTTGACTTGAGAGAGAGGACTGCAGTTCCTTCCCGAAAGTTCCTTCTTTGTTGTGTGTAAAGGCCCCGATCTCACAAATTCCAGGGAGGTGAACCCATAAAGTATGAAGGGGATGTGAATGATGGAGAAAAATCATTATTTTTTTTTAAATTAAAGGTTGAATAAAATGTACTTTAGTGTTTAGATATCTCTCTTGGATAGAAGCAGGAAATAATATTATAGTATATTAGGTTTTATTACTTTAGAATGTATAGTATTCTGAGCAACCACATCCACATGGCTTTGCATCGAAACACCAGGAAAGGTCAACATAATAAATATATTCAATATCTGAATTGGAATTCACTTTAGCTGCTACCTAATCTTAGAGGAAGAATTTTCCTAATGATGTAAACTTGAGGGAAAAAAACATGAAAAGGATAATTAGTCCATGGCTATGAATTTTCTCATCTGCTTTTGGATGGTGTCATAATGGCTATTTCCCCCACTGCCCATAATAGTACATCTTTGAAGACATGCATAGTGAATCTCGGCAAAGTCATTTATTCCCTGATGTTAACATTAATAAATTTAAATTGAGTGATATGATTCAAATGAAATGCACAAAATGCAGTTAACAGTCCAATTGTTGAGAAAATACTTGGCATTACATCCTCACAATTTGATTAGTATTGTACCCATTTCAGAGAACAAAGAAATAAAATAGCTAAAATTGAAAAACTCTTCCAAACCTTCACTGTAAGTTAAATATATTGTGGGAATTGAAATGAACAAATCTTTTACCTCTTGTTTGTTTGTTTTATTGATGGAATGAAGGCATTTGTTTTTTTTATTTTTTTTTTTTTTTTTTTTTTTTTTAGAGACGGGGTCTCGCTCTTGGTCAGGCTGGTTTCGAACTCCTGACCTTGAGCTATCCACCCGCCTCGGCCTCCCAGAGTGCTAGGATTACAGGCGTGAGCCACTGCGCCCGGCCTGGAATGAAGGCATTTGGACAGGAATAGATTACTGAAAGGAGTCTTCTGTGCCAGAGGAAAACCATGGTCTATGGCTCATGTTGACAAATACTATGTTTTTGGTCCTGGATCTGACTTTAGAAATGACTTATTACAAATTCAAACGTAGCAATCATGAGTGAAGCATCTATGATGTGCCAAGCATTTAGCTTTGCATGGGAAGGAAGAGGAGGAGGCCACCCATTCCTGGGTCTTGGGCCTAACCTCAAGATGCATGGCCTTATTGGAGGTCTCTTTCCTGTTCACAGGAGTCCTTTGGGTAGGGTAGCAGATGCCACAGAAGAGCAGCTCACCCACTTTGTCAGAGCCTGGGTCTAAGCCATGTCTGGAGGACTACAAAGCATGGCTTAATTACAGAATGAGTGAGATCCAATGGGTAAGACCAAACTGTCAACACCCAAGTGCAGATGAAATGATAGAGCTTCAACCAAGTGCTGCAAGCAGCTCTTGAAGGGAGCAACACCACCGCAGAGAGAGTCACAAAGGGTTCTTCTTATCTCCAATATCCTTCCATACCTGTCACCATATAACTAATTACTCAGCAAGTATTTTGCACTGAACTCTGAATAATTAAGTATTTCGTGCCATTTTACAGATAAGAGGAATAAGATGAGTAAAATAAATCATTTCCCCAAAGCTATGATAAATGAGTCACATAGCTGGAAATAGCAGAAAAGCCATGGACACCTCCATGGTGGGGCAGAGGTGAGGAGCAAGTGTCTGCCTTCCCTTGGCACAATGTTTAGTTCTTAAATATGCTTCCCGGGTTGGTCTGTTTATAATCATGTAAATGACATTCTCAGATGGGATGAACCAAGTCTGGTACAAACTGCCTCACAGTATCTTGAATGCACATTTTTTGAAGTGGAAAATCCATTTGAATAATAGCTAATTACAGCTTATTACGTGCCAGACACTTTTGAAGTGTTTGATGTGTATTAACTTCTCAAAACAGCCCTATAAGGTAGGTACTTTTATTTTCATCCCCATTTACAGATGAGGAAACTGAGGCCATGCAGCTAGGGAGGGCCAGGATCTGAATCCAACCAGGTCTCCCAAACCTGGACTACTGGACCATCTTACCTCCTGCAAAAGCGCTGGTGGTCAGAGTGGCCCACATGGTCCATGGGCAGCATGGGAGTAATGAACTTCAATCAATAACCTGTTGTGAATGGGCTAAAGCATTTATTCTTTTAAGACAACATATTTGGATGTCCTTTTTTCCCTCATAATGCATGTACAGATTTAAAATTAATGTCCACAAAATTTGGCCCCTACCCTTAGACTGAAATACAATAAAAAGTAGACTCAGTTCTGGTGACCTCTATGCTATACAGATCATGTTTAATGCAGCTCTGTATCGTAGCTAAATTTATCACCTAACTTGTTGATGCTGACAAGCCAATGCATATGAAAGATACTTGCAAAGTAAAATTCTATTCTCAAAGTGCTTCAGGAAAAGACATCAAAGTATTATGATAAAATATCAGAGGAAGATATAAAATTCTTTGGAGTGAAGTTACAATTTGCAGTACTTGCTCAAAATATTTGAGAAAGTAAATGTTTCCATCTTTAAATGACTTCTGAATTCCTCTTACAGTGCTGTTCTGTTTTCTCGGTCAATACTGCTAGATGGCCTGGTTTTCCCTCTCAGTTTCAGGAGCATGTGACAGCACCACAGTCCTCTTTTATCTCTTTCTCACATAGCCCTCTGATGAGGACACAGTGGAGACCATCCCTGGTCCCCAGAGCTGGCCCTGTCACTAGCACCATGAGTGCTCTGCTGCTCAGGCTGGCCTACAGGACTGTCCATATCAGAGCACAAAGTAAAAGTTTGTAGTTTATATTTTTAGTCTTTTGTACATACTTACTGAGCTACCAGTGTATGCCTGACACTGTCGGCACTCCATGCCCCTCCATGGAGCACACGTGGAGATCCTCAAAGCATCCCTTTTTCTGAACAGAGTGAGGCATCTCGCTGGCCTGTAGCCCCACCTAAAGCTGACATGATCAGGAGCCTCTCTGAGACACAAAGAGGAGCCCTGGGCTCAACTTGCAAAAACAGCATGGAAGGCACTTCCTTTCCTTATATAAAGTGCCCTCCCTTTGGGTTCCCAGGGTGTAGACAAAGAGCTGGAGCTCAGGGTGCAGGAGGCTGAGTGAGGAGACATGTGGGGACTGACACGGAGAAAGGGAAGGGAAGGAGGCAGGACTGGGCAGAGGGACAAGCCGGCCACTGGGCAGTCTCAGCAGAGTCCTGGCTGACCTTGGGGAGCTCTAGAGCTAGACAGCTTTTCAAAGTGGCTCCAAGTTGAGAAGTGGCTCCAAGAAGTGGCTTTTCAAAGTGGCTCCAAGAAGTCAGCTCTTGATGCCCTGGGAAGAGGAGTGACCTTGGGCCAGGCAGCTCTCTCCAGCCAAGGATGCTTTCAGGAGAAGCTGAAAGCTGAGAGCTGTCTGCTACCACCAGACCCAGCAGCTGGCAGGAGTTTTTTGAATCCTAAAGGGATGTGGCAAGCCCGGCATAATGTCCATTATACTCTCCATGTCTTATCTTAAACCTAGAATCCTGTGCCATCTATACTGTTATGAGGAAAGCAAATAAATCCAAAGAATTAACAACTCCTAGAGCAGGACAGGATCTTAGAGGTACCCAGGCTTAGTGTCCCCTTAGTATAGGAATGACTCCTACAGTGCCCTAACAGCGACTCATCTCTTTGGACATTCCTAAAGACAGTTCACCGTTGGGAAGCTCTAATTGTTACATGGTTTTTACTTATACTGAGTTAAAATCTTCTAGGTAGAAATCCCTCTTTGATAACAGTGATTATATTGACAAATTGCCATCAGTGAACTTGAAACTGGGGAAAAAACAATATGCTCGTGCAAATTAATTTAGACCTATGTCCAAAATAATGGAACAGATATTTGTTTATTTTTATTTATTTATTTTATAAGATGTTCTGCACCAAGTTGTCAGAGTAGTCTTTTTAAAGTGATGATCAGATTAGGTTTCTTCTATGCTCAAGACCTTTGGAAAGCAGCCCATACCCCTCACACTGGCCTACAAGCCCCTCTGTTCTGGAGCCCAACCATGGCTCGGCCCTCACCTCCCATCTTCTCCTCATCCTCTGCCTATTGGCTGTGGCCACGTGTGAGCAGACATGCCTCACTCTTTCTGCTGCAGGCCTTGGCACGTGCCAGGAAGCCTGGCTAGGCACTCCTCACCCAGACCTTTGCAAGGCTCCACTCAAATGCCAGTTTCCCAGAAAGGCTTCCCTGACATGCTGACCTCAGAGCAGCTCCTCCTCATCTCGCCCTCTCGTTCTTCTTGCTTTCTCTTCACAGCTTGTGTTAGTTCCTGATAAGGAAGATATATATGTGTGCATGTGAGCATGTGTTATGTATATATGTGTATGTACACATACATGAGTATATGTGCATGCATAAATAAACATACATACATGTATATTCAGACACATATATACATACATATCCATCCATACATGTATATACATATACATATATAATACATATTCACGTATATTTGTGTGTATACAGTTGACCTTTGAACAACAGGGGGGCGAGGGGCACTGACCCTCCCCTCCACAGTCAAAATCCACATATAAATTTTATCTCCCCCAAAACTTTACTAGTAGCCCACTGTTCACCAGAAGCCTCACTGATGACATAAACAATTGATTAACACAGTTCGAATGTGATATGTATTATGTACAGGATTCTTACAATAAAGTAAGCTAGAGAAAAGAAAATATTATTTAAAAAAATCAAAAGGAAGAGAAAATATGTTTACTATTCATTAAGTGGAAGTGGATCATGACAAACGTCTTCACCTGTGTCGTCCACATCTACTAGGCTGAGGAGGAGGAGGAAGAGGAGGGGTTGGTCTTGCTGGCAGAGGTGGCAGAAAATCCACATGTAAGTGGACCTGAGCAGTTAAACCCGTGTTGTTCAAGGATCAACTGTATATTATAAATATATGTTTGTGTGTATATTGAGCACATAGTCTTCACTGCTCCATCTCTAAGTTTCTGAAACAGTTCCTGGCACATAGTGGCACTAAATAAGGTATTTGTTGAGTGAGGACATAAATGAATGCATCAGTGAACAAATAGAAGCTTGCGAAAAAGGTATGGATAATGTAGTTTGTAAGTCACTGAAATTTTTAAGAAGGGGATGTGAATAAATCTCAGCTAAAAGAAAATAATCTTATGAACAGAAATAAACATGTTTATTCTACTGTCTTATAATCAAGAAGAAGAGCATTTATATGGCAGCTCATTTCTAGGTACCTTGAAAACAGGGACCATGTTCCATTCTTGTTGTATCCCCTAGACCTCCTAGCATAGTACCTTAAATGTATTAGTCACCCACTAAATGTTTGTTGAACTTAATTGATTTAGCCTATCAATAAATGTCACAATCAAGACAGAAGTCCACAGTCATCTGGTGTGGTCATGAATGCAGAAGGCTAGCATGTTCCAAGTGTCATTAATTTTTTTTAGGTCATCTTTAGTAATACTAGACTAGTGTACCAATTTTCCTCAATATGTTTGTAGAAGTAGAGTCATGAAAAAAAACATTAAATATTGCATTGCTACTTAAGAGAATTTGCTAACTTTCATAGGAATGAAAGGCCCATTGAGTGGAACTCAGAAGAACTAGCCGTCAACAACATTTATGGGGTGGATTCTGTTCAGCCCTGCCGTGGACAGAGGTGCTGCCTTCATGATCCAGACGAGACTCAGGACACTTGGCTGGTGGAGGAAGGTGTTGGAGTGGGGGGTTGACTGGGTTCCTTTATTATAGTTTGGTGAACCAGCTGCTTTACCTCCTTGGAGAAATTGGTCCAGCATGTTTTGAAGCAAATAAATGATGAACTCTGATGCTCTTCTTCTGAGATAAACACTGCCCAGGAATGCTCTTCAGTATCCTCCACAACTTTGGGACATGTTGACAGTCAGGATGCACTGGTACCCATAAAGGACAGGAGTCTAGCTTAGCAGAGATGTACTACGATGGACAATTATCCTGAGATACCCACTAGGAAGCATTCTGTCCCCATTCAAACACGAACCAGATGTCACCAAGTCCAGACCCAAGCTCCTACCAGTGACTCTTGGGGGGAAAAACCAGAAGAGGAACACAGCAGAGACCAGGCCCGCAGATAGCAGGAGCCACAAGAGCAGCGCAGTGTACCCTGTATATCCTGTTTCTTTGTAAAGCTATGAACCATGTTAAAGAGACGTTTCATTTTTGGAGATCAGTGCTCTTGTTTTTATTAGAATAATAATAGGTCATGCCCTTTCTAAAAATTTAGGCAATACACTTGTGCACATAAAAATAAAATGAAATCACCTGTAATCCCACCACACACAGATCACCAGTTGTTAATCTTTTTATAAGGATCCTAAAAAATCTTTTTTCCTATAGGATATAGTTAATTTCTATTTCCTAATAACTAACTGTCAACCATTTAAAAATTCTGCAGTTCCACACCATGGTAGACAAAAGAGCAGTCACTATACTTGGCATTTCTGTATATTTTCTGGTTCATTCATTCAATGAACAGTTTTAAAGTACCTACTGTGTTCCAAGAAATACGCTATTAGCTGTGATACAAAAGGAACAACATCGTCCTTGTCCTCAAGCAGTTCGGTGAGAAAGGAAAGTAATTACAATTCAGTGAATTATAATTCAGTGAGTAGGAGCATCTTGCTTAGCCAGAGACTAAGATTTTTCAAAAGACATGATAAATGAACTTAGTATTGATGAGTAGGAGTCAGTTAATAGGAAAAGAGTCAGGGGGAGGGGCAGGGATGTGCACAGACGTGGAGATGGGAGTAAACACCGTGCCTTTGAGGAGCAGCGGGGAGGTCAGGAGAGCTGGCACTCAGGATGTGGGAAATGAAGTAGGGGAGGTTGGCAGAGGATAGATCCCATGAAAAATAGGGATTTTGTCGGGCATGAGACTCACAGGGGTTCTGACAAGGCCATGTTGGCATTTATTAAGACGACTCTGGGTACGGCATAAAGGATGGTTTGGGGAGACCAGGGCGTGGACAGGAGTGAACGGCCTGCCTGAGCCCAGGGGAAAGGTGCTCCCAGAAGACACAGAACAGAGGGCAGCATGCTGGGAGCTTGGCAGAGGCCAGCAGTGAGGATTGGGAGGTGGCGAGAACCCGGTGGGCAAAAGCAGGGTGTCAAGGCAGTGGAGAGGGCAAGGGATGGGGGCCAACATTCTGGAGAAAAGGACTGGCAAGATGTGGGATACCCCAGCACCAGCTCGGTGGAGAACCAGATAGCAAACCAAGGAAAGGAAGTCAGAACGTCCTCATATGGACTGAACTCTAGAACAGGAATTTGGAAAACATTGGGACTTGGTGCCTATGTAGGTGTTTGAGGTGTTCCAGTTCTCAAGAAGAACTGGACACCAGGTTTATGGTAGAAAGACTATTCCCGCACTCTTGACCCCCTTCTCAAATTGTCCACCTTCAGGTGCGGTACCGCCCCCTCCGATTTTCTATATTTTACTATGCACACCTTGCCTAATTCCATCAAAGGATCTCCTTCTCTCTCCTTCTCTCCACCCCCACACACTTAAACTGATTTTCTCCTTCCCCTATTGCTGCCAACTCTTACCTAGATTTCATAGAAAACAACCTTTTTTCCATTCCCTTCCCATCTTTGTTCCACATATATTCCACACAGTAGTCTCGCCACTCTTTCCCAGGAAGAGGCTGCTGTGATACTTATATCTCTGATGTCTGACATCTTTCTGCAACATGGAGGGCTGCAGCGGTGAGGACATGAGTTTGGAAAGGTTATTAGAAATATTATAGATGCTACACATATGCATATGTGGACACATACACACACATCTTGGTTTACTACCTTACCTTTTAAAATTAAACCTATATTTCCTCAGGCATCAGCATTTTAGATCAAACCTTTAAAAAGATTTCTTAGTCAATTTTATCACCTTATCATTTTCCTACTTGGTTTAACTTACCAGCATGGCAATCATACTGATGTTTGGCTTATTTTCTTAGAGTACATAGCATTTCAGCCATGCAGTTGCAGTGGATTAAACTGACTTTAATAGGTTAGATCTAGAACATAATCACAATTTGTAATATATTCCTTTAGGAAAATGTAACCTGATCTCAAGCAACACAATTCGAATAAGTATGTTGAAGTTATCCACTCAATAATTTGGAGTTTTCTGAATAGAGAACAAACATAGATACACGTGAATATATCTAGATAGAACTCTAGATGTAAGATATAATTGTGTTAAAGCTAATGATAATGTTCCACAGCAGAGAAAATTAGCACATTCATGAATTATCCATATGTTTAACATCAGTTGCAAAAATCTAATTATTAGTTGAAGAAAACCTATTTCTCAGTCAAAAAAATGTCTATGTGAATACTGTTTACCGAACATAGACTCTTGGAATGAATGGCAAGAATCAAAGTCAAACAAGCTTGTGAATGCCAAACCTAATTTCATTTGCTGATGGCCACTTGTCAACAGTGGAGTATCTTTAAGCTAAACCAAATCCTACAAACAAAAATTAGAGGAAAGCATAATTAATCAATTTACAAACTTGTTTTTTCCTGCCACAGATTAATCTTGAGACATAAATATTACAAGCAAAAATTCAGAGAAATGTGCCCCAAAATATATTCCATTAAAGATTGGTGTCCTATAAGATGTTAACAGTTGTTCTATTAAAAAAAAAAAAAAAGTCGGCCAAGTAGATTTGGGCATGCTGAGTTAATCACAGTTAAACAAGCTTCCTTTTTCTAGAACTTCTCAGAGGCTTTACTATGCTGACATGTGTTGTGAATTTCTAAGAAGGGACATTATTTCTCAAACTTATTTGTGCCCCAGCAATCGGTAGTGGAGCTTTGTAACTCACATAGCAGGAAGCTAAGGCTCAGATGGAAAGACCTTGCAAATGGGTGAAAGTCCTTGGTTGTTTCAAACCGCACTGTGGACCTGAGATCAGCATTATGGTGCCCCAGTGCCCACGAGTGATTCGCCAGAGCTTTGTTAAATATGCAAGGTCTCAGAAACAAGGCACAGCAAGCAGTCTCTATATTCACGTCTTTCAAAAATATTTAAGGGCAAGGAGAAAAAAATTAAGAAAACCTCCCCAGAGCTGTCATTTTTAAAAAGCACTGTGTTCTGGGAATGGGTGGTAGGAGAGGGAGTGGGGCAGAGAGGGGTCTCCACAGCCCCGAATGTGACCTAAAGAGACTGAGCAGCAAACATTAACACTCTTGTGTTCATGGACACCTTGCAGGGATGGGTCAAGCGAGGCCGATTGTGGAAATCTCCTTAGACCTTCACTGTGAACTGCCACAGGGATTGGTCTTTTTCTCTGAAAGCTAGAGCGTTATCGCTTCACAGTGATGGCGCTTTACATTTTGAATCAATATTTAATTCATTTATGCTAACCCCAAAAGCTGAAGGTACTGTCGGAGTTGGCATAGGGACTCTAAATTTATGTTTTAATTACTTGACCATTTCATCAAAAAGTAGACACGGTGTCTGTGGTTTAGGACTTTGAAATAAACCTTATATAAGGGGGGAAAAAATGCCCGGCACACAGAGGCTATTCATGCGTGTGTTTATGGTTCCTTTACCTGTGAAAAGGAGAGATTCTGTGAAGGTGTAGTATGGAGAAAATTGACACAGATTTCTTGTTCATCAAATTAAGCCAGTGCATATTTTATTCAGCAGAACATGAAATTGGGGTGTGGCTCCTTGAATTTAGCTGGGGAGGGAGGTTTTCTTCCTTTGCATGCAAACGTTTCTGAGTGTGTTAAGTGAAAATACCACATGGGAAAGAAAGTTTACAGAGGAAATTTAGTAGGGATATTTTTTTAAGTATGTAAACTCAAGTACTATGAATTGAACTTAAAAAGACACTACTTGTTGGAAAGGAAATCAAAAACTGTTGCTAACGGTGACATACAACCAGCATAGTTTTTCAATGCTTTACAGTAATGATTCAGTGAAATCAATGCGATTATGCATATTCAACTGAAACCTTGACTTCTTAATACCAAAGCCGGAAAACAAGAGTTAACCATAGCTTTGGCTCTCCGCCGGGGAGCCCTTGGGTTGGTCAACGCACAGGACACATGGCCTGGCCTGAACTGCCCACACGCCCAGCCCAGAGCACAACCGCCCTGGGGACAGATGTTACAGGAAAGTGGAAGGTCATTAACGGTTTCTTCCCCATTATTGTAGGCCCAAAGCCCATCCTCACGATGCACTCTGCTCTAAGAGGGCTAGAAAACCAGTATCTTTCATAGTAATGACTTCCAGTTTACAGCCTTCATTTGTTATATTTCCTCAATAGCTGTTGTGTTGAGATTAACTGCATAAATGGTCTGCAGCTGTCTGTTATGAATTAAGGGAGTTTAATCAAAGTATTTCTAATGTACAGCATAATGATAATACATGGGGGAAGTACTATTTAAGAGATAATGATGGCTTCAGAAGATCACTGTTGTAATGTTTAGTGCATATGCCTTCAGCATTGAATTTGTTGTTGTTCTGAATATGCTTAATGGATCACTGAAAAGCTGCCTAATGCGGGATTGTTTGATGGGGCTGACAGAGCTGGAATTAGCCCATTGCTGTTTACTGCATACAGCCATTAAGATTAATTGCTGCCAGATAATTTTGACTGTTTTTATCTTCTGGAAAAAGTGTCACTAATGGGTTTATAAATTGGTTCACTATTACTAATAGTAAGGCCAGTGTAACACAATAGAATGTCAGCTAATTCTAAAGATAAAGGTAAAAAAGTATAAAGTACTATATGGCTTGCTAGTTTTAAGGGATACTGTTATCTAATAACAGACAGACTGATATATGATGCTCATTAATGCTATTTCCTGAGCTTTGGGTTGAACCTAATAGATGCTAATAAAGTCTTATTTGATGTCCCATTAAAAAGCTCAATCTGTTTTCTGCATTAATGCCCAGTGTTGTTTATCACGTCTCTGATGACTAAAACCCAAATTCCAATCTGTTCCATAACCAAGCTTTTTCTGAGTATCTTTATATCTATTTTGGTTTTTCTATATATGAAATTTATATAACCAAACCAGAGAAGAATTAACAAAGTACCTGAGTTTATAATCATGATATATGGTGTGTAAGTTACCTGTGAAGTTTACAATTCAGGCATTTTTATATAATATCTAGGCAAACTTCTAAAAACAGTGCATTGCCTTTCTAACCATTGTTTAGGGTTGTCTGCAATTGAATACAATTTCTAACATATAGGTCATTTAGCTTAGTGGTGATAAAAACACTTCACATACTTAAATCTTAACAGATGATAGGATTTAAAATGCTAAGCATATTTTCCTAAAGGAAGGTAAATGGATATAATTATTTTTAAGTAATATGATTCTGGTTTATTATCCATGGAGCCAAAGCCTTTATAAGGACCTAGCCAACCCAGCTTCTTGCACTGATTTATCAAAGTTGTTTAACGTATCAAGAATGGGTTTTGTCAGTTTACCACAATTTATAATAAAATTCTTTGTGCATTGAGTTTCAAATGTATTCTTTACTTCTGAGAGTGCTAAAAATAAATGGAAAAAATATGAACCAGACAGATAGACAGACAGTGAATATTTAACCACGTAGAAGAAACCAATAATTCATGAGTAGTGAAGTTGTTCTTTCCTCAAGAATGGATACTATAAATTATAAAGTGTTTCTTTTGTGAAATCAAAAGCATATTTATATCTTTTACTTAAAGTTCTTTTTATATTGTGCTTAAAACTTTTACATTTAAAAATACCTGAACTCTTGAAGTGTATATAAAGTAATATATGACAGATTACTTTTTTCTCTTTTTTGCAGAGGTGGGTGGTGGTAGAAGAAGAGAGAAGAAAACCCACATATTCCAAGTAATATTCTCTATGGAGTGAATACTAATGTTACTTTTAAGAAAGAGTTTTTTGTCTTTTACAATCTTGCTCTAAAGTGAAGCGAAATCAGATGCTGAATTGGACAAATTTTTTTCTGTTTCTTATTTTCAATACTGAATTTAGTTTTAATGTTTAACATAAAACAATAAGTGCAGTGCCTCAAAATAAGTAGTTTGGTTGATTTTTGTGAGGCATTGGTGTTCTTTGGAAGGAAGGTCTTTCTGATGACTCCACCTGTCCTCCTCTCTCAACTCTGCATCTTGGAAAAGCAAGTGAGTGACATCCCACCCCCCTCAGGTGGGCCCACAAGCCCTCACTCAGAGTGCGGCATTGAAATACACCCAGGTTTGATCGATAGCACTTTAGAACACAAAGAGCTCCCTCATAAACTTTTAGCTGTGTCTGGTCATATATCCTAGCTATATATTAATATAAAGACATTTTTCCACTCAAGAAAACCCTGGTTTCACAATCTATCTTAGTTTGCCACCTCTGGATGGTCCGTCCAACCTGCTCCTGCCCCCAACCTTGTTCCACCTCACCCAAAATAGGATGGACTGCTGAGCTTCCTTACCAATTTGTGCTGCAGTCCTCTGAGTCAGTGAAGCATTGCAAGACATCTCAGTGGTTATATATTTGAAAAAAAAAGCATGTTCTTACCTCTCCCCACCTCCTGTCTCTTTCAGAACCAAGAATGCTTTGGTTTGGGCTACCTTTCAAATGCAACAAGAATAACAAAAAAAAAACCAGCATAAATCTGAATATTTCTTTACCTCTTTAACCCTTTATCTCTGTTGGTTTGAAAAAAATGGAAAACAACCCTGATGGTACTCAGTTTTAAAAATCCAAGAGGAAACTGAATATTTTAAGACTGTTTCTCTTCCAGTGCAATGTAAATGGCGGCCCATCGTTTTAAATGGGAGGAGCAGAGTAAGTAGATGGCAGGAGCAAGAAAATGAATGGCACTCTGAAAGTATGTTCCTGGGGAGGGGGGAGCACACAAGGATGGGGGCTCCCCTGGATCTAATGATTGGAAAAATGCTGCTTTGATTCAGCCCCAAGCAAGTCCCAGAGCTTTAAACTCCCTCCTTCAACTCGGCGACAAAGAGGAAAGTTGCACCAGCAGGTACTTTAGGACTCTCCACAATGTGGAGATTTAACAAGGATCCTGCGACTGTAGGCACACAATTACTGCCGCTGGGAAGGAGCTGTATTTGCAGCATCCCCTTGACATCTGCTTCATTTCAATAATTTCCAGCCATTGAACCTCTGTCTGAATGAGCATTAGGAAACAGAGGCATGTTTGGTTACTAATTTGAGCCTCTCTCTCTCTCTCTTTCTCTCTCTCTCTCTCTCTCTCTCTCTCTCTCTCCAATCTCTCTCCAGTTGGAATTTTATGCTGTGAAAGGCTCACTTGATGATTTAGATGTCTGCAGCTTTCCATCCATATGACCAGACACACTCTCACCATCTCCACATTATCAAAATGAGGAGGAAAAACCTGGTATGTGTGTCTACCTGTCCCTCCTGTTAATTGTGAACATCATCTGCCTGATGTAGACATTTATCTATTAAGAACTGAGCTGGGACTACAGCCTCATTTCATAGGAGGCTGTGCAGAGGTCGTCTGAAGTCTCTCCCAGGTGAGGCAATGCCCTGCAGTTATCACGAACCTGGATTTGAAACTGTGACCCTACCCGTTTGCCAGATGCCAAGAACGAATGCTCTGAAATTGATTTGCCACAAGACATGATGAGCGGCTCTGACTTCCCTGGGAGGAGAGGAATATTTCACCTGTGGGTGAGACCCCCTCTCCCTGCCTATCAGCGTTGCCACTGCTCTGATAGGGAAAGGTCTCAGGAGCAGAGTTGGTAAGAGTGAATCCAATCTATCTGCCACCCTGGACTCTCGGCACCTGCTTGTTCCGGGCCGCACTTCCACCCACTCTGTCCTTGGCCTCACAGTCGGCCTATTGTCAGTCATTGTGGTTGGTCCATTCAGAAGAATCTTGAATATTCATAGCCACCCTAATTTACTAATATATATTCACTAATGTTGGAGATCTGTACATGTGATTCCTGAGCTTATTACAGTAACAAGTTTCTCCAACGCTACTGGGCATATTCTTCATGTCTCTCTTTCCAGACTACTGACTCAATTTGAGATTACATCCTCTGCTCCTTTGCGTGCATTGCATTTGCCCTGTAAAACTCATTCTCTTCACATTGTAAGACATCTAAAGACACAGGGGGCATTCCAAGACTGGGCGTGAGATGTGTTTGATGCCGTTTCTTTAACATGCTTCACTCTTGCTGTGATCTGTGAAACTCCCTAGCATTCTGTAATGGTTACTGGGGTTCAGGGAGAGAGTGCTGGAACTCGCTTAAGTATTAACTGCCTGGTGTGGGATGATTTTTCTCTGTACCACATTCAGGCTCTGGTGTACGGTATGTAGCACCTCTCACTGCATCACTGAAAAAGAAATAGTAAATTAAGTAGGTTTTAAAATTACCCATTGAACTCACATCATTAAACAATTCTATAAGAAATTCACAAGCAGAGACAAATAGGAAGATTAAAATGCTATAAATTATGCTGGGGTGGGATGGGGGGTGTCATACATTTATTTTGCCCTTTGTTCTGGCCACAAAACACCCACAGCCAGGATGGTTCTGCCCACTGCTTGATAATAAGTACCTGGAAAAAAGCATGACCCCTGAGTGCCCCCAAAAGGGGGATTATTGTAACAGCATTTAGCTCATTTCTAGGAACTGGTTAAGAACACCTTTGCATCATTTCAGTTATACTTGTCCCCTTCAAGACATTAAAGTCTGTTTCTTTCCCTCTTACCTACTCCTTCCTGGCACTTTCCCTCTTCAATTCTTTTCCTATCCAGCAGCAAGGGAGTGGGAAAGGAACAGTGCTTATTTTGCACATAAGAGTATTTGCCTCCATTGTTCACCTCCCAATGCCAAGAAAGTTCTAGCTACACCTGGTCATTGGCATTTTTCGCTACCACTATTCATGGCCATCCCATCCTATCTCTTCAGCAGGTGTTTATCTGAATATTATCATTTTCTCTGTTTCTACCTGGTCTGTAAACTTCATGAAAGCAATGACAGTTCTATTTCAAACCACTGTATTTCAGTACATAAATCAGTGTCTGGCCCATAAATGCTGTGTAACAAATCACTCCATAATATAGTGGTTTAAAACAATGACAATCATCTTATTATCTCTCATAGTTCCTGTAGGTTAGGATTTAGGGAAGAACAAATTTCTGCCTCAAGGTCTCTCATGCAGTTGCTAGAAACATAACAGCTAAGGACTTTGTGTGCATCTTTCTCTCTTGCATACTCTCGGGGCCTCTCAGTGTTCTCTCTCATCATCTGACCAGTTGGGCTTCCTTACAGCATGGCCGTCTGAGGACAGGAGAGCTACTTATATGATAATTGAAGAAGTCCTTGAAACCAAGTATTTCAGCAGCAAGGAAGCTACAAAGCCTTTTCTGATCTCAGTTTGGGAAGCATACAACATCACTTCTACTGCAATCTCTTAGATACAAATGAGTCACAAGCTAACCAAGATTCAAAGAAAGGGGAATTAGGCTTTGCTTCCTGATGTGAGTGTGGTCAGATTCTAGAAAAGTATGGAGTACTGGAGATATTGTTGTGGCTTTGTTTGGAAAATACAATGAGAGTGTCCAGTGTTGTTTGTTAAACAAGAAAACAAATGCCTTCTGAATGATTTTCCCATCTCTCCTACTGGAGATTTCCTCTGACTCAATTTTCAAATAATTGTATTTTCATTCCTATATTTCAAGATCTCCAGATGAAACTGCATTCAGACCTATTTATGAATGTTGTGTATTCTACCAGTTCAGCTCTTTTATAGGCTATCTTCACAAAATACTGGCTCTTGAATTTTTCTTCAGACCGTGTGCTTTCTCCCCCTGACTTATCTATATTCGCCTTTTTAGCTTAAATTTCTGTAGTCTGTCTTAAGGATAAGTCTAGAAAATGCAATACACTCCCCTATTCTCAGCATTCATATCTCATCCCATCCCCACCCTAATGAAAATCATTTCCTTTAATATTTTATAAATTTCCTCTTTGTTTGTAATTTTCAGATTTCTGTTTTCATGCTGGACCTCTCCCAAGGCTTCCAATTTGGTATCTCTATTTATGCCTCCATAAGCTAAGTAGACTTAATAATTCCAATTTAGCATGACTGTGATAAACTATTTTCTTTATAAATTTCTCTTCTTTATCCATACCTATGTTCATAGCAGCGTTATTCAACACAGCCAAAAGGTGGAAGCAACCCAAGTATCTATCAAGGAATGAATTCATAGACAAAATATGGTATATCCATACAATGGAATATTATTCAGCTTAAAAAAGAAAGGAAATTCTGGCACATTCTTCAACCTGGATGAATCTTGAGGACATCATGCTAAGCAAAATTTCCAGTTACAAAAGGAAGAATATTGCATGATTTCACTTATATTAAGCACCTAGAGTAGTCAAATTCATAGAGACAGAAAGTATAATGGTGGCTGGCAGAGGCTGAGAGGAGGGAGGAATGTGGAGTTATTGTTTAATGGGAACATAGTTTCAGTTTTGCAAGATGAAAAATTTCTGAAAATGAACGATGGTGATGGTTGTATAGCGATATAAATGTACTTAACACTACTGAACTGTACAATTAAAAATGGTTAAGATGGTAAATTTTATGTTATATGTAATCTACCACAATTTTAAATTTCTTTAGAAAAATGATTCAATTCCTTTAAGTTTTCCTGGCCAAGATTTATAAACCAAATTCAATTCTATAGAAGAATTCAGCCTATAAGTAGAAACTTATTAGTTTAATAATTGGCATTGCTCAGTTTTAAGATAAAGAATCATAGAAGGTTTCAACTTTACTAAGAAGAAAATAACTTTATTAAATAGACTTTAATCAACCCCATCCCTGTAGGGGGCTGATTCTGGCGATTACTGGCCTTATACTAATCATTCACTATAGCCTGTAATGTACGTGTGCTGCATGACACAGTGGTAACCAGTATTCTCTTCAGACACGGTTACTGCCTTGGGACATAACAAGAGGCCTGAGTTTCTGCACGTAAGCAAATGTTGCCCAGCTCCCACATGGTGGGCCCCCGTGATGGGAGTCTGGAGGCCATGAAGATAAGAAGAACATTCCCAAGGTCTGGTCCCATAAGATGGTTGGTAGTCAAAGACAGGTAAGATCCCTCATGGGGGGGACGACCTAAGACAGGCACAACCGTGGGGGCCTGCCGCCGACTGTGAGAGAGCACAAGAAGTTCTTCTGATGGCTGCATTGTTTAATGTTGCTTATTTCGGCCTTGAGTTATGTCTGGCGCTGGCGCTGGTGCCTCAAGTAACCGTTCCGAGGTCTGAGATCATGGGAAATTATTCCCTTGTGATACAATTCCAAAGTTGACGGTTATCGCTGCTATGCTCAGATGTTCATGTACAAGGAACTAACCTTGGGTCTGGGGGGTATAAAAATAAAACGGCCGGTGCATTGGGCACTCGAGTCATGTGAAGTCTTTATGTGTGTCTGTGTTGTTTTTTATGTTCTGTGTTCATCCCCCGTCCTGTAATCGGGCCACGTTCACATCCCTGCTTACCACTGTGTACACACAGGCAAACACACATGCACGTACACATATACACACCCCCTTCATAAAGGAAGAGATATTTCATTAGGTAGGGTCTCTGATTTCTAATTAATTTATATGCATGGCTGATTTTTTTTTTTTTTTAGAAATGAAGTCTTGCTCTGTCACCCAGGCTGGAGTGCAATGGCGTGATCATAGCTCACTACAACCTCAAACTCCTGGGCTCAAGTGATCCTCCCATCCCAGCCTCCCAAGAAGCTGGGATGACAGGTACTCGACACCATGCCCAGCCTTGGCTGATTTTTAATAAGTATTTTACACATCTTATCCCATCAAATCTTCACATTAACCTTATAAGGAAGGTACTATTATGATCCCATTTTAAATATGAAAATATGAGACTCACAGTAACAGAGTTACTTAACACAGAGAGATTAAAGTTAGAGGTGGGATTTTAACCCAGATATCCAACTCCCAGAATTCTTCCTTCTCACCATCTGCTCAGCTGTCATCTGCTAACTATAAGATGTTCTATGTGTAATTGTGGAATTTGCTTTGAGATTGGACTTAGGACACCAGGGCCCCAGACTGGGCTCTGTCCCATGTGGCTAAATCACTTTTCATTATTCATTTAATGCTCACTAAATCTCAGTTTTTCTATCTATAAAATGGGAAAATAATATCTTCTTTGTCTACCTTAAAGCCCATTTTGAAAACAGAAATCAAAATTAAATAATGTAAATACTGTATGTGAAAGTGTTTGCAGTCTATGAAGCATAGAAATGTGAGACATTATTATCATAACAAGGTAAACAATAGGTTACAAAATAGATGAAATGGCTCTGCATGCAGCGAGAATAATATGGCAAGGAAGATGCCAGAAGTAAGAGTCAGGGTTGTGTTGCTGTTGATGGTCTGTTTAGTGAGAGTTACAGGAGAGGACTATGTGTGTATAAGTCTAATACTCCAGGCCAATGCATTTCAGAGAAATTCCCCAAGCCCTCCCTTCACAAGGGAGAACATAAAATTGCAGTGCTGCTTAGGAGAAGAAACAAATTCAGGTTATCATATATATACATTTCAGACCATTTTATAAGCATCTGCATTTGTAAGCTCACTATGTCTTTTTAATAGCAAGGAGGAAGAGGAGGAAAGGAAAAAGGGAAAGAAACAAATTGGCTTACATGAATGAAGACAGCAGTTTCCTTAGAAGTGGATCAATTAATGAATGTTGTCAGAAAATATTTCTATTAAATAGATGGACTCTGCTTCCACAATGGCTGATTTTTAGCAACCGGTTCCAAATAGACAATTGTCAAATTTTAGTAGGTTCGTGCAGAAGGAGAAGCTGAGGTAAGAATGTGGATGCAAACTGTTTACTCACAGGTAATCTAGGAAGAACTGGCAGGAAGGATCATAGGGAAGTGAAGCCTAATACAGGGTGCTTGTGAGAGCAAGAGAAAGACATACGATCTGAGTAAAAATCTGCTGGGGACGTTGGTGAATCTATGTAGAATACACCACAGAGTTGTCCCTTTTGTCCCTCTAATTTGTCCAGCTGTTACTAAGATCTGGAGGGTCTCACACCACCCATTTTGCTCTCTGCTCTTCCAGTGCTTATGTAGCCAATCCCCTTTATTAAACATCCTCTATTTGAAATACCTAGAATGGGACCAACTCAAGCAGTAGCAGCCTCTTCTACACAGAGATGCTCACCCTGATATCATCACCCACTGAACCAATGACAGCACCAGTGGTCTCCCTCCAGGCATTGTCTAATGTGAGAAAATTGTTTCCTTAATCGGCTTTATTCACATAATCTGCTATGATTGGGGATTTATTTTACCTGCAAAAAACCATTAATCACTTCTTTCCATTTATTATTTAGTTATTTTTAGCATCATGCATAATAGACTGGCCTCATCCAGTGCATTCACTGGACAAGCATCTGCTCCCTAAAGCACCATGTACTGTCAATCCATCACTAAGCCTACCCTGAGAGACACACAGTTAAGAGTTTATTTCTGCCTGCATTTCTTTTTGAAATAAACTGAGCTGTTCTGTTCCATGTAACACCACATGCTCTTGGATCTGGTGCATGTTCTTCTCAGGGTCAACCACTGGAGCGCAAGAGCCAACCCAAGCCAAACAAACACATTTAGGCTTATATCACGTTCACCAACATTCTACTGGCCAATGCAAGCCGATGTGTCCATGCTCAACATGGATGGGGCTGCAGAGTGTTTGTTCACAATGGGAGAGGAAAGAGAGCTCTGAAAAGTAATTCTCAAACTTTAATATGCATCAGATCCCCGCTAGAAGGCTTGCTAAACCAGACTGTGGGTGTCCCAGCACCAGAGTTTTGATTCAGTAGGTTTGGAGTGGGGCCTGATAATTTGCATTTCTAACAAACCCCCTGGTGATGCTGACACTGCTGGTCAAGGGACTACACTTTGAGAGTCATTGATCTAAACTGTCACAGTAGGCATCCACAGAGGCCATGGGATGTCTAAGAGCAACTAGAGGACAGAAGACTGTGAATTGCAAAAGAAAAGAAAAACAAAAATGATTAGTCTTGTGAATAGTCTCTGTGAGAAAATGCAAAAGGATCTTGATTTGATTATCCCAATGTAGGGTACAGAACTAATAATAGTCTTCAAGTATGCACTGGGATATGCGTAGCTGTTTTCTCAGAGGACACGAGTTGAGTTAAAATGCATCAGAGATATTCAAGTTAGCCGTGAACAAGAACAGCCCATTTGCAAGGCTGTGGACATGGCAGATCCACTAAAGAGACTTAGAAAAATCATAATTAGATCATTTAAAGCATAAATGGTTACCTTTATATTATTATGTGACTTTTGGCCTACCCTGGAGCAAAACTGAATCATCTCTGAGGGTCACTTTCGGCCCTATAATTCTATAAAATGCGATATCAGAATGGGAGAAAACACAGCAAGGAAGGAGACAGAGGGAGAGACCCTAAGGAATGGTGCCTTCTCCCTTGGCCAGTGTATTCGAAGATACCACCAGTAGATTTTTCACAAACACAAACATTTTCTAATTGTGCTGTCACCCCTAAAATATGAAGAATCTTACCCAGCAGGAGTCAATCTTTAGCAGGAGATTAGAAAAACCCTAAGAATGAAAACCACAAGACCTGGCTCTGACTCTAAATTCTGCCACATTTTTGTTGATTGGTCAATTAGGTTAATCTTTCAGTTTCAGGATTCTTGTCTATAAAGTCAAGATAATAATGTCAACAACGCTGGGATGTTACAAGGATCCACCCAGCTAAGAAAGAGGAAACAGCTTTGTAAACCATAGAGTGCTATTCAAATCCAGCTTTGTAGTGGTCTGAGAAACGGTGGCTGGGGGAGGCTTGTCCACCCTATGTGCTCGGTGTCCCAAGGAGGGCTTCCCGAGTCAGAACTTCAAGGGTCAGTGTGAGGATGGTTTGTATTTTGGACCTCAGATGATAAAAGTTCAGTTCAGTTAATCTGATTCTCTGTTCAAGATATATTATGAAAATCAGTCCCTTCAAGGCCCTTCTCTTGTCTAATTTCATGATTTTCCCTTTCACTCCATTCCCAATCCCATCCTCCCCTCGCCTAGCCCACAAACTTCGGTATGTGTCCTTGGTACGCAGACATCTTTGAAACAGAGAGGGCATTTATTTCCTTACGTGTGTGAGATGTTCCACTTTATATCTTGCTCTGTGTTTTACTTAACACTACGTTTTGTTTTGTTTTCTGTCTATCCATTTAACATTATGTACCTCTAGTGACCACTATACTGGTAATTCTTTTTTAATTAGATTCTTGACATAAGGTAATAAACTTTTTATTTTGCCTATTAAGGACATCAGACAAACAAATGCCTACCATCTACTTTTCCTATCATTTCATCAAAAAGGATATTTTAGCACCAAAAAAACTGGGCAAGGCTAGAATCTCAAGCTAAAGGATAGTTTTTTACGTTGAGTACATCATTACCATCTAGATTGGTGGGAAACCTCATTCTTCTCATTAGTGGAACAGTGACGCTTCCATCATGGGCTAAAAATGGGAAAACACCAGAGGTCAGCAAAATTTTTCCATACTGTGCCATAGAGTGATTGTTTCAACTTTGTGAGCCCAGAGTTGGCTTCATAAGCATGAGATCTGTGTAGTTGCACAAGGCCCCACACTTAGAAGTGCCCCTTGCTTGCTTTAACAGTCTGCTGTCACTGTTTTTAAATTCTTAATAATTCATGAACAAGAGGCCGTGAGTTTTCATTTTGCACTGGGGCCTCAGTTCTATGTAGGTCAGACAGTCTCTTCTATAACTGCTCACCTCCACCGTAGGAGCACAAACACAGCCACAGACAACAAGTAAGCACATGAGATGCCTAAGTTCCATTAAAACTTTATTTACAAAAATATGCAGCAGGCTGGATTTGGTCTGTGGGCTACAGTTTGCTGATCCTTGGCTTGGAGAACAGACTGTGTAATAAGCAGTCTAAGTTCAAATACTGATGCCGAGACCTGTGGCTGTGTGACCCTCGGTCATTTACTTAAACTTCTCTGGATGTTACTTGCCCCTGTTTGTACACGTGGCATAATAACACAAGGCTACCTCCCAGGGCTGCTGTCAGCATTAAATCAGATGATATATATAAAGAGCCTAGTACCTTCAGGCACTTGCTAGAACTATCCACATTTCCATTCTTATTATTTCCCTCCAGCATAGCCCTCTCCATATTCTGGAGCCAGGGTATTTACATATTCCAACCCTTTAGTCTCTCTGGGAACCTTCCAGAATATGGATCAGAGGAAGGCAGAAGTCTATGGGCTGTTTCTCCTTTTCTTCCCTTTCCAGGTAGACTTTTTTGGATAAAATTAACAACAGCTTTCAATAAACCGGATGTGATCTCTCCTACAGAGTCCTGGAGTTTTGGTACTGAGTACAAACTTTCAGCAAATTTCCCCACTGCTGGCTGGTCAGAGGTATAACAGCTCACACATTCCACAAGTAATATTGTTGCTTCTGCAATACACACACATAGTCAACCAAAGGCATTCAGGTGTTCTCATGTTTGCCATGGTATCAACCTTCTTTTCTGTCCATCGTTAGAAATAATGCAAGTAGGCTTTATGATAAATACCTTCTTGGGGTTTTTTCCCCGTATATACTTTATTGATTTTAGGCCACACATCTTAGGCTTTGAGTCACAGAAATCTCTGGAAGTCTAAAAAAAATTGTGAATATTCTCCAAAGGGGGAAAAAAAAATGTTCTGTAGGCACACACACACACACACACACGCACACACACATAGTTTTCCCTAAAATGTCAGGAGCTTAAAGATCCTCTGAGGACCCAGGCACAATCACTAAAGACCTATCAACGAAAACAGATTAAGAATTCCTACCTGAGAGAACCTCAAGGCCTTACCACTCTAGGTATCAGAATCACAAGTTGTACCTGTGCCGGCTAGAGGACCGGACAAGGAAGAAGTACATTCTTAAAAGCGTGCATGAACTAACGCGAATTCCTAGGTATCCTGAAGTCCTTTTAGGACCCAGGGATGACGAATGAAGGGCTTGTGGAAAAGCAGCAGTCAGCCATCCATTAGGATAGCTGTGCGTTCCCTCGGCGGCCAGATCTATATGGATGGGTCTTGCGGTTACTTTCAGGGTAGTGAGTTTTGCTTCGGAAAATGTGATTGATGTGGCCGCGCCTCTGTGCACACATCATTAGTCTGTGGCGGGTAAGCTCAGATGGTCGGAGCGCGGTGCTAATGAGGCGGAGGTTAGGGGTTCAGTGCCCATGTGGGCCACTTAGCTTTTGTCTCGTTCATGTCCCCAGACTATTTCCAGCACAGGCCACCTGTCTTGAAAATGTCTATCTCTAGTCGGAGGGAGGAGCAATGTGAAAGGGTTTGGCTAGATCACTACAAATCTATCTTGACTCAGGGAAATCAACCGCTCTGTGAGATCCAGGTGGTTGATGAGGGAACTCACCTTCCTTTAAAATGGACAGCAAGCATCATACTCAATCCGCACGTGGTCTCAATGGAGTGGATTTCGTGAATGACTTGTTAAACTGTCACTTAATTTTACATCCCTGGAAAATATACAAGCAAAGGAGATGATATTAGACAAAACAGTGGTGAGGTGCCCTTCACTTTAGGCAAACTAAATGTAAATATTAATTTACATATTGAAGGGTGACATTAGCATTCAGGTTACAGAAAATTCATCTTACAAAAAACAATTCCACAAATGTTCTTGGCAAATCTTTCATTAAATGTTATCAAAATAATAGTTGAATTCAACAAAACTTTTTCAGCTTCATATTTCTTTTATAGAGCAAAGTATACATTTGTATCCCAAATTGTTCTTCCTCACTTATTCCAATTTGGGGTAAAAATACTATGATCTGGCACCAACCAAGGATCAGGAAATGATCCATAGGTCCTCCTTGACCTACAGACTCTTCTCCTGGACTCACAGGAAGCCAAGTAGTTTTGTTTTAACTCCTTTATGACTCTCATATCTTCCCCTCCCCCATTTTCATTAACACCTGGTTATTTCCTTACTGGACCACTATAGCACACAGCTAATTTTTCATCCTTCCTTGGCACTGAGGATAATTTCTGAGGATGAGCCTTGGAGTCTGACTGCCTGCATTAAAAACCCAAATCTACTATTTACTAGCTATGCAACTTTTACCCTGTGCCTCAGTTTTGTTTTGTTTTTTTTTCAACTATAACTTAAGGACAAAAATCGTAACTGGCTCACAGGATTTTTGTGATGATGTACATTAGTTAAGTTATGAAATGTGTTCATAAAATTGCCTGGGATATAATATGGATTTACTTAATGTTAACTGCTATTATTATTAATTAATGAATCACCATCATCATTTCTATATCTCCAGCACAGACTCTGGAGATATACTGTTCTACAGCCTACTCTAAGAGTGCCTAATCAAGTTACCCTGGCTGGGCAAGTTACCTACCTTTTAACTGGGTCTACTCATCAGCAAAAAGGTTTACTTGTATAGAGTTAATGATAGTGTCCACATTAGAGGGTTTGGTCAAGATTAAATTAGATATTGCAGTAAAGTGCTGATGGCAACAGAAGGCACATTTAAAATGCTTGATAAATGTGTATGAGTGCATAAGATCTGTGTCATTAATAAAAAAAAAAAAAACAGCACCTGTGTCACTCCCTTGTTGAAAATCATGTAATATAAGACGATACTTTCAGGGATCTTTGCTATAGTTGGTTACTAGAGAAGTTTCTCTGTGCAGAGCTCTGGAAGCCACAAGGAGGAGGTGCAGCCTTCTCTCCTGAGCAGGAAGCCAGCTCTTGGTGGTGGTTAGCTACATCCGCCATTTGCCATTGCTGATCATTCTTCCTTTGGGAGAATAAAAGGGAGACGACTCAGTCTGAGTGGTTTCCATTATAACTTGAAAAAAAAATTATGTCATAGTTCCTCATTAAATATGGCCATCTTTCCTAACTTTTTGGAAGCTAAGAAACTCTTTGTAACATAAATTTCAAGTAGCTCTAAATATTCTAAATACCTATGTGAGACTTTAGCAACATGGCTGATGCAGCTAATGTAGAAAGGTCCCCTCTTGATATGAATGTATAATTATGTTGAAAAAGTTCTAATGCATAGACAAATTCAAAACAACAGAAGGAATTCTCCACGTCTAGAATCTCAGAGTTTATGCAAAGCTAAAGCAGACCCTAGAACTGCTCACAGGAGTATCTTTCCCAGTATAAACACAAGCGTTTGGGGCTGAGACTTTAACACCCACAGGAACGAGTGAGGTAAACCTCTCACCTGACTAGGCAGAGAGCTGGAATGAGCCATTTTATTAATAATAAAGCCAAGGCTGCTCAGCCCATAAAAAGAGGAATTAACACCATTCACCAGTCTAGTGAAACAGAAATGCAACTTTCCATCTACTGGCAGTTATAAGAGAAAAAAATCTGCTGCAAGAAATTAAAACCCCAAGTTTGCACCATGAGTGCTTATGAGTACCAAATTTATATTATTATCCATGAGCCCAAACTGAGAATCTAACATGAAAATTTCACCTGTAAATATAAAATCCCAAGAAATCTAAAGAAAAAGTAAAACTGTTTTGTAAGGACAATTATGCAACCTGGGGAATATATGACTCCCACACCCTAAAAAAAGAACCCACAAAGATATAAATCACAGCCAAAAAAAAAAAAAAAGAAAGAAATGTGCAAAAAAATCAGGCATTTTTAACAACAAACTTTTAAAATCATCTACAAACTAAAACTGAAGTCATTAATATGTTTCAAAATGTTGGATGGATTAAAGAGCAGACATAGCTGACAAAAGATTTAATAAACTGGAAAACAAATTTGAGAAAAATCACTCAAAACGTAGCACAAATAAATATAAAGGTAAAATCCAAAAAGAATTAAGCAACAGAGATAATGCCCCACATTCATATAATTCCACCAAATAAAAAGTTAAGAAAATAATTGGTAATTTTCCAAAATTGAAAAAAACTAGGAGTCCTCAGATTAAAGAAGCAATTTAATTCCCAAGCCAATAAAACTAAATTTGCACCTGGATCCATCAGAATAAAATTAGAATACATACATGAAAACAAACAGAGTATCTTAAAAATGATTAGAAAGAAAAGACAGATTACCCACAAAGGAAACACAATAGTGCTTGACTGCGGGCATCTCATCATCTATAATAGAGGCCAGAAGAAAGTAGAATAACTTGTCAACCTATAGACAGTTAAACTATTATTTATAAGTGAGAGTAAAATAAAGATATTTTCAGATGGATTTAGAGAGTATAGCATTCACATACTGCTATTCGAGAAACACTAAAAGAACACATTTAAAAGAAAATGAATTCAGAAGAATAAAAAGTGAATTTCAAGAGGCATTGATGTTTTAAAAAATTTGTAAATATAAATAAATCTGAACTGGCTTATTAAGAAAAATAAATACGTAATACTTAAATTTGGAAAATTTACAAACAGATTCAAAATCCTAGTCAAGAACAGCATGGCAGAAGGGAGAGGGGACGGCAAGATCTCAAGGTTCTGTTCCTCCAGAAAAGAGTAGGAACCTTGATAAAGTTAAGAAGCTGGTTAATGTATAAGAGTATTGCAGAACCAAGTTTTCTGGGACCTGAAGCTCATATAATTTGTGGCACTTGTATTATTTCCTCTTTAAAGAAAGAATACAAAACCATTTTAAATTTTTCAAATTTTACAAAAAGAGGTACACCACATTGCTAGGGCTTGAAAGAGGACCATGCACATAAAAGTCCAGGAAGTTTGTCTTTCCTTACCTTTGAAGTAATCTACCTGGTGTGTAACTTTTACAAAAATCAAAATAAAATGTTTAAATTACTTTCAATCCAAGAAGGATGAAAGGGGATAAAAATTAAGAAATGCTATCATACTAATGACATAAAAAAAGAAAATAATAAACAAAGCATTGAAAATTGAAAACATATCATAACATAGTATAAAATGTCCAAATAAACAAGTAATTACAATAAAAAATTAATGACGTAAATGTTCAACTTATTTAAGTTAGAAAAAATGAGAAAAGAATAAATCCAAAGAAATAGAAGGAAAAAATAAAAAGATAACAGATATTAATGAACTAGAAAATACAGAAATAATAAAGAGGACCAAGAAAGTTGAGGTTAAGCACCACTCTTTCTAAGTAAATCCCTGACATTTAAGAGGAATTGGATAATCTTCACAAACGAGGCCTCTCACATTCTTGGGTTGCCAAAACATTAAGAAGGTTTTGTTAAACTTGAAATCCTTATAACTTCTTCTTCTTTCCTCTAAAGGTACAAATCTTCAAATGCCCTTTGAGTCAAACAACCATAAAAATCATTTGTATTTGTTTTCATTGGTTGATGATTTCAGGTCTTACATGAGTCCAAAATCCTGAGGTTTAGGTTACCTTTTCCCTTTTGGATGGGCCCCTGGATAGAAGCAGTTACTTTTTAAAGTAAGCAATAAGAATCTGGAAGTCAAAGCTGTATAGGAGGCATGTTTTTATTGCCTGCTTCCCAGGGCTGTGTTTCCCATGTACCCAGAATAGGGGTTTGGCACTTAAAGAATTAATTCTTGATTAGAAAGAACAAGAACAAGCTTTGCAGGCTGGCTAGTTCATGCTCCTTTTATTTCATCCTCATTTTCTTTTATTTTCTCTTTATCACCTTCTGTCTTATCTGTTTTTTCCTTTTTTATTATTTATTTTTTTCAGCATATTATGGGGGTACAAATGATATGGTTACGTATATTGCCCATGCCTCCCCAGCCCCCTCAAGTCAGAGCTTCAAGCGTGTCCATCCCCCAGTTGGTGCGCATCACACTCATTGTGTATGTATATACCCATCCCATCCCCCCCCCACCTGCCCGACACTCTAAAAATGTTATTCCTATATGTCCACTTAGGTGTTGATCAGTTAATACCAATTTGCTGGTGAGTACATGTGGTGCTTATTTTTCCATTCTTGGGATACTTCACTTAATAGAATGGGTTTCAGCTCCAGGAAAATACAAGAGTGCTATATCACCATTGTTTCTTATAGCTGAATAATACCCCATGGTATACATATACCACATTTTATTAATCCACTCATGTATTGATGGGCACTTGGGTTGTTTCCACATCTTTGCAATTGTGAATTGTGCTGCTATAAACATTCAAGTGCAGGTGTCTTGTTCATAGAATGTCTTTTGTTCTTTTGGGTAGATGCCCAGTCATGGGATTGTTGGATCAAATGGTAGATCCACTTGTATCACTTTGAGGTATCTCCATATTGCTTTCCACAGAGGTTGAACTAGTTTGCAGTCCCACCAGCAATGTAGGAGTGTTCCTATCTCTCCACCTCCATGCCAAGATTTATTGTTTTGGGACTTGTTAATAAAGGCCATTCTCAGTGGAGATAAGTGAT
>VBSM01002608.1:96266909-96278736 GCA_008086735.1 Cheirogaleus medius | reverse complement strand
TGCCTAGGCCAATGTCTAGAAGAGTATTTCCCACGTTTTCCTCTAGAATTCTAAAAATCAGATGGCTATATAGATATATGTAAATCACAGGATGCAATTTGGCTCTAAATGGCATCTAAAATGATCAGAGCTATGTTTTCAAACTGGTTCACATCTAAAGTGCCCCAAAAGGTCACCAGCATGCTCTACCCTGAACTCCAAAATAAGGCCACTCCTCAGAAAAGGAAAGTATCTTTCACTGCCTAGTCATTTCAGTTAGAGGAGAGACAGCTCCCAGTGGACCACAAGCCAGGAGCTATATGCAGCACATTCAGGAAATCCTCCAAAATACAAACAAAATATATTGTTTTTCATCAGGAAAAAAAAAAAAAGAAAAAGAAAGAGGTGGGGAAAAAATGAATCTTCTACTCTCAGTCTCAGATGTCAGTTGAAGCTGGGAAGGAGTCTTTTATTACACAGATAATTCAAAGAAAGAAATCTCCTGTCAGGATAGGGACAGCCTCTGGGCTGAGCAGGGCAACAAGTTTGACTCACCTTCATGGCCTCGCTGCTCCACAGGTGAATATGGCCTGAAATAAAGGTATAAATTATCAGCACAGCACATGGGATTTAGCCTTCCAATGCCCCTCCATTAACCTTACACCCTCCTCGTGCCTGCAATCACTGTGTGGAAAAAAGGTCCCCGTGTGGCCTGGCAGAAGGTGACGCAAATGTTTCACTGACTTTTGAATTAAGAAAGAAAAAAAAAATTCTAACTGTGGCATATAAAAGACACAGCAATTTAGGATTTGGTTGTTTCCTATGGAAGGTGTATGATTTTTTCACTCCCCCTCTATTTTTCGCTTAAAAAAAATAATTGTTAAGTTTTTCAACATTGTGGCCTTAGGAGGTAATTTGCTAAATAGGACAAAATTAGCTGATTTTTGGACCATTTAAAAGAACATTTCTTTTGAAAGCATATAAAATGTATTAAAGCAATCTTCGGAGTCTTTACCCCTGCTTGAGATTTTAATTTACTCCGAGCTAATAAATTATCCCCCCTCTCAGAAGCTATTGAAAAATTTCAGTTAAATCCTTTTTAAATTTTAATGTGTTCAATTGAATCCCGAGCAATTTAGACATACACACTCACAGCTTGGGGTGGTCAGCTCACCCAGGCAAGACTGAAAAGGGGTCAGATTAAAGCGAACCCTCTGTCCCCTGGGATTACCAAGGTGATATTAACGAATGCGATTTCCCCCCCACATATACACGTCTGGTGGTTGGATAATTACTTCTCCACAACAGCATTTAACAAATGCCCCTATTTGAAGGCCAAGAGCATTTTCTCTACAGCTGGAGGAAGCTTGGGTGGAGGCGGGAGGAGGTGGAAGTGGTGAGGGGGTGGAGGAGGGGAGCAGGAAGCCGGGTGGCTCTAATCAGAGAAGGAAAGGCAGCGCAGCGGATCTGGGTCACTTTGGTCGTAGGGTTTGCTGAAGCACAAAGGCTCACTTCATCTCAGGCAGGGCTCTGCGTTACCTCTGCACACTTATCAGAAATATTTTTTCAGGCTATCAATTATTATATTTGAACATTGCATCCTGGCTCTGGGGAGCCCTTAGCAAGCTGTAGCAAAAATCAATCCAGTTTTACAACTTTTACCTTGGCAGAGCTCCAGCCCTTTATCTACGTTACCCGTAATTTAAAGATGCCATATCTCTTTCCGTGGCACAGATATATTCCCAAGTATGACATGTCCTTGATAAACAACAATAATTATTTAAAGTTTGCACTGGTTAGTCTGGGTAGGGTTAACTTCCACGGAAGTTACAGGCATCACGTGGTCATTCTGTCTTGTCAATAATGATCATTACAACAGTGGTTAGCAATACTAATTGCTATGTCTTCCTTTGCTTCTCATTTCCATGCCGTCTGTTAGATATGACTCTGGCCCTGAGTGCCAATTTTATTTGATCAGAGAGGAGAACCCATTGCATTTTTCAAAAATCACCAATTGGAAATAGAGTCTCAGTCCCATTGGGAAAAAAACTTGAAGGCTATGATATACTTGCAAAGCATCACCCTGAACTTGCCTCTTTCCTTGAAGCCGTGGGAAGGTGACACTGGGGACAAAGAGAATCTACCGCCTTGTTATCTGGGTGCACATATGTGTGGTCTAAGGCACGGCACCCCAAGAGAGGTTATGTATCAAAAGTCAGGGTGGCATGATTTAAGAGGACATGCGCCATTGAAGGGAAAGTTTACTACGGCTCATAAGATGAGAAATTTGAGCTGAGGCTACTGTTCTCATGTGTGGTCAAGTTGGTGTAGGTGGCAAATACAGCCATCCCATTCTGGGCTTCAGAGTAGCTGTGAAGAAACAGTAAGAAGAAAGCTTACTTTACAGCCACATTTTGGAAATACTTTTTAATGTGAGTGTGTTTTCGATGCCACCAGAGTCTCAGTCTCTTTACTAAATAAATCCTCATGTGCATAAACTGGTGATCAGATAGACTGGTTTGCAGATTCCTTATTTTGTACTTTTACTGGTTCCAAATGTGTTTTATGCACTTTCTGTGCATCTCATTTCTGCAATTTCCCTTAGAGCGTATAGACAAAGTCTAATACAATCCTCTTCCTATCCTTGAGCAGGTCTCCACAGAATGTTTTGGTAGCTATAGCTGCAGTGAAGTCAAAGTCATTAAATGAAAGATGAATGTTCAGAACCTGCAATTAAAAAAAAAAACCCTAGCAAATTAGGAACTGAATGATTTCCCTCCCTTCCTTCCTTCCTTCCTTCCTTCCTTCCTTCCTTCCTTCCTTCCTTCCTTCTATACATCCCTCCCTCCCTCCCTCCCTGCATTATTCATTCATTCATTCTGGTTTTCAGTTATAATCTGTGGTGATACTGGCAGATAAAAAATAAAGTAAGCTTTTATGTAGAATTTCCACTTTTCTTTTGGAGAGATTTAATTTTTTTTCTTTTTATGTATTTTTTAAAATTTTTATTTTTCAATAATTATAGATTCACAGGAAGTTGCAAAAATAGAACAGAGATGTCCCATGTACCTTTCCCCCATTTTCCCCCAATGGTTACATATTACATAATTATACCACAGTATCACAGCCAGGAAATTCCCTGTGGCACAACACATATGTATGATTCTACATCATTCTTTCACAGAATCAATGTGATATTTGTGTGCCCACAATCAGGATACAGATTGCTACAACCTGTTTCCCCTTTGTAGTCACATTCACCCCTTTTCTTCACTATCCTTAAATCTTACATGAAAGCAAGAAAAAGAATGTTCCTACTTGCAGATAACATGATGATATATATAGACTATCTCACGGAATGTACAGAAACACTTCTAGAACTACCGGTAATAAATGAATTGATCAAGGTCATCTGCTGTATGTTTATCTTGTATCTTCTATTGATCTTTTCAAAGAACCAGCTTTGTTTCACTTTTTATGGGTTTTTTGCTTTCAATTTTATTAATTTATGCTCTTATTCTTTATTAGTTCTATTCTTCTGCTTGCTTTGAGTTTAGTCCTCTCTTCTTTTTCTAGATTATCAAGGTGGGAGTTTAGTGTATTAACTTGAGACATTTTCTCTTTTCTAATTAATTATTTTCATACTATAAATTTTCCTCTTAGTACTGCTTTATCTGTGTCTCACAAATTTTGATGTATTGTACCTTAGTTTTCTTTCAATTCATAATGGATTGGTTTTGTTTCTCTCATGACTTCCTCTTTCATTTGTGGATTATTTGAAGTGCATTATTTGGTTTCCAGGTGTTCAGAGATTTTTCTATAAGTGACTTCCAGTTTGATTTTTTTTCAGGTGGAGAAGACATTTCTTATGATTTCAATTCTTTTAAATTTTTGAGGTTTGTTTTATGGTTCAGTATGTGATCTGCCTTACATATCATATGCCTACCTATCATAAGCACTTAGAAACTATACATACTTTGCATACTTTGCTGTTCTTGTGTAGAGTGTTCTGTAAGTATTGGTGAGATCCTGTTGGTTGATGGTTTTATTAAGTTCTTTTATATCCTTTGTAATTTTTTTTGTCTAATTCTATCAGTTGTTCACAGCAGGTTTTGAAGTTTCCAACTATAATTATGCATGTGTATTTCTATCAGTTTTTGCTTTATATACTTTGCAGCTCTGTTTTTTGGTAAATACACATTTAGTACTGCTATTTCTTCTTGGTAGATTAATATTTAATAATTTTAATCATTATGTAATGTCTCTTTCTCACCCTGGTAAATTTCCTTACTCTAAAATCTACTTTATGTGATTATTACTATAACCATTTCTACTTTCCTTTGATTAGAGCTTGCATGGTATATCTTCTCCATCTTTTGAATTCAAACTCCATAGATGATTACATGTGATGTATTTCCTATAGAAAGTTGGATTATGTTTTTACTCAATATGCCACCCTCTGTCTATTAATTTGTATATTTAGATTATTTACATTTAATGTAATTGTTGATATAGCTGAAGTCTGCCATTTTATGTCTCATTTTCTGTTTGTTCTCTATATTTTGTTTCTCTGCTTTTTCCTACCTTCCTATAGAATACTTGAATCTTTTTTAGAATTCAATTTTGATATATCTATATTGTTTTTGAGTATATATCTTGTGTCTTTTTAGTGGTTGCTTTAGATATTACTACATTTGTAACTTATCAAAGTCTTACAGTGTCAACTATTTCTTCTCTTCTGGGACTTCACTGACACAGATGTCAGATCTTTTATTATGGTTACACATAACCCTGAGGCTCTCCCCTCACCCCCACTCACATCCCACACAGTCTATTTTCTCTCTGTTTTTCAGCTTGAGTACCACCTATTTATCTGTCTTCAAGGTCAATGGATTCTTTCCTCTGTCTTCTACATCTACTGAGTCTATCTAATGAGATTTCAGTTATATTATTTTTCAATTCTAAAATACCTATTTGGCCCTTCTTTATATCTTCTATTCCATTTGCTCAGACCTTCTAATTTTCATTTGTTTCAAGCATGTTTGTAATTCTCACTGAAGCATTTTGATATGGCTGCTTTCCTACCCTTGTGCAATAATTCCAGCATTTGTGTCATCTCTGCATTAGTGAACATTGATTTTCTTTTCTCTTTCAATTTTTAATCTTTCTGATACTTATTACAAGTGGTCATAGATTAAAACCTGGAAGTCTAAAATAAGACTTTTTATCTTATTTAAATGTTGTGTTTTAGCAGGCCTCTCTAGGGAGCACCACCTCATTACTATCAGGTGGAAATGAAAGTCTAGATTCACTACCTGCCTCCTTTAACACCTGAGGGGAGAGGGCTCCTTTTTACTGCTGGGAGGGGGTGAACTGCTGGAAGGTATTTACCCAATAAACCTCCTTGACATCATCCTGGCTGGGAGAGACAAAGGTTCTTGTTTAGTATTTGCCACATGTGCTCTACTGACACCAAAAGGGGTGGAGAGTAGCCCTGCTATTGCTTAGCAGTGGTCACAGTCTTCGTGCTCTACCAGGTCTACTCTGACAGTACCCCAGAGAGAGGTGGAAGGAGGAAGAGGTGTCCCCTTGTTGGTGGGTGGGAGTGCTGAAAGGCAAAGCTCCCCAAGTAGTCTCCACTGCATGTGGGGTGGCAGTGGGTCACGACCCCCTGGGGTGGGAAGGTGGGGTTCATTAGCACAAGTGAAATTCCCAGCTCCCTTTGGCCTTGTCTGATGCAACCAGAGCTGGGTGGGGAGTGGGGCATCTTGCTGTGATTATGAAGGTGAAGATCTAGACCCCCACTCAGACTTTGCTGACAGGAGGAGTGGGTGAGGCCACAGTTTCCCTGATGTGTTTGTCTGGAGTAGAACATTTACTGTCTAAATGTTTTGTTTGTCTGGGCTAGGCTGGGCTGCCCCTTTTCTGGTCCTTTGGCTCTTCTTGGGGCTTTTTGGTCTGTGTCCAGGTTGCTGGCTTCTTTAGTATCTGGTCTGGGCTATATGAGGCAAAAAGAAAACCAGCAAACTCCCAGACCTGAGTTGGTCTGACCTCTCCTTACCTTGCAGAGTGCCTATGTCTGTTTCATGTATACCAGCCATGGGTTTTAGTTACTCCTCACAGGAGGACTAGGGACAAGTACATTTACTCCATCTTCCCAAAAGCAGAAATCTTTTTGTATATCTTCTTCAAGTACTATTTCATACAAAAAAAAAACACCTTTTTCTTCATGTCAGTTCTACAGCTAGATTCATTAATGGACAAATGAGTTATTTTTTCAGGTATTGAACTTTACCATATAAATAGCATTTGTGTTCATTAAAATTTGAAAGCAAATGTAAACAACAAAGTTGATGATGACTGCCTCATTTTAATTTTTATGTGGAAGCTGCTACATCACAACTCCTGTTTTGCTATTATCCCTGTCTAGCCGGGCTTTTAATAAATGTAAAAATATAGCAAATATTACTGCATCTATTCCTTATTTAGCTTTGAACTTAAGGATTAAAAATGTATTTCCTCATTAAAATTTGAAAAATGTCTATTTTGTGAATAGAATTACCACATTCTATTTACCTGTCTCTCTCCCACTACCAAAATATTCTTCCAGGCTTGCTCCATCTTCACCATTTTTGTAAATGCAGATAAATACAAAATTATCCACATACCTGGTAGCCGTGAAAAAGCAATGAAATAAGGGGTTATTCCTCATCTGCTTGTAGATTCCTTTTTAATTATATGGGAAGGAGAAAGAGGTAAAAGAAAGAGATTTTAAAAAGTGATGGAGTGAGTATGAAGGACAGGTGGGAAGGGAAGAAAAAGAAGAAAATGAGGAGAAAGGAAAGATCAAGATTGGTTGTGAGGCCGTATTAAAGCATTTTGTGATATCAGAACCTAGAATTTCATATATTAAGAATCTTTCAAATCTAAAGTTCCAGATGATAAATTCTTTCCTCCAATGACTCCTGGTTAAATCCAGGGCAAGGTTAGACTCAACTTAGGTGCTCTTACTTGGGAACCAGTGTGCTGATTATTCGCACTGATGACTTTCTCAAGGACAGTGGGACCGTGTCCTCACTGGGTACCTGGCACACACTGTCTGGTGCATGTACATGTCAGGAAAATGAGATCTACTGAAGCACATGCCGCTCGTAATGGGACCTTGGGGTGAACACTTTCTGAAGGGTGTAACCCTTTGAAGATTGGAAGAGAAAATACACACACACACACACACACACGCAGTATTGCAAACATACACATTCAATTGTAGATATTCTAATCAGCAAGCTTGGGTATAATGCTTCAAACCTCCCTCAAATAAGTGGGTCGGAGAATGGCGACAGTAATCTCTGAGAACTGTAGGAGTGGAAAATACATTTCCATTCACATGAGAACTGGAACCTTTTGATAGGAGCTACTGGATACGCTACTTTAGGGATTCTGAGGCAAGAGCAGGAAGGAGTAGACTACAACTGAATCTTTGTGTCTCCCCCAAATTAATATGTGGAAACCCTAACCCCCAAAGTTTTGGTTAGGAGGTGGGAAATTTTGGAGGTGATTAGGTCATGGGGCCAGAGCCCTCATGAATGGGACCAGTGCCCTTACAAAAGAAGCCCAGACAGCTGCCTCACCCCTTCTACCATGTGAGGACACAGCCAGAAGGTGCCGTCTGTGAACCAGGAAGCAGACCCTCTCCAGACACCAAATCAGCTGGCACCTTGATCTTGGACTTTCAGCATCTAGAACTGTGAGAAATAAATTTCCATTGATTTATAACCCATCCAGTTTAAGGTATGCTATAGCAGCCCAAACAGACTAAGTGAGAGTGCCATGAAAGGGGCAGGTGGAACAGTGGCTGCTGTAGCATGTCATAAATGTGAAGTCTTTAAAATACGGAGAGCTGTAACATTCAGAGTACTAAAATGAGGCCCAGCACACACACCCTCCAGTTGCTGTGATGCTGTTGGTGGAGGCAGTGTGGCGTAGTGGTCCACACTCACAGCTCTCAACTCTGGACCCCACTGTTAACACGGAGTGTGACTGTGAGCCCGACTTACCCTCTCTGTATCTCAGTTTCCTCAAATGTAATGTGCAATGGTGATAATGATAATTTTCCCCCAAAATTGCGAGAATTGAATGTTTTAAGTTTGTAAAGCACTGACATATAATAAGGACTATGTAAATATATATTTTACAAATTTCTGTTATGACTTTTAAGTTCCCTAAAATTTTCATCATGTCTTTTAACTAAAGAAATCATACTGGGATTGAAATTAGAATTTCTCAGAAAGGAGAAAGAACGGTGAACAAGGCAGGGCGACGAAGCTTTCTCCTCCAGGACAGGGGCCTCACCCAGCCACAGCCCACCCCAGGTCCACATTCTTGTAAAGGAACAAACTGGAGAGGTTGAGGATCAGACAACCAAGCCTGAGAAGCAGATGGTGACTCAGCATCACAATCTGAAGGGGGGGCCTATGGGGTTTGGGACAGTAGGGTGTGTCAATTGCCACTTTTTCTAGAACTATGAAAAATCAAGTAAGACAAGTGAAGAGAGGAGGTTAGAGGAGAGGAGAGGAGAGGAGGACGTACTGCAAAGAGGGAGGGAGGTAGCAGGGAAGAAAGGAGGAAAAGCAAGAGAGAAAGTGGCAGGGAAGGAAAGCGTACCACCCACCGTATTCCAGTCATTCCAGTCTCTGCATTTTGTTTTGTCTTTTAACATATGCCATCTCCCTTAATCCTTGCGCCAGCCATATGGTTCAAAGTGCTGTCCCCATTTTACACGCGTGAGAGAGGAAGGCGCACAGGGAGGAAGGGGAGAATGATGGCTGTGCACGGAGCTGCCTGTGCCCACCTTCCACCTGCAGGACTTGAGGTACAGATGGGAAGATCTGGAGCCTGGGTCGGAAGCCCCAACTTCTAGTCGGTTGTGGCTGATGAGCTTGGGGGTGCTGGGCAAGTCACAGGATGACCCTCAGCTTCTCTGTTCCTTGGCTTACAAACAGTGGAGGTGGGGAGGGCCAGGGGGTTGGACCATGAGAGGGACAGGCTACCATGATGTATTCAAACAAACGGGAGCTGACTGCTGCATGGCCACCATCGCCTGTCCCCATCACTTTCCTCCCTGAAGAAAATTAAGTGTGCAGCTGAATCCTTCCAGATCCCACAGTGTAGCAGACTGACTCCAAATCACAGCTTTTCCCCCCAATATTTGTTCCAAAGTACTCAGTTCTTAAAGTACTCACTTTATTCCAAATGGAGCACCTGAAATAATTTAGCCCCAAAGTCATTCCAAAGACTTAACTCCCTGTGCTAATCCAGCAAACATTCAGCTCTTTGCAAGAGGCACGTAAACAGGCCCAACTGTTCTAACAGACACCCAAGAAATTGGGTTAGATAAAAATGAAGGGCTTCAAAACAGATGGACATTTGACCTCAGGTTATAAATCAGGCCCAGAGCTACGTCTTGTAGTGTTGAGGACAGGGCGGAGGTTGCTGTGGATATCGAGAAAACTCTTGGGGTGGTAATAACGCTGCATCCAATCAAGTGAATTGCATCTGTGACATTCATAGGTGAGTGTAGTTTCCCACGTGAGTGTTGTAGAATCTTCATGCGAGGTGACTGTGCAAACAGACAAAAATGGAGTCAGTTCTCAGAGCACATCTGCCCATTTTCTTCCCCCTTCCTCCTCTTTCCCTTCGAGATATGAGATAACTTTGTTCACCTACGAGGGACAGTGGTGGGCCAGAGTCCACACGCCATTTGCGAGGGGCTGTGTTCCCAATCCCAGGCCACCATCGCATGCCCAGCGCCCACCTCACAGGCCACAGCCACTCACCTGCAGGACTACTGGGGCGTGGGCTGGGACCCCAGCAGAAGGGTGGCTGCAGGAAGCAGATGCCTGGAACCTGTCTGCCACACGTGGGATGTTCTCAGAGGGTGGCACTTCATGGCTAGGCTTTGACTAATCCAGAGCAGGGAGCTGCAAAGGAGGGCACTTAATACTTCAAAGCCCTAAAGGCCTGGCTCTTAAATATGGGACTCTGGGTAAAACGGAGGGAGAAAAACAAACAACGAAGCCCAGGAGCTGGGTTGCTTGGACAGCCAGGTGTGTGGGCCAAGGCAGAAGAAGGAGGGGCTGAGGGAGCCCGCAGGTACCCTCATCAGGCAGAGAGGGACTCGGTCACATTTGCTGTCACCCTAAGAAACTAAGTGCTTTAAGAAGAAGAGAAAAGAAAAGATAAATGCTGGTCACATTTGTTATAGAGGTGGTGGTGAGTGCACTGCTGATGGAAGAAGCCCCCGAACCTAAGTCGCCCATGTGGGCAAGGTGCTCTTGGGACTATTCCAGACTCTGGACAAGGTCCTTAGACTTTGAACACCATGTTCCCCCTGCATTCCATCTCTCTCTCTCTCTCTCTCTCTCTCTCTCTCTCTCTGACAGCTCTCTTCTCTTCACATTTGGCTTTGTCCTCCCAGACACACAGCATGGGGACTCTGTGAATCCTCACATGGACAATCTGAGTCCCTTAAAGAGAAAGCAACACAGTGACCTGATTTCAGGGAAAAAAAAAAATAGCCTTTAAAAATATATGTTTAAACAATAACCATGCTGTATTTGTGATGCAGTCAAAAGGTGAGGAATCTTTTTTAAAATCCTTAAAAAGAAACCCTTAGCATACATAGACTAACACCAAGTATGTACATGAAAGCAAGTGTGAAAACCCAGATGTTTGTCACTGGTGTCAAACACCTGTATGTTTTGCCATTCAAACAATTCATCAAATTGCTTCATTTAAATCCAGAGTTGGTATTATGAAAATAAAGTATAAAGCAAACTGCAGGAAAATTATATATTTGAATTCTAAATTAATTTTTCTCATTAATTATTTTGTAGAAACTTTGGCAGAGCAAGGAAGTATTATGCTAAAAGCTCTAAAAATTTTAATTGTTTTCATTTTTCTGAAAAACAAAGTTCTGGGGGTAAAAAACTCAAACTTTCCCTTACTCAAAAAGATAGATATATATTAAATTTCTATCTGAAAGTTAAAATATTGACTTTAAATTCAAAAAGTATATCCCTTGTGTCCCAAACAAAATTTCCAGCCAAGAGAAGAGTACAATTGATACCACCTCTACAGTCTTTTGAAATCATGTGAGATGTTAACAGTAAAAATGACTTATTTGGCATTGCAAAATGTATATTGAGAGTCAAATAAGTGTAAAGTAGAAATTTATCATTATCAAATAAAATTTTGTTTAATCTCTTTGCTACCTTATACCTTCAAAGTCAACCTATGTTTATTAAACAATACATTACTGGCATCAAAAAGTAGTTTAAAGGGATTCCTATTACAATAAATACAATTCAAACCTTCTGGACCCAGGAATGTGGGGGCATTTGTTAATGACAAGGTTATCATCCTTAACTGAATTTCTAAACTTTTGTTACCACAATGTCACTGTCAAATGTTTAAGAAACTCAAAATTATTCTATGCTTTTAAATTTATAGCCTAAGAGAAATTACTTAAGGGTGTATATTCAACTAAATGGAAAGAAAAGAAAAGTTTGACGATTTGATGATATTGCTCATCAAAACATTTTTATAATCAAGAAGTATGCATTTAAACAGATAAATCATGCTGTCTTATTTCTCATCTCCAGAGTTGTGATTTTATATACCATCCTGCCCTGGGCACAGTGAGTGCCATAACTTTTCTTCAAGATCAAGGTATATCCTTGTCTGGTTTGATTCAATATTTCACCATAAGAGGTCTATTTGCTTTATGGAGAAAAACTCATAGTAAACATCTCCTAGTAAACACAGACCTTTTTTGTTTTTTTTTTTT
>VBSM01002608.1:96225433-96266809 GCA_008086735.1 Cheirogaleus medius | reverse complement strand
AAAAAAAAAAAAAAAGCAGCCTAATTAAGTACAGTCTAGAGTAGCTGGTGTTATCCCCTGGTAGATAAAACCACTTTGGAACTATATCTGATTTTCTCAGCAACAGACAACTTTGAAAGCTCTCAGCACCCTGACCCAGGATCCCATCCTTGCACCTTCCAATTCTGTTCCTAGCATCACGTCCCCAGCCCTCCAGTGGCCACACTTGTTACTCCTCCACATTCAACCCATTGCCAAATACCATAGATTTGTCCTTAAAACCTTCTCCTGCACTTCTGCCCTCCCATCTTATCGCAGACCCTCAATTTCATCTTAGCCAGGCATCGAAGGCCCACTGTGCCAGCTTCATCGCCTGCTCCTGTGCTTAAAACCAATTCTGCTGACAAACAAGGCTGTTTTGTTTTAAAATACTAGCTTTCTGGCTCCTCCATTTTTCTCCATGCATCCTCTGCCTGGAATGCTTTCCCCCGGTCCCTCTCTCAAATCCCACCCATTGGACAGGGTTTTCCCCGTGGGCCACCTGGCTAGACTTTTTCTATGAGGACACATCCCTGTTAAGTCTGGCTACTTAGGGATGTCTCACTTGTTGAGCACTTGCCAGATCCTACCCTGTGTTCCCACTATCTGGATCTTTTCCTCTCATCTGACTGTCACTCCCTGAAGGCAAGAATCGCCCCACTCACAAATGTGTCCCCTGTGTGCCCTGTCAGTGCTCTGCAAAGAGGAGGTGCTGGGCTGATGCGTTATATGAGCAGTTCCTTGGCCAATGTTAGCCACAGGCCCCACGTGTTCTGTCCCTACTCCATGGAGAGAGGGAACATATTTCAGTGGGAAGACAGCTGGATCAGACCCCAGCTCTACCATGTGAAGCTGGTGATTCCCGGACATGTGGGGCCAGGAGAGAAATGTGTGTTTTCTGCTCCATGTTTCTCTGTAATCCCCTATAAATTAGGGGTCATAGTAGTACCTACTTTTAGGCCAGAGATGGTACTTAAGGCCCCAATCTCGGCAGACTATTGCTCTCCCCCCAGGCACTATGCTGACAATACTCAGGAAATTTGACAATACTCAGGGAGTTGAAATTTGTGATTGCTAGTAGAGATTGCAAAAACTAGAAAAAAGAAGCAATAAAACATGAATTTTGACAACTTTTTGATGCCCAGATCAGACTACCTGTCATGATTTCTGTTTAATCAAGAAGAATAAATCATGAGCTCAAATCTGGAGTTGAGTTTTCCCCAGAAAAAGAGCATTTAAAGGACCCACCTCTTAGCACTGTTGCATTAGGGGTTAAGTTTCCAACATATGAACTTTGGGGGACACATTCAAATCATAGTATTTCTCTCCTGGCCCCACAAATTCATGTCCTTCTCATATGCAGAAAACATTCATGTCATCCTAATAGTCCCAAAAGTCTTAACTCCTTCCAACATCAACTCAGAAGTTCAAAGTCTCATCTAAATCAGATATGGTGAGGCCCAAGGCATGATTCATCCTGAGGCAAACTCCTCTACAGCTGTGAGCCTGTGAGATGAACAGGCTGTGTGCTTCCAAAACACAGTGGTAGGACAGGTGTAGGATAGACATTCTCATTCCAAAAGAGAGACATATGCAAGAAGAAAGGGGTTACTGGTCCCATGTAAATTTAAAACTCAACAGGAAAAACAACATTACATCTCAAAGCTGGAAAATAATCTCCTTTGACTCCACATCCCACCTCCTGGTCATAGTGTGGCAAAGATTGGTCTCCTAAGGGTTCAGCCAGCCCTGCCCTGTGGCTTTGATGGGCTCAGGCCACCCAGAAGCTCTCATGGCTTGGAGTCTGCAACTATCCCAGGCTGATGCTGCAAGCTGGTAGCTCTACAGTTGTGCTTCCCTTTTAATTATAAAGTCCATCTTTAAGTCATTTCTCACCTCTCACATCTTATTGTATGTGATTAAAAGTAGCCATACAGCTCCTTCAATATTTTGCTTAGAAATTTCTTCCTCCAGATATCCTAATTCATTGCTCTAAAATTTCTCCTTCCATGAGGCCCTATGGATACAATTCCACCAAATTCTTTACTACTTTATAACAAGGATGATTTTTAATTCTAGTTTCTAATAATTTCTTCCTCAGTTCCATCTGAGACATCATCAGAATGGCCTTGATCATCCATATTTCTACCAACATTCTGATCATGGCTGCATAGGTTTGAAACTTTCCTTACATTTCTTATTGTGTTTTGAGCCCTCAGCAGAATTGCCCTTACCACTCCATTTATGGCAATCTAGGCTTTTTCTAGCCTGCTCCTCCAAATCCTTCCAGACTCTACCCACTGCCCAATTTCCAGTCCACTTCCACATTTTCAAGCACTTGTTACAGCAACAGCCCCCTTTCTCAATATCAGTTTTTTGTCTTAGTCTGTTTTGTGCTACTATAACAGAATACCTGAGACTGGGTAATTTATAAAAAGCAGAAATTTATTTCTTACAGTTCTGGAGGCTGGGAAGTCCAAGATCAAAGTATCAAAGTATCAAAGGATAGCGGGGAGGCTTTCTTGCTGCATCATCCCATGGCATAAGGCAGACGGCAAGAGAGCACTCAGGCAAGAGAGAGAAAGGGAGCTGAGCCCATCCTTTTATCAGGAACCCATTTTCTTGATTGTGGCAATGATCCATTCATGAGGACAGAGCCCTCATGACCTAATCGCCTCTTAAAGGTCCCACCTCTCAACACTGTTGCATTGGAGACTAAGTTTCCAACACACGGACATCGGGGGACATATTTAAACCATAGCAGAAGTCATCTACAAATTGGGGAACAAATCCTCACTAGAGACCAAGTCTACCTTCACCTTGTTCTTGGACTTCCAACCTCCAGAACTGTGAAAAATAAATGTTTGTTGCTTAATCCCCCAGTCTGTGATATACTCATTCTAGTAGCCCAAGATTCATGAAGGCAGAAATGGGTTCCATTCTCTGAACTAGGATTTGTGAAGCTAGCCTCCTGCCACTTATGGTCACTGCAGAAAGGGTGCCACAGAAAGCAAGGTGGCCTCAAAGCTGCCACGCCTGTGTGATAGCTGGGCCTACATTCCAGGTGTTCTGGTACTTGCTGCCTTTACATAGCTTGCGGAGAATGTGGCAAGGACTGGGACATCAGCACACCCAGGGACACCTGCAAAGAAGCCCCCACCACCTGCCTCAAACAGGCTCAGCACAGGGAAGCAATCAGGACATGCTGTGCAGTGTTATCAACACAGTTGAGAACATCTGGAAAATCCCAGAAAACTTATGTTTTACTCACCTTCCCAGCAACAAGTAGAGAAAACATCTGCAGTGAGTCCCACTCCCAGGATTCGTAAGTCTAGTCAGACACCACTGGGGGGAAAAGATCTTTCTCAGAGAAATCCAAAAGAAAGTTCCCCTCTAAATAGGTTTTACTGAACAAAAATATTTGATGTGAAAAAAAATTGTTCTCTCCATGGGAATTTTCTAAGGAGAACAGAGCATTTCACAGTTGTTTGTGGTTTGAACCCCTGACTCCAGCTCTGAGATCTGCTCTGGGGCCATGGGTGCATTCTTAGATTTGATTAAACTCTTTGGTGTGTGAAAGAAAAAGTTGAAACCTGCTGTACAAAAATTAAAAGGGGAACAGCAAGGAGAAAGCTGGGGGGTCTGTATGAACCCCTAACGCTACTTCTTCCACTGGAGCACATTTTGCCTACAAGTCTGGCTGGTTACAGATGAAAAGAAAAAGATTTTCAGAAGCAGAGAAAAATAGTTTTAAGGGGAATTAAATGAGAAACATGAGATCATCCAGCTTCATTAAATGATCTATTCTAATCACCTAGAAACTGGTTGACTCAAACAAAAGCTAGTTTGGAGGGGACCAGTAAGCAACAATAACATGACAATTGAACAACTTACTGACCATGGATGCTGGTGAAATCTCTTTGGAGTATGGATGAAACAAAATCTTTGTCCTTAAAGGAGATTTGATTTAATCAGGGAATCAAGACTAACCAACACAAAAAGGGTAAAACATAAATAAAACTCTTCAAATACACTCCAAATAGAGGGAAGTGAAATAACATCTTTGAGTGTCTCTGTGGGGAAGTCCCTGGTGATATGTAAGAAGAAAATTGAGAAATATCAACCCAGACTCCTCTGAAGATGAGAGAGTGGACCAGATGTGTCTCAACGTCTCTGCCAGGCTTATGGGCAGATGACTCCAGGGCTCAAGCACCTAAGAAGTTGGGTGGGTTCAGGAAAGGTGGACTTTGCTTTAAAATCTTAATGTGCGAAGAGTCAATTCTAGTAAAAAGATAAACTAGTAAATATTCACTCAAAGTGGGATTTCACATATAAAAAAGTATGAATACAGAATCATTTTAAAGATCCTTAAGTGCATGTAAATACCAAATTTTCAGAAATATCAGAACATATTCTTTAAGTAAAGCCATTTATTTGTATGTATAAATTACAGATACTGTTTCTGCAGATGCTACATGAATGTAAAAAACCTACATAGAACAATAATTTTCCTTTTTGTGCTGTTTGGTATGTTTGTATGTGAGTAAATGAGCAACTGAATAAAATTGGCTTCCATAAGTATGAATTTAAATATTAGGGATTCATATTTGACCCAATATTCAGTTACTACTACTGTCAGGGGAGATCTAGTCCCACTCTTGGAAGGACAGAAAGCTCTAAATTAAAGTGCCTATAAAATAAAGTGTCTACTTCTCTCTGGGATTTCCTCAAAGTAGCTAGGGAAAGAAGCTGAGGCGTTTGAATGGTCTTTCCTATATTTACTTCCTTGTTTCCTGAAACCATTTGATAAGAAAGCTTAAACTAAAATCATTGTAAATTGCATTGTTCACAGAGAAGCTATCATTCTTTTTTAACGGCATGGGCAGCCAACCTACGGAAGCTCCCAACAGCAATCTGGAGAATAATTCAAACAGGTGAGCTACCTGAGGAGATGAGCCTGTCCTTTTATCCACAAAGGAAGAGACATGGTGAGATGGGAATCATCCCTGCCTGTCTCAGTTCCTGCAAACAGTCCAGTTTCACTTCTGGACCATCTTTGCTAATTGACAAAACTGCACGACCTAAAAAAAGTCAGCTTAATCATGACTTCATCCCCTCTTCTGTCTGCCTACAAAAACACAAACTTCACGTTCACGGATTCCTGAGTGTATTACCCTAGTCCAAAGAATTCAAGTTGGAATGAAGCAGAACCCACGTTTACAGAATGCTTGCAACTCCCTCCACGAAATGAGTGCTTAGCCTCACAGTGGTAGCTTGCAGAATGCCAAAAATTTTGGATAACAATAATTCATTTTTGGTGCTCACACTGAGTGGTAAACCTGAAAAGAAGGAACTCAACTACTTTGAAAGCTCAAACATCTCTTAGAAATACATAGTTTTTCAAACTTGGGATTTGAGCCTGAAGTGCTCAGGAGAAATGAGAGGCTAAGGACAAAGGCTGGGGTGGGCAGTTACGCTGGAGGACAGGTGGAATTCCCAGCATTCCCCATTCTCTCTGTGCTCTTGTGAGTGTCCATCACATGGCACATCAAATACATCCTATATCTAATGCTGCCTGTGTGTGTATTTGTGTGTGCCCTGAATGTATGCTATGTATACTACATATGTGAATTTTCCTGTTGTTTTCATGTTTTTCACTTAAGAGGATATATGACACATTTTGGCAATCTTGACTTCTTTGGCAATGTGAAAACCTGTAGCTCCAGTCCAAGTCCCAGGTAGCACTAATGTGGCATGCCAACAAACCGGAAGCATTGGCCCTGAGGTAATCCCCTTTATAAAGACCCATGGGGTGAAAATATGGCATTTCTTATACTGGGCATATGGCTTTAGTATCCATGAGTAAAATGTAATGCTTTATTTGAAGATATCAATGGATTTTGAGGCAATGTTTCTCTTTGGCAATCGCTTGTTTATAGGTGCTCCACTGAGAGCCAATGATCTTTTAGGAAAACACCCTTGGCCTGAGAAATGCATACATTAGAAGGAAAAATGAATTCTGCCCCTTTCTGATGTTATCTAATATTCATAAAGCATTGGTATCAGACCCCACTAACACACTTTGGGTTTCACTTCTGTTTATTCTTGCTAATTTTCTAATTTCTAAGGGAAAAATCATGTTAAACAGACATAGAACATCCAATGGAACTGAGCAGTGGTGTTTTGTTGAGTTAAATAGATCGGGGGCTCATGGTCACATATCCTTGTCAATCACTACATATAGTCAAAAAGAGAATAATTTGCAGCTTTATGAGCAAAGCAACAGTAAAAATTATTGAAGACAACAAATATTTACATTTTCTCCTCATTAGCAATTAGTCTTTAGGATCCAATAATGTTTAAATCATATTCTTTTGCTAATGGAACACTGTGATTTATGAAAAGACATTTTAAACATATATAAGATGTGTTCGTGGTATTTCTTTGGAATATCTTTTTGTTTATTTGTATGATGGTTGGTTTGTTTTTGTTTGTTTGCTTAAAAAGGAAATGAAAGCCCAGGTATAATCTTCAGATTTTATGTATAAAAGTAACCTTCTGCGATGTATTCATTACATTTTGTATCTTGATACGTTTAGTGATTTTTTAATAGATCAAGGAAAAAAATTTTGACAAACTAGTGCCCTCATTAAAACCAAGTTAAAATAGAGTTATACACATCATCAAAAGAAATTCTTATATCAGAGCCAAAGAAGACCATGGAGTGAAACCAACACTTTTCCTTCCCTGGATCTAAAGTGTGCACATGCCAAGCCCCAGGAAGACTGGGAATGTGGAAAACCTAAGGCTCTTCACTGCCTTTTTTTTTTTTTTTTTTTTTTGGAAGTCTGTGTAAGGATAACCACTTCAAACTGTGAAGCATAAACCAAAAACGGATTTAGTGTTTACACCGAGATTTTAGATCAAACAGACAATTATCTAATCTCTGTTTTCAAACACAAATGGGCAACTTTTAAAATAAGCTTTCCTGAGTCTGCTTGTGCATGTGAACTTGTCCCCCCTGCTTTGTGGGACAGGTCATGTCCTCTCCAGACTTGAAGAGCAACAGAAGGAAGAGCGAATCCTCGGTCTCCTGGGCCCTGGCTCTCAACTGTGACCCCCGTACCTTCAGTGATGTCCAACAGCAATTATTTCTGGAGACGTTTCTTTTGCCTGTTTACTTCTCTAGCAAATTGGGGCTGCCAGCTGGTAAGTTTGAAAAATGCCAGTTTATGGACTAACAGGAAGCGGAGGCAGGGGTTATCTATTGGAATCATAGCATCGCCGAAATGTGGTTTAATCGGCACAGTTTTACGTGCTTTAAGAAGTAGTGCTTTCTTCATCAGAAAGAAGAAGGTTAGTTACCACAACTTAAACTGAACACCAGAGAATGTGCCTGCGGAACTAACAGATGGAGCACAGTCAAGTGCCATTGGAGTGAATCCATATAGCAAGACTTCAATTTGAGTAGTGTCCTTATCATCTAATGGTATTTACTTAGACATGCAAAATCTTGTAACCTATCACCACATACCTTCGAAATCTATTTCAAGGCTGACTTAGCCTGAAATTTTACTCCTGATTACATGCTCTTACCTCTTTAATTAGCAGAATAACTCTTCTTCAGCTTTGGTATTTATTCATAGATATCATATCATTGCCCAAATCGTGGTCACTAAAGCATTATTCCTTAAGTGATCAATTGTTACCAAGATGACATCTCCACATTGCCCAACTCTGGACACTGCCCCCTAGGTGAAAGAGATTTTTCATAATTAAATAGAAAATTTTAAATATCCAAATCCAGGGGAAGACAAACATTCCTCAGAGAAAAGAAAATCTAAATAAAGTTTCTACCCCATTTCATTTATGAACTTCATTTCTATTAAGTATTTCAGTACATTCATTATTGCTAAATGGTACTATTTGAAATACCGGGTTATCCACAGTAGCTAATATGATGCATTTAATCACCTGAATATCTCAATGGAAAACGCAGAGTGAGATCTGTTTTCCATAGTTATTTATTTATTTATTTATTTATTTATTTTATTTCAGGACATTATGAAGGTATATTTTGGTTACATGTTATGACTTTGCCACATCTAAACCATGATTTAAGGCATGCCTTTCCCCCCTTCCCCCCATACAATGCTCACCACATCCAATTTGTTGTGAGTTTACCCATCCCAAACTCCCCTACCCCTAAAGAATATTACTACTATGTGAACACCTTAGTATTGATCAGTCAGTGCCAGTTTGATGGCGAGTATATGTGGTGCCTATTCTTCCATTCTTGTGATACCTCACTTCAGAGGATGGGCTCAAGCTCTATCCAGGAAAATATAAGAGGTGCTAGATACCACCGTTTTTATAATTGAGTGGTATTCCATTGTATACATATCAAAGAACTACCATTTGATCCAGCAATAGCACTATTAGGCATTTACCCAAAGGAACAAGTCATTCTATAATAAAGACATCTGTACTCGAATGTTTATGGCAGCACAATACACTATAGCAAGGATGTAGAAACAACCCAAGTGCCCGTCAATCCATGAAAAGATTAATAAAATATTTATTTATTTTGTTTGAGACAGAATCTCACTCTATTGCCTGGGCTAGAGTGCTGTGGAGTCATCCTAGCTCACAACAACTTCAAACTCCTGGGCTCAAACCATACTTCGGCCTCGAGCTCCCAAGTGGCTGGGACTACAGGTATGCGCCACCATACCTGGCTAATTTTTTTTCTATATATTATTAGTTGTTTAGCTAATTTCTTTCTATATTTTTAGTAGAGACGAGGTTTTGCTCTTGCTCAGGCTGGTCTCGAACTCCTGAGCTCAAACAATCCTCCCGCCTCAGCCTCTCAGAGTACTATCGCACCTGGCCCATAGTCATTTAATATTTAAGTATTGTTCACCCTGAAGCAAGCTCACAATTCCAATAATCTCCCCCAAAATATCCAGCTGCCTCTTGCACTTCTCATCTAAAACTTCTAAGTTTTCTGTCTTTATCTGTATGATGTCATTAGGTACCATCACTATAATGTTTTGTTCTTGTGTTGCTCCTTTTGCCCGAATGCTTTATAAGAATTATGCCATTAATCCTCACAAATGCCCCTTTTAACAAAATCTAACATTATCAAGTATGATGAAGAATGATCATAAATAATCAACATTAAATATCTTCTTGTCAAAATAAGTGGAAAAGGACATTTTGCAGTGTAGGACTCCTGATTTTTATTGTTTATTCATGTATTCACTAATTTGCAAAATTTTATAATCCACAATGGGTTCCCCTGTCATTAGTGCTAATTAGTGGGATTCTACTGTACTAATAAATCAACATTACCCAAACACAGTGCTTGGAGATAAGGATATAATACATTCCTGCATATGAATTTTTAAAAATTAGATAGTGGTTCACCACTGCAGTCCTGATTTTCACTGATAGGATTTTGATGTAGATCCTATTCTACAGCTGGATTTTTATAGGGAGAGCATGCGTGCTTTTAATGATTGCATATTCATTCTAAGTCAGGCACACCCGGTACAAGAAAGAAAGGCACTGAGAGCAGAAAGGGACAGCTGGTACCTCATCGTCCAGTGCATTGACGTAGGAGCCAACTGGTAAAGAAACTTGCTCAAAGTCACACGGTTGGTGTGAGAGCCAGTTGGAACTCTAGCATTTTTGCACCCACTTGGGTCTCCTTTCAGCTCACCAAATTGGCCACCTGTGTCAAAAGTGTGAACACACAACTGCAGTAAAGCCTTATTTTTCATATGCACTGAAATATCTGTCATCCTCCTCTGGCTCCATTCATTTCCCAGTCTTCCTCAACCTGCTAACCTTGGACCCTTTACCCCTTTAGTTGCTTAGATGTGAACCATGTGCTTCCTGTTCATATAACATCGTATGTATTATTTGTTTTTCTGGTAAGAAATTAGACTTCATGGTTGGTACGTACCTCAGTTCTCCTAAAGCATTTATCTGACCTGGGATCCATTTATTGAACAGTATACCTTTCTTTTAACCTCACATCATCATTTAATCACAATAGACAAAAATGGTTTTCTTGGTCAGTCAGCACGATGGAAGGTTATATGGTCACTGACCCACATCTGTGCAGCTGTTTCTCAACTCTTTGCAAAGCCTAGCTTTCTGGTTGGCCAGTAATGGCCCATAACCAATCAGTGAGAATGCTTTTTGACTGCATGGTTACTTTACAATAAATAATGTTCAACAGTAGCTGTGGAAGACCTGGTGTTTCTCTGCATCTTTGCAAAGGGGTGAGTGCCACAGGAAAACTACTAGATCACAACAGTAGCATGTCATCCCGTGCCACAAAAACAATCAAGAGGCCAGTGGCTCTTTCTCTCCAGAGAATCTCTCTAAAAAAGGGGTCATTTTTCCCTTTGAAATGGGAGGGAAAACTTTCGGGTGATATTTTAAGTTCTGTGACTCTTTGATTCCCTCAGCAGTCCCTTTGAATCATAATTTCTTCCAAATTTTTGTGATCTTACAACTAAATGTACATGTATATGCATGGATGAATATTTAATGTATCTATGCACAGTGCATTGAAAAACTTGAGTATAATTTTAGTATCCCTATACTATACAAAAGGTACACAGAATCTTACTAATGAAGACATTGGCATCCTTCACTACTCTGTAATCTAAGATGGAAGAGCTGTCTGGTTTCCGTTAAGGCTGGATGAATTTAAAGACTGCCAGATTGCATTTGGGAAAGTACCCTGAAGTTTGGCTGCTTATTCAAATCTTGTGCAAATTTCTGTACACGGCTGAATTGATCTGGAGCAAGGGGTTAGCATACATATATTAGGGACCTTGATGTCTTGTTTTCATCTGCTGCTTTTCCTATAAGATTTTAAGATAAACTTTAAGGTGGTTCAATTACATGAGAAAGTTTTGGGAGACACACCCAAAGCCAGGTGGAAAGAAAGAATGATACAAGGCTGGTAATATCTGGTTTCAAATTAAACGTCTTGCAGTGAATATGCTAAATACCATATTTTACCATGGGGAAAGTATAATATGTTTCTATAACTACTTAATATTGAAGAGGTGGGTACTCTTCTTGCAGGAGGAAATCTTTGATTTAGGAGAGGTCTTAGTAAGTTTTATGGTCTGGTGTGAAACTTCTAAAATCTACTGAAGGTCACTAATGTGTGTCTGTGTGAGTTCAGGGTAGTCGGGTCCTGGAGGATTAGACTGGATTGTTGAGTCCATTCATCACAGCTTTTCACATATCAATATTCTTCTTAATGTTGAATATTTTAATAACCAGAAGTGGTTAGAAAACTATATAAAAAGAGGGATTCCTTTAGTGTACATAGAGTATGTTTCTAAGAAGTTATGTGTTAGATGGATTTGACTATAGACTTAGTCCCTATTTACAGAAATAATGGCCAAGGTCTTATTTTGATGATGGGAAATGTAACAAATATAATATCCCAAATATTTTTCTATATTTCTACTGCACTTCATCTGGCCTTATTCCGGTTTCATAAAGTGATAATCCTATCATTAGATATCAATTATAAGTTGTGTCATTATAAACAAAGTGATAGAGAAAATTTCATTTTCTCAAAATGAGTACATAGGTAAAGCAAACAGCCATGGAGAATAATCGGCACTGAATTTTCCTAGGTGGCTCGTGTAAATTCCAAAAATTAGTATTGACTTCACCTGCTTCTTGAACAACAACAAAAAGCAAAAACAGCTGGTTGCAGAGATCAGGGACATAATTACAATTAGCAGTTACGTTGTTCCTAAACAGGAAGTTCATGGGGAAGATCTTAGGATGCTCTGAGTGTTTAGCTACAAGATTTTTCTCATCGTTTTTAGTTGTGAAAAGAGTCATTGATGGATTACCTCCTTAAAGCCAAAGCCGTGTATTGCATTGCAAAAGAAGACATAACTCCAGTTCCAAATTTCCTGCAGAAGGGAGGAAAGAGAAAGCATTGCAAATAGAAAACTGTGTGTAGGAGTGAGCACAGGAGCCTGAATTTCTAAAAGATAAATATTTTGAATTTTCTAAAAGGGTTTATCAATTTCAACTATTATATGTAATGTATGGCTCACTAGATGCAATTCAACCCTGACTGCTTACCATGCAGAAATATTGCAAATAAATCCTTTACAAGCCATCCCTATCATTGTACGTTATAAATATTGTTTGTCCAGCCATGCATGTTACAATGGAAGATACTATGCTTTAGCAAGTTGACCTAGGGCAGCGGTCCTTCACCAGGGTCAATTTCACCCCCCCAACCCCACCCCACGGGACAATTGGCAATGTCTAGAGACATTTTTGTTTTTAATAACTGGTGAGGGAGGGGAGCAGATACCATCATCGAGTGCTGCAGTCTCCAACCCCCAGGCCTTGGACCAGTACTGGTCCATGGCCTGTTAGGAACCAGGCCGCACAACAGGAGGTGAGTGGTGGGTGAGCAAGCGAAGCTTCATCTGTATTTATAGCCACTCCCCATCGCTTGCATCACCACCTAAGCTGCGCCTCCTGTCAGATCAGTGGCGGCATTTGATTCTGCCTTATGGTGAGTTGTATAATTATTTCATTATATATTACAATGTAATAATAATAAAAATAAAGTACACCTTAAATGTAATGTGCTTGAATCATCCCCAAATCATCCCACCCCCTCATCTGTGGAAAAATTGTCTTCCATGAAACCAATCTCTGGGGCCAAAAATGTTGGAGACTGCTGATAATAGTGGGTAGAGACCAGGCATGCTGCTAAACACCCTACAATGGACAGCCCCCACAAAGAAGAATTAGCTGGCCCAAAATGTCAAGAATGCCATATTTGGGAAACCCTGAACTAGAGTGAACCAGGACAGTTGCCAGTGTCTGGTAATATACTTCTCAGATGTCAATAGTCAAAAAGTCTATCACCTGGATGCTCAAAGATAGTGTTCTGAACATTTTGCCAGTGGGAGAGTCTCATGAGTAACTCTGATTGCTCCTTACTAGGGTGCAGCTGGATGGAAATTTGCCTGAGGCAGAAATCCCTTTTGTCTCTCCATATTTATCATCATCATCATTACTTTTTTACTTTGGTTAGCAGATGTTTCTTTAGTGCTCTGACATCCTTTTTAATTTGCACATTTATTAATTTGGCTGGCTGAGAGCAGAGTTCTTTACCTGCTGAATCGTCCCTGTACCTCGGAGCTGGTGGCGTGCACATAAAGAGTTGCCCTGGCCTGCCATCCATCACTAGGAGGTAGTTGTAACCCATAGCATCTTTAAATGGGATCATTTGATGACCAGTGCAATTTTGGCTTTTCTGCTATCTCACACTCCAAGTGAAAGGAACTGATTGCTCCTTAGTCCATTTACTCATCCACTCTAGGGGGAATTGTTTGGATTCTAACATGTATCCTCACGACATCCCATTTATAGCTGTGACAAAGAAGTAAGCAATTAATCAGACATCCCTTCTAACAATACTGACCTGCCAGGATTCAAATGCTTTAATTAAAATCGAGGCACAATATATGCCTGGGGTAACAGCCAAACAATGTCTCCACCAGGCAGGAAGCTCCTTTCCTCCCCAGCCCTGAAGCAAACACGTATTAGGGGCATCCCCGGCACAGGACCTTTAGCGAGAAGGGAAAAAAGTCTCCAGGGATGGCACATGCATGCTGCTCACCTACAAAAGTAGATTCTGTCCCTATCATGTTTTCAGAGGCTTTCACATAAAAGGATGCACCCAATAGAGAGATTTCCTCCATCCTTTCATTCTTTTTTTGTCTTTTTTTCTTTCTTTCTTTCTTCTTTTTTTTTTTGAAACTTGCAAAGATGAGGAGGAGCCGTATTACCCCCAGCAGCGTTAAGCTGAAGTCACCTCTGCTGCTTTAAAAATAAAATGTCAGTGCAACTTTGAGATTTAAAAATTTTAAATATCAGTAAGCACAGAAAAAGCTGGATTTTTTTCCCCCTTTGGATGTTAACTCACCCTTGTGACAGGTTTCAGCCTCTTGATATTCATGCCTGCTCCCCGGTGATTTTGCCTTTCTTGTATACAGGAATACCAGGATTTTAAAATCAATAAGGAAGCATTGCATTTATAGAGTTAGATTGGGAGAGTTTGGGTAGATGGTCATCCACTCACTTTTATTACCCTTAAACTAATTTTTAAAGATTGATGTGTAATTTCAGTGAAACGTGTCAGCATTCTTTGAAACACACACCAAACCCACTATTCTTTTCTTGAGTTATAGCACTTCCATATTTATTAGTTGCCTCTATTGCCTGTATTTTAACTGTTAATATGGGCCTGGAGATTACTTCTCAACATCAACATAAGCCAACTATCACAAAGGCGTCTGACTCCTCATGCCCGGTGGTCACCATCTTCCACGGTGTTAAGCATTATTATATTATTATTAGATAAGTATTATTTCCTCTTTTGCTTGTGGCTAAAATCCCACGACACATCCTTCATGCAAAGTCAGTTTAAAGAGTTAGTTATATTCCTCAATGTTCCACTAGAGCAGCTGTCTAACAGTGTTCATGGTGGACTTTCAGTTGATTTTCAACACCTCTCGTGCCTTTTTCTAGGTCCTTAATATCTTTAATCTCGTTTCTCCCCCAAGCTGCCCTCAAAACTTGTGACCTTTGTGGATCCACTAAAAAGTGCTTTCAGAGCTTATCTTTCTTTCCACATATGGCCGGTAAATGTCCGAGGCATCTATGGGGAGCTGCCTGCATCCCTCAGGCCCTCGGGAGGGGATGCTCTCAGTGCTCCCTTCCACAGATGCCTTCCTGGCCGGTCCCTGGCCTCCTTCCCCAGGAAGGGAAGCTCCCGCCCCGTTCTGTTTATCCACTGTCCCCTCGGGGCACTGCATGTGGCGCGCTTCCCCTCCACTCAACAGCCCATCACACCCTCTCTTTTTCATATCCTGCCCCCTTTCAAGTTTGTGTTCTTTTTTCCTTTGAAGGACACTGATACTTCCCACAATGGTTTTCAAGTTGAAAAGATGAAACTTAAAACTTCCCTTCGTTTCCCTCCTCCCCCTCTCTATTCCCTTCTGTGTATATTAAAATAATCTCTCTCTCTTTCTATCTCTCTCCCTCTTCCTCTCTTTCTCTCTTACAAACACACACACACACACACACACACATGCACACACACACACACACACACAGGCAGTTCCTGCCAGGAGCTCGGGTTCAGAGAAAAGGACAACTCTCTTTTCAACACATTGGCCCAATTATCACATAAGACAATATAGGGAATATGGATTGAGTCAGTAGTAGCCAAATATAATTTAATTATTTCTGAAAGGAATTAAGAATGTCGTAAAGATTGCTGGACACGGAGAAATAATTTCCTTATCCAAAGTTTGATTTTTCTCTCACCATCTCCATTATTTCCTCCTAATTCTCTTTAGTCCATTTGCTCTTAAGATGTTTTCTAGAAGGTAAAAGTATATAGTCAGGCTTCTCTAGAGAAACAAACAAACGAAATGTATTATATATGGAGAGAGAGATTTATTTTAAAGAATTAGCTCAGGCGATTGTGGAGGCTTGGAAAATCCAAATTCTTTGGGGTAGACTGGTGGGCCAGAGACCCAGGGAAGAGGTGCAGTCCGAGTCCAGACGCTGTCTGCTGGCAGAACTCCTGCCTGCTCAGTTGAGGTCCATTTTACTTCTCTTCAGACCTTCAGCTGATTGGATGAGGCCCACACACATTTTATTAATAGAGGGCAGTCCGCTTTACTCAAAGTCCACTCACTTAAATGTTAATCTCATCCAAAAAATACCCTCACAGAGATATCCTGAATAACGTTTGACCAAATATCTAGGCACCATGGCCCAGCCAGGATGACACATAAAATTAACCATCATAGTAGGAATTCTCAAATTGTGTTCTATGAACACAATTTGGATTAAATACTGGCTTAAACTGATTTCCCCCAGGTATTTGCTTCTGTTATAAAAGGGGAAAGAATGGATGTTAATAGTTATTGAATACCCCCTAAATGTCAGATACTCAATAATCACTGTCTCACTTAATTCTTATAACAATTTTATGAAACAGGTGTCATCATCAGAATTCCTTCTATGACAAACCACTTGTAGAAAATAATGTATTAATGTTGAAATATTACTCTTTTCAACATCACACTTTATGAAAAAATGATCCAAACTCTTCATCAAAATCAAACCAATTTTCAAATCATCTAAACGATGTGCTGTGCACATCACCTCCGTATAAATCTGCAGGCACACCTCAGAGATATCAGGGGTTTGGCTCTAAATCATCACACTAAAGTGAATATCTCAATAAAGTGAGTCACACAAAATTTTTGGTTTCCCAGTGTACATAGAAGTTATATTTACACAATAATGTAGTCTATTGAATGTGCAGCAGCATTGTGTATAAAAAACAATATATATACCTTAATTTAAAAATACTTTATTGTTAAAAAATGCTGATACAGACACGAAGGGAGCACATGCTATTGAAAAACTAGCGCCGACAGACTTGCTCGACGCAGCATTGCCATGAACCTTCAATTTGTAAAAACCTCAATATCTGCAAAGCGCCATAAAGTAAAACCCAATACAATGATGAACACCTGTAATTTGTTTGAGATTCGGCATTTTTAATCCATTATCGCAAGCCACAGAATATTAGGACAACTGTTTATTTTATCCATCCCACAGAAGTACGTTTACTTCAGATTTTTATGAAATATGATTTGAAAGTTCTTGAGCCTATGGAGAAACAGAAAGTCTTGGTTTTCATGAGCTTACCTCTCTGTAAGCGTCCAAAGTCAGAACTGATGGAAGTGGTTTTGGGCCGTAAAATTTTCCCAAGTGGTACTTTGTTGAAAAACAAAAAGTGATTGAGAAATCTCCCGGCAGAAAACAAAACAAAATAAAACAGCAGAGTTGAGTAGTTGTGACAGAGACCACATGACTCAAAAAGCCTAAAATATTTACTTTTTGGCCAGTAACAGGTAAGGTGCCTATGGCGAAGCCAGCACCCAAGGGTGGCCATCCTGAGGGACAGACTCCACACCCCATGCCAGGGCCTCCTCCAGGGACCCTTGTAAAGACACCCATGTCCATTCAGCAGTGGTTTTCTGAAAACATCCTATTGACTTTTGTCATAATACTTGCTTCCTCTGATCTTACCCAAAGGACTACAGAGAAGATTACCTTAAATTGCTGTGGTATCCTTAGAAAGAAAAAAAGGGGGGGAAATTACATCCACCAGGATAAAAACAAGTTTGACCTCCAGGAGACTTTTTAAGTAAAAACGTCTTAAGGGAAAGAGTGGGACTTACTATAAAACCCTAGTGTGAAGTCAGGCAGCCCGGTCAGGAGGAGTCACTGGCCAGGTGTGATACCAGGACCAGGTGCTACAGGTTCTGACACCATTTCCTGATCTGCAGAAAGGGACCAATAACTCCCACCTGTCCAAGTTTTTTGTGAGGATTAAAATGCCTGGCACAGAATAGGAACGAAACAAACCACATCAAAACTGGGTGGCTAAAAACACTTCATCATTTCTCACAATTGCGTGAGTTTTCTGGGCCGTCCTGCTGGTCTCACATAGACCTCTTTAGTCAACTTTGGCGGGCTGGGGGCTGCCTCGTCACCAAGGGCTGGGCCTCTCCCCCTGGTCACTCATCTTGGGCTTTGCTATGGCTGCCTCAAAGCAGCGTCTGGGCATGCTTTTACCAACTCTCTGCTGCCACCACCCTTGCCAGTGTGTCATGAACCCAAACAAGCCAGTGGCCAAGCCCTGAGGCCATGTGGAGGCGGCTTAGCCTCTCACTCTTGGTGGGAGGAAGGGCAAGTGATTCTTGGCCATGGCCAGGGCGCCAGTCTTGCTCAGGATGATGTGTAGTAAAAGATGGTTTTGTGTTCCTCCACCTACTCTGTTCTGGGTTATTTTGTACAGCCTCACAGCCTCTCCTCATGTGCTAGGGATGTTTTCATATGCTAGCATGATCCTTCACTGAGTGTCAGACACCGTGCTCTGCCCTGTGAGTAGGGGTGACTACTATGCTATTATTCTCCTCATCTTTCAGGCTTTAGGCAGCTGTATAACTTCAGGCAACAAAGGAGTGGAGCGGGATTGCAAACCCAGCAGTCTGGCTCCCACACAAATTCCAGCCAACACTGCAGCCTCTGCGACTGGTTATGTCCTGGGATGGCTGGTCACCTGGTTACTAGACTGGTCCACTCTCTGCCTACAAGTCTCAGAAAACAGTTGGTCACTGGACAACTAATGGAATCAGAAGACCCCCTTGACTGATCTTGTTCACTACTGCATCTTCAGAGCCTAGTGTGGAGGTTGGTGCCAAGAACAAGCTCGAAAAATACTTGTTGAATTCATGAGTATGTGATTGCGTGAATAAAGGAATCTAGCTCAGAAGAGCTCAGGGTCAGACTGAGTTTGGAAGTGCCACTTTGCCTCAGAGTTCACCAGCCATGCAACAGTGTTGAGGGCAGTCCTTGGAGTCCAGAAACACTGGGTGTGCAGACCTGACAGGAGCTGAGTAGGAAGCCAGTCTCACAGGCTGCCCGTCAGGCACAGAACTGGACGATCCAACAGCCTAGGAGTTTCCTCTCTTCCAGCACTCCAAGTAAGCCCACGTACTTGGACAGGGAGCTAATGAACTTGAGCTAAATGTGAAATTACTCCAATATAGTGTCGAGGAAAACTAGAGCCAGAAAAGAGTTAAAGTGGTGAAGGCAAATTTTACTCAGGACTATGGCAATAAGGGAAAAGAGACTTGAGTACAGAACTGGGCTCCATTCTAAATACAACAGACACAAGTGGGGATTTATAGCCAAGTAGCAGGGGTTGGTGGATGAAAAATTGCTAAAAGGAGACATCCAGTCTGGAAAGTATTCTGGCTGAACGGCCCTAATGAGATTCTTGCTGAACACAGGCCAGGGTGGTGGACACCAAGGATACGCATTGCTGAATTTTGACCAGATAGTGAGGGTGGTCAGGTAGCACAGGTGGAAAATTCTTGTGAAAATGACTTAGCAGGGTTCTTGCTAAAACTGGATTTTACAAGGAAGTACACAGATGGGCATGTGGAACCTAACATGGTTGAGCAAAGAATCTTTATCATTAGTTCCGTTTCAGAGAATGAGAGCTCCAACTGAGCCAAATAACTGGTTGCTACTAGTCCCCCTTTGTTCTGGGACTTCCCTAGTTTCAGGCCTCAAAGTCCCCCCTGGCTGCCCCCCAGTCCTGGGATGGCTGGTCACCTGGTTACTAGACTGGTCCACTCTCTGCCTACAAGTCTCAGAAAGCAGTTGGTCACTAGACAACTAATGGAATCAGAAGACTCCCTTGACTGATTTTGTTCACTACTATATCTTCAGAGCCTAGTGTGGAGGTTGGTGCCAAGAACAAGCTCAAAAAATACTTGTTGAATTCATGAGTATGTGATTTCATGAATAAAGGAATCTAGCTCAGAAGAGATTGTCTTGATTACTACTGCTCAAGGGAGTGGGCAAAGCTTTGGAAGCCCAGGAATATGACCCAGCATTTGTCCCGAGTATGCATTAAGAAGCCTTTATGCCTTTCCAGTTCCTTCTAAAACAAAGACGAACAGACAAAGTGACTAATATAAAAGACCCTTGGATGGAAGATTCAACTAATTCAAGTTTCCCTCAAGTAAACAGTGTTTGCTGGAATCACATAAAGTCTTCCTGAAGTTATGGTTAGTGAAATTCTGACTCAACATTTTTATGAGCCAAGAAAAATCATGTTTTGTGCAATGGAACTACCTTAACTTAAACTTTCTTGATTATTACATATCGAGGAAGAGACTAAATAGGTGAGCAGCTATTTTGTTCTTAATTAAAGCTAATAATAAGTAAAAATAGATTCTTAGCTAGAAGTGAAGGGCAGTTCTATGGACTACATGGCAACTGTCTATAAGCCAGAAAGCAGGCTTTCACCAGGAACTGAACTGGCCAGCGCCTTGATCTTGGACTTCCCAGCCTCCAGAACTGTGAGAAATAAATTTCTGTTGTTTAAACTGCCAAGTCTATGGCATTCTGTTATAGCAGCCTGAGCTCACTAAGATAGGCAATGTAGCCCAGCAGTTAAAAGCAAGCGTATTGAAATACAGCAAACTTGTATGTGAATTCTGATGTGGCCATATTCTAGTTGTGTGATGTTAGGCATAGCATTTGACTCTTAAGTCCTTTATTTTCTCACCTACAAAATGGACATAGCACTGTCTATCTTTTGGAGTTGTGGTAAAAATTCAACATGATACCATTCTGGTACCAAGAATTCTGGTTAGCCTGAGGATAGTTGTGGAATAATTATCCATAGGCACACTTTTGCCCTCCAAATTTTGCTGGTTTCTGTGAAACACTATAGGGTCACTTAATACTGAAAGTACTTAGCTTCAGGCCTCATACACAGTGGGTGCTCTATGAACTACCATGGGTTAATATACTGAAATTTTCCCAAACTTTGCATTAATATTTTAAGATGTATATATTTTTAAATTATTTTTAGTATAGTGCAAAAAAAAGTGATATCAAAGAAAAGTTTGAAAACATGCAATGTTGGTTGTCAGGCCATGTGGGCACCAGAGCCTATATAATAAATTGTCATTTGGGAAAAAAGAAAACAGTAATAATGCTACCTTCACTTGTATGGTAATAATGTAATACTAATGCTTACACTGGGGCTTTCTCTGTGCCAGAAGCTGTTCAAAGTGCTTTACATTTAGTAACTCTTCCAAGTTCTCACACAGCTCTCTGTGCGTGAGATAATCATCATCCCCATTTTATGGAAGGAGAAATTGAGGCACACAGGCCACCCATGTGAGCAGTAGATCTGGGATTGGAACACAACCAGTCTGGCTCCAGAGTCTGCATTTGACCCTGCTGAATATATTGACACTGAAAATCTTACCCCAGTGGTTGTAAAGTTTGTTATCTGTCTAGGGCTGGGAAACCAGGCAAAATCGAGGACTCTTCTACCAAAGAAAAGAGTTTCCATGGAGCTTAGACTTTGTGATGCCCTTTTGGCCCCTCAAGGTCTTTTCTTGTTTCATTCCAAGTACTCAACTGTGTTCCAAGACAGTTGAGGTGCTGGGTAGATAGTCTGATTGGCTGGAAGAAATGATTAACTTTCCCCCTTAAAAATCAACATATTTTACCCAAGGGAGGCTTCAGAATGTCTTACCTCTCCATAAGGCTGATCATTTTTCTAATAACTACCTAGGCTTTTTTTTTTTTTCAATCACACCTAGAGAAGACATGTGCTCCACTCTAAGATAATAGGAATGGCTCAGATTCTACTCTCATTAATATAATGATTTCATAACACAATGACAGATAAAAGAACTTTCTTTTTATTCTACTCAAGGCTGGTTTTACATAAAAATAGACCATAACTCAGAGTCTGTAATGTCTATGGAAAGGTTATACTCGTTACCATCCAAATAGGCTGAGCTAATAAAAATTATATTTGTTACAATCCAAATAGATTAACCGGCCTTAAGGGCTTAGCTATGTATTACACTTTTCAATTTTCTTATAATTAAATTAACATAAAATAGTCTTCACAAATAAATGGCTGTTTCAGAAATAGTTAAGCTCTGTTTAACAAAAATAGCTATTCTATTTACATGTGCAGCTGCTCAGGTAGGCCTGGGAGGTGGAAGGAGGCACTTCTCCATGGAGTGGACTCATGATCAAAAGATTAACAGAAAAGATCTCCTCTCTCTCTGCCCCCACCCCCCATGCCTCCAGCGCCCCAGCAGGCAGCCCAAGAACAAACTCAGACCTTTCTTGCATTTTCCTTTGGGTCACCTGGACCACCAGCCTGCTCTTCCCTGGGTACTCCCAGCCATTAGCCAGTGGCAGGAGTCCCCCGTGGGTTCATCTATGAAATGGGAGACTAACAGCTGGACCTCAGTTCCAGGGCTCAGTTTCCGGCAGGTTTCGAAGCTCCTGGACAAAGGTTCCGCTGTCTTTTGCTCAGCTCTTCCTCCCTTTACTTCTCTGGAAGCCTAGTCTCCGGGCATTCGCCTTCCAGCTGGAAATCCTGTTAGAATATTGCTTCTGTTTGCAAAATCCATTATTCAAAACGTTGATGTTTTTGTTGAAGTGCTGTGTTATTACTCCATCCTAGAAGCACTCACAACATTGAATAAACCATGATTTAAGTCTGTCCGCTGAGAAGGTCCTGAACAAAAGAGTTGATGCCCTTGACTTGGTTGAATTCCTTAAATGTTAACTGTCCTCACAAAGCTAATTAATTGAAGATGGGCTTTTTGTTTTATTTTATAAATGTCTCAAAGAAGGGAAAGATACGGAACAAGTTATGTATCCGTTCCCATTTGAAACCGTCAGAAGCTTAAGTTTTCTCAGTTTTAAAGTCTGAGAGGAAGAAAAGTCACAAAGGAAAGATGGCAGCTTACAGTGGCTCCCTGCTCAGATGTCCGGCCTGGGGCTGGGTGGTGTGCTAAACACCTTTAATTGCCTCATCTCATTTAATCCACCCATCATGCTGAGGATTAAGGAATCCCACCCAGTTTAGAAATGAGTGCTTTTGTGAGGGAGTCGTTGGACATGAAGGTCTCAGAGCTAGTGTGAGTCAGAGCAAGCTGTACAAACCTGGAAATAAGGAAAACACTGATGGAGGTAGGAAGCTGTGTGCATGTCTGGAAATGCCCTGGGTCTGAGCATTACTGCAAACTGGAAGCAGGGCGGCCACCGGTGGTCACATCAGAGACAGGGGTTTTGTAGCTAATCTGAGGTTGACAATATGGTCAGTAGCTCTCAATCTTGAGTGCTCAACTGTGTCGATAGTAAATTATAGTCTAATAGGGCTATATGATAATATAATGTAAGCACCCACACCAGCAGCCCCTTGCATAGTGTTGTGATTATTTCCTTGGAAATAAATAGAACTTAGAAGATATCTTGATCACGTTAGGACAGATGGTGATGCAGCCTTTTTCACTCTGCGTGCCCTCTGCTGTTCCCCACGTTTTGGGCAATTTAGCCCTCACTGGCACTTCCACAGAAGGATGAGCAAAAAAATAAATAAAAGAATAGATATGAGGCTCATATGAGTCTGTTTTGCTGCATGTCACCAGCTTTTGTCAAAGGTTTATGAGGGATAAGGTCGAATGTAATGACTGGATAAGACACCTAAATTATCCCTGGAGCTCATTTATTTATGGCACCCCATTCCCCATCACCATGGATGAGCAAGCCCTGGCTGAACACCTAATCAGATTAAAATGATTTAATTCAAAGTGCTCCCAGAGAAGTTTCTCACAAGTAGGTGAGAAACACTGCAATTTGCATTTTATAGTTCCCCCCTCCTTTTAGTGTAGATGGTAGGGAAGTTTCTCATCTTTACCTCCCAAGTGCCTAGCACAAAGCAGATGCTCAACAAACACTATTTTGGAAGCAACGCTTGTTTGTCATGTTCCACACTGGCTCTCAGCCGCATGTTGTCTGTCATCCCCTGAGGAGCTTTAGGAAATTACCGGTGCCTGGGCTCCATCCCCAAGAGATTCTGAATGAATTCACAGTGGATATAGCCTGGGCACTGGGGTTTTCTTGAAGATCCCCAAGAGCTATAATATACAGGAAAGTTGGAGAAGGATGAGAATTATCTGTGGGAAGGCAGCTGTGACCAAAGACCTCGGGGCACGACCTGTTGTCCTCACCCAATCAGATGAAGGTCAGGACGGAGCACCCAGCTGGCAAGGCAGCCAGTGAGCAGGGTGCATCAGGAAATGAAGTGCCTGGAACACTGAGAACAGAACAGGGAGTGAGATGAAAATTAGTTGAGAGGCTGAAAGTCAGGTTTTGAGCTATCTCTGATAGACACCAACACAGAGAACAAACACCTTCAGCATGAAACACATGCCTCCTAAATGATGACAAGTTCAGAGGTCAGCCTCCCGCTGGAGAATTGGAATGGATTAGCAGAAAGCGCACAGGCTCTGAACACCGAGTTGTGCTCCAATTCCAACCTCCACTTTGCAAGTTTCGCAGCCTCCATAGACTGGTCTGTGAAATGGGGCCTCTCAGGGTTGCAGTGAGGTGGACTGAGGGATAAGTGCATGAGGAGCAGGCACTGGGCAGGCACCTGGCCTGACAAACACACAAGTGTGGCGGGTGCACAGTGCACATGGGTGCGTGCATATACACACGCATGCCTTCCGAAGCTCCTGCCAGCACAAAACCTCCAAGAGACCATTTTGGCAGAAGTTATCCTTGCCAAAACCGCTTCCCTTTTCCACATATAAGGCCAGTGCAAAAATGTTTTTTCTGCAGGGTCTCAGGGAGGGAAACAGGTGGATCAAGAGTAAGGAGGAACTGTCGCTCATGACACCCAACAAGAGCAGAGCCTCTTGCTGCCATGCCTGCACTTCTTGGTTCCTGGTGGCCTCAGCCACACCCCCAGGAGCTCTGAGCAGCTCCCACTATGCCTGGGGACAGCCCTTCCTTCTGCCACCGCCTCCTCTGGGCTTCTCTGCAGCCCGCTCGCCTGTGTGGTCCTTGCACCCCACACAGGGCTGACAGACAGGTTCCTGGCCTCACACGTATCAGTTCATCCCACTGATCGAAAGCTAAATGACTCATGCCTCCCTTGGCACTTTCTTTTTGACTTTTTTTCCCCCTTTAGAGCCTATTTTTAACTGGTGCAGTAATTCTCCATTTCACCAGAGAACAGGCTCTCTGGGGAATTCAGCATTGCGGTGTTCTCTCTCCCAGAGCTGGTATCAACGTGTCCATCCCGAGCTATTATAAATGCACAGTGTTCCTCAGGAGGATTACCGTGTTCCATAGACCCACTCCTAATGTGAAATTAGGCCACGTTTAAAACAAACAGTGTCACAGACAGCGTAGGAGGAAAACAGTGGCCTACATATTAAGAAACACTGGGAACCTTCTATTTTAGATCTAAGCAAGATGAAATCCCTCTCCCCACACCTGTGACATTTGCACGAAGAATACTTGGTAAAAATCGATTGTCAGAGTTAAAAAGGGCCCTTGAGATGATCTAGCCCAGGGATTATTAAGTAGGGACAGACATCAAAATCACCTGAGGAGGTTTTTCAACAGGAGGAAGAGATTCGGATTCACTAATTCAGGTTAAATTGTAAAGGAATGAAAATGTTGCCAGTTGATGCTATATTTTGCATTCACTATTTAGGTGGATGGGGGAAGGAGGTTATTTTTATCATTGTCATTTTCTGCAAAGTGAAAACGCATAAACCGCTCATGAATGATGGTTGCCCCTTTCACTTTTACTTTGGCAGATGAATTCTCTGCACCCCCACAATCTTCGATTAAGTAAAAGAGGTAGAAAGTGGAAGAATGGTGGGCGCTCATATAGGAACAAAGGAAAGGCAACGAAGTTGAAATGCTTGATCTTTTCTCCCCATTCTTTGATAGAGGCCTTGTAACGTTTCCTCTCCTGCCGTTTCAATTGCTCATTCATGTCATTTCTTTGCTTCATTTGTCTTTCTCATCTTAGAGATTTTTTTCCCCTTTATGACTTCCTTTGGTCCCATTTCCCTCTCACCTTCCCATTCCCCTACTCAAATCCTCCTGGATTAAAATGAAAATGACTTTACCGTGTGTCTGACACTTGGCGTTTCATGATGTGGGACAAGGACCCACCCTTTGGGGAGCACACAAAGGCGGCTTTGTCCAGAGGTCCTCTCCAGGCCACCGGGGTACAAAGTGTAGCTCAGTGATTCTCAAATTTCTGCCAACCTAAAAAAATCACCTTGGATGGTTGACAGAAATGCAGATTCCCAGGCCTTCGCCAAACAGAATTTGATTCAGTAAGTACAAGGCGGTGCCCAAAGGCTTAAGGAAAAACTCAGAACACAAAGGGATTGTAATGCAAGTGGCCCAAGGAACACACACCCAACAGGACTGGTGTGGTCCCCGAGCCCTTCCATTTCTATTTGCAACCTCAGTACCAAACACTCAGCTACCAGCTCTGAAGTCCAGCTGTCTCCTTTAGTTAAATGAGGGTTCCCCTCACACCCACCTCGCAGAGCTTGGGTACCAGTTCAGTGATAGCATTCCATAAAACCCTCACACCAGGGCCTCGTCCTGAACACCTGCTGCCTGGCCCAGCAACTTCATTGCTATCTAAGCTATTCCACACTCGTTCTCAAAAATCAAGCAGTTGCTTCTGGTGAGTGTGATTTGGAAAGACAATAAAACTCTTGTAGAAATTAAACTTTTGCCTTAACATCAGCACTCTTCCCTGTAATGCCAGTCCAGAAAACTGAGAACTTTATATGAAGGAAAATGTTTCCTTTGATGTTCTCCTACTTCTAATGTCACTTTTCTCCAATCATCCCTCCCATGTGGGCAAGAGCCATCTTTGTAAATGATGATACATCTGCATCCCGCATTTTGTTCCAGTCTGCTTAGTGTAAGGAATGAACTCCTTCTTGAAATGGCCCCGACTCATCTGGCTAGGTCCAACTCAAATGCCTCATGTAGAAATGATCCCTGGATCTTCTCCCCACAGTTTTATATAACTCTGTATTTCTTTGTGTTTTTCCCCATGTTTTTTACTGTTGATTTTTTTTTTTTTAAGTTTCATGCCCATCTCCTCCCCTTAGCCTGGCATACTCATTCTGTGCTCCCTGGACAAGAAAGTACCCCTCGGTCCCCAGGTCTCATCTGCAGCGTGATGGACACGAGGTCCTCCGTGGTATGTAAATGAGCCCTGCACTTCTGATTTCTCAGGATCAGAAATGAGAAGAGTATAGGGGAGACCCTGAAATTTGGCTGAGGGGATCTGATTTGTAGAGCAAAAAGGAATCTCCTTTCGTGGTTTTAGCCACATCTCCTCCCCTCCCATCATTGCAATGGTTAATTACAAGTGCAAGCTTGGCCCCCACAATGCCAGAGCAGAGACTGGGAAGAATTTAGCCACTCTGTGATTCAGGAAAAGGAACGTGGAAAAAACAACCTCCCCAGATTTAGCTAGGCCTGATGTGCCCCTGTTATATAACATTCCAGTGCCCAGGATACTGCTTAGCACATGAGTATTGAGTAGATATTTAGAAAAGGAATAATCATGCATTTTTGTTATTTCATTAGTATCCTTCTAAACCTCAGTTATTATATGATGTTGTTTGGGAATTATTGCAATTTGGGGGACAATTGAATTGTGCCAAACTATCTATCTATCTATATATACATATAACAATATATATCATATATTGTTTCCAACTATAAATGATTTACATTTGTAGTTTAACTTGGGCACGGTGTTAGTTTCCTAGGGCTGTCATAACAAATCACTGTAAATTGGGTGGCTTGAAACAACAGAAATTGATTCTCTCATGGTTCTGGGAACTAGAAGTCTGAAATCAAGGTGTTGGCAGGGTCGTGCCCCCTCTGAGATCTCTAGGAACAAACCTTTCCTTTCCTCTCCTAGCTTCCGGTGGTCGCCGGCAGTCCCTAGTGTCCCTCGGCTCTTTGGCTTGTGGATGCATCACTTCAATCTATGTCTCTGTCTTCACGAGGTCTTCTCCCCTGTGTGTCTGTGTCCAAATGTCCCTCTTCTTTCAAGAACACTAGTCATAGTAGAATAGAGCCCACCCTCATGACCTCCTCTTAACTTGATTACATCTGCAAAGACCCTACTTCCAAATAATTTTACATTCAGGTTCCAAGTAGACATAATTTGGGGAGGTGGGGAGGGATGCTATTCAACCCGGTACAGACACTCTCTTTTCCTCAGAACTGTAAATATGTAGTGCACTGAGTTCTCCTTGGCTGATTCTTTTGTGGGGAAGAGCAATTTTTTGTTTCCCTAAAGCCTTCACCTTAACAGTTAGTTAGAGGAAGGTGTTACGGTGGGAGGTTGATGCGATGACAATTCAACGGTGGAGTCCATCTGCACTGGGAGAAGGGTCCATGCCTGTGCTTCTGGACTGACTCCCATCCCAGAAAGTAGATTCTCACATCATGGAGCTAAGACAGCCAGGGAAAGGGAAAGGCTAGAAATGGTCAGGCCTCCACACTCTAACAGCCACCTTTAACATTTCAGAGTTGGAAAGTATCTTAGTCAGCTCAAGCTGTCATAACCAAATACCACAGACCACGTGATTTAAACAACATAAATTTATTTTAGCCCATTTCTGGAGGCTAGAATCAGAGTGCCAGCATGATCAGTTTCTGGTGAGGGCTCTTCCTTGGCTTGTAGCCAGCCCCCTTCTTGCTATGTTCTCACGTGGCCTTTGCTCTGTGTGTGCCCATCTCTGGTGTCTCCCCCTCTTTTTGTAAGGACACCAGTCCTACCAGATTAGGATCCCATCCTTATGACCTCATTTAACCTGAGTTACCTCCTAAAAGCCCTATCTCGAAATATGAACACACTGAGGGTTAGGGCTTCAAAATACAAATTTTGAGAGGATGCGATCAGTCCCTAGCAGAAGGGACCTTGGAAGTCACTGCACAGATGGGGACCATTCTGCAAGGTGGAGAGACTTGATAAAGGCCACTCAGCTTGGAAAGGGTCATGTGTTCCTGATGCTCTTCAGCTCTGCTAGTACCTGGAGTTGAAAGTCTTTTGACTTTTCCCTTTGCTTCTTTACTCATCCAAGTACACACAAAAAAATAAATAAACACTTCTTAAATAAATGTGGATGGATGGCATCCCCTTCATTTTGACTTATTCTTTTAAGGCAAAATATAGAAGTTTGAGGTAAAGCCTTCTTCTCTGAGGCAGAAAGAAAACAAAATGCTTAATCCATTTTGGATTCCCCATGAACCTAGCACTAGGTCTTACACAGAGTAGACATGCATTAAATATAGATAACATTAACAATAAAATTTTATTTAGTACTCATCCTAAGTGCTTTACATATAGTAACTCATTAAATCCTCACAATAGTTTAATATGTAGGTTCTATTATCAGTGGCGTTTTACAGATAAAGAAATCAAGGCACAGGGAAGATTATTCATTTATTCAAGGTTCATTAATGTATAAATGAATGAATGAATCAAAGTATGTGAAGACAACCCTTAAGTTCTGTGCTTAAACACTGCATAGCCACACCATTACCATTTATTTTATTTTCAATATTTGGATATATATTTTATATGTATTTTGAGGGATTTTGCTATTTTTTGTTGTTACTGAAGGTAAGACAATACCAGGCAAGTCACACTAATAATAAAACTACTGACTATGAGTATAGTCAACTCTCTACATCAGTGTTTTTATATCACAATACAGTACACACACTTAAACAAGCTTCCCCAAATAATAGTTGGCCTCAAATATATACTGTAATGTATTCTGTTTTCGGTTGTATTCTATTTTAGTCTACTTTGTCTATTCGATTTAATTTTTCAATGCAGATCATGACTGGCAAAATAGATTTCCAGAGCTACAATTGGGTCACAGTCAGCTGTTTGAAAAACAGCACGGATATATATATACACACACACACATTGTGTATAGCAAATATAAGTATATGCATTACATTTTTAAAAATATTTTTTCAACAACATATATATGTATATATACATCTAATAGGTAGATTTTTCTTCTGCCCTCAGCTGCTGAAGTTCAAGATTATAAAGATGTTATAATATGCATACATTTAAGAATGCTTTCAGAATGTTAAAGAAAATAAATATCTCAGTGCTTTGTTGTTAGCTAGCCTGCAGTAAAAGGGACTAACAGATGCCAGAAGTTTAGGCTCTGGAAACTCATTTAATTTTTCTCCAGTCCTATCATGGTATGTTTCCTTTCGCTGGATGTGATTTTCTTAAGAGGAACACACTTTATAGTTAAAAGAAACAATTCAGGTCACACATCAGATTGTGTCTCCATTTAAGTTCTAAATTGCAACAGACACCAAAATACATCCTAAGATTTGGGAGTGAATTCAAGTTCTTGCAAATTTCCAGGGCTGTAGAAAAACCCTATTTTCTTAACATGAAATTGATTATGTAATGAACTTCCTCAGAGTGTGAGATCCAAAGCTGATACGGTGATCCTTCCGTTTGATGCATTCTGTCAGAGGCAACAGGACAACGTGGAGATTTGCATCTTCCAGTGCTGTAGAGAAAAAAAAAGAAAGAAAGAAATCAAGGAGTGAATTAAAATGTGTTTTGGAATGGAGTGCTCAGGAAGGTAATAAATATATTAATAGGTAGATATAGGAAGGTAATATATTAGCTATTCCTGAGAAGGATAAAGAGATAGAGTTGAAGCATTTCCTATTTATACATTCTGTTTATTTTTAAACATACCACAGGGGGTGGGGGGTGGGGGAGACAGTGCATACCCAGTTAAATTGAAATGTTGTTTCCTGAAAATACTCTGATCTTATTTAAAGGAGTTTATGTTTTATGAAGACCAGAGGAACACAAGCAAGCATATCACCACAGACTTTTAAAAGTTGTAAGAATTAACTTTTAAAAAGAGACCCATTGATACCAGTTTCTTTCCCTCAAAAAATGTTAGTTCCCTCACCCTTCCCTCCTTCTCAAGCAAGTCAGAGTCGTCTTTCTATAAGCCACGCCAGAAGAGATTCTACCTATGTTGGGTAATCCAGAACAGGATTTGTATTTGACATTGGATTGCACTTTACCAAAGAAGTGTTTGTAAAGGCAGCCAAATCTGTGCTCACTCCCTAAGGATCTTGATGTGTTAGATTCTCCTGGAAGCCTGCTATATGTTAGGCAGGGGCAGACAGAGATGCTAACATTGTAAATAGATCATCTGTTTGTGATTCATCAAGACTTTAGTCTCAGTGGTTCTCAAACTTGAACAGGCATCAGGAACACCTGGGGGGCTTGTTAACACATGGACCGTTGAATCCCACCCTTAGAGTTCTGATTCAGTGGGTCTGGGATGAGGCCAGGGAATTTGCCTATTCAACAGTTTCCCAGATGCTGTTGCAGCTATGGTCTGGAACACTTTGAGAAACACTTTTCTGGTCCCATTCTGTGGAATTAGGACACTTGAAGTTAATCCCAAGGTTAAGATATACAGCCTTCCTGATTTCTTTAGGGATATCAGCTGCAAGCCGGTGATCAATTTGACTGAAGGCCAAAAAACACAAATGAAAATGATCTGCAAATGAATATAAAAAGGCAACTACTGTAACCACAGGAATGCCGTCTGCACTAGGCCAAACTTGAGGTTCTTATCATTCAATAAAAGAAAGGAAAAGAAAGTTTTATGAGACTTAATGACTATACCAATACATGGAACAGACCTCATTCTCGCCTTTCAATAAAATAGCCGACATATTTTCAGGTCACCAGAGAAAGAGGAAGAAGAGCTGGCGTGTGGATCACAGGGGCAGCCTGTAATTTATCTGTAGCTGAGATAAGGATTTTGGAGTATAGTACAAACGCCATGAAAAACAGAAAATGTTAAATAAAAATAAAGAAAAAGAAAAAGAGAGAAAGAAAGAAAAGTTAAGCAAAGTGATTGAGAGTAGCGGTCCTCTAGAGAAGTCACTGTTTCTCCGAAATGTTAATAGTTTATCAGCTGACTCGGGGGCAGGAGGCTGACTACAGCAAGTCTAAATGTGATTCCATCTCCCACAATTCCACAGGGCGGTGGGCACAGAACAAAGATGTGCTTCTCTACCTGCGAGCACCAGGTAAGCCGTCAGAAGCTGAGCCTCAGTAAGTGGGAAGACAGATGATTGCTTTAAGAGAAAAAGGCTTTATTAAAATTCAAAGGAAAAAAAAATAAGCTGAGATGGTTTAGAAAGCATTATGCATTTATTGAACAAACACTGCTAAAGACATTTCAGCAAACTGTGTGTTTAAAAAGTAATAAATAGCTATTGTGCTTACTTCATAAACTTGTCAGACTGTCTTCATTTTATTTTCCTGAACAAACTGAATTTCTGTACTGCTCATCCCCAGCCAGTTAATAAATACATCACCCTAAAAAGTGCTGTGGTATTAAATTTATGGCAGATAAAATATGGATGAAGTTGCTATGCCTCAGGTACGTCAAGTATGATTTAATATCTCACACTCCTCTTATGAGGAGTAAAAGATTACTCGGCTGCCTCAACCGCCAGAGAGCGACCTTTGCCCCTGAGTAACAGCCACTCAGCAAATAGCACCAAATGAAGACGGAGAATAAGGTATAGATTTGCCATAAGAAAAAATTGATCTAAATCCATATATCAAATCTGCTGATCAGAGCTCTAGAGAAATGCTCATAATCTTTAGCAGGCACTCGCAGAAACTTTGGGCAGAAAGGAGACCTTCCTAAAGGTACATGGGACGTTTTACTTTTTGAATTTTTTACTTTCTTACTATCATTCTTATTGGTCTTTCATATCATTGAAATAAAATCCCCTTAGAAGAAAATGCTGTTTGACTGAATGTCTTAGTGGTGAGTATTTTCTTCTCTCTGGAGAAACTATAACCTCTTTGAGCATTTCAGAGATCTGGAGAATCATATAAATGAAGGCGTTGTTCCCCAGGGAAATTTCTCAACAATCTGATTTAATTTCTATCTTTTTAAAAAGTTCTGTCTAAAATGATAAAAAAAAAAAAATCTCCAAGGAAAACATTTGTTAGCACAGAAAATAAATTCTTATGATTAACATTTTGCCATCCAAAAAGGCTGGTGACTGAGAGAGTTCTCTACACTTCAAAGGTAGGAGAGGAATGAGTTTTAAAACAAGAGTAAAAAAAGAAGCAAATTGCTGCTGAGCTATTTTTATTTCAAATATATAAAAGTAGAGTTGGTAAGTGCCATGTATAAATCTTCAAAGTGCAGATTGCCAAGGGTCTTCCTCTAAAGACTGCTGTGAAAAAATAAACTTCGGCAATTAAAGCAGCTTTCTCCTTTCTCCCCACGAAGGGAGGGAAGTGGCCCGGTGTCCCAGGGGCTCCTGGTATCCTCTGTGTTCCCAGGCAGCACTGTGCCTTTGCTAATTTAAAAAAAAAACCTCTTCAGCTCTGGGCCTTAGCAAATAAAAGCTTTTGTCATCGCCTCCCCCAAAATTTGACTGTTCCACAGTTTGCGGTTTTTTTGTTTGTTTATTTGTTTTTCACTGGGCACTTTTGTGCTCAATTGGTAATTGGTTTTACAGAGCCAGAGGGGGTTGGGGACAAGCCTGTTTATTTCAACTTTCTTCAATGGTGAATGGTGAGGCTTTGGCACCAGAGCAGATAGGTTTACACAGAAGCTATGATTCTTAAAATACATGAATTGGGAGGCATATGCCAAAACAGGTGAGAGAGGGGATGGAGTGGGTGGTTTGGGCGATGTGTGTGACGCAAGAGCACATTCACCATGGAAGCTCACCTATGTGCTGGACAGGCTGCACCCATTCCCAAACTGACCCAGACGTCGCTCAAACAGCTGCCCATCTCTCCTCCATTCCAACTCTACTGGCCAAAGCAGGGTGACATTTCCTGAGTGACAGATGTGCCTACTGCAGGGGCGGCACTGGCTCTCCCACAGGGGACCCGTGGCTCCAGAAGGAGCCAGACTGTTCCCTTTGTTTGTTCTCTTCTGTGGGGAGTGGGGAGAAGGCCAGCTGGGAGGAGGGATGGGGGTGGGAAGGGGAAGAGACCACAGGAAAAAGAGAGACTAACTCTTCATGCTTGGGATTATTTTCTTTTTAATATATATATATATAAACCTACTGTGGACATAGACGAATCGGAGCCAACTGGCAAGCATCTAGAGACTGTGCAGGGCCGAGGAAGGTTTCAAAGGCGCACAGCTTCACACCCCACCGAAGTCTCATGTCAGCCTTTCCCAACCTGACCAGACAGCGAAGGAAAACAGCATTTAGTTCATAGCTGAAAGGAAAATAGTGTCCTGGTTCTTAAATATCGTAATAGATTCCAAAGGCCAATTTACCCTTATCAAGCCACTATTTTACTTTCATTTTTTATTTCCCTCCTGTCTCCTATTTATAGATCATCCTGTCAACTGTTTCCCAATATGGAATGTGTTCCTTAAAAAAATACCGGCAAGTCATGCTCCCAAAGGGTTTATTTATGCTCACCTTCCCTCCCGTGTGATGACTGGCAAGAGCCCTGCCTGAGTAGGTCCTGAAGGGAGTCTCTTCAATTAAGAATCTTTCATTTTCCTTTCATATAGGTTGAAAAGATCTATGTATGAGCAATACTGACTTGGGTTCTTCACTGTATTTGCAAAACTAGCTTCAGTGGGGAAAAACTTCACTAACTGGAAGTGAACCCTGGGTAATTCATTAGCATTTCAAAACCACTAGTAAGTGGCCATTTAGTTTCTAATTTTTTTAAATGCTAACAATACCATTAATTATTTCATGTATGAATCCTGGTAATGGCGGTTTACTTGCAATAAATTAATAGTACACTGTCAGGAATATAGGACCCCTACATATTATAGCATCGTTGCTTTTAACAGGCCACAACATAGATCCCTGCAATTCTCTCCTGAGAAGCCAGATTACGAGGGTCACACAAAATCTTGCAAATCCTGGTGCTTCAAGTCACAGGCACCACTTTTTATTTTCTGCCTTCCCTAACCCTGCTAAGCCCTTTCCATGGAATGTGTCCACTTGACATCAACCTACAACTGAAAAGAGATGACCTCAGCATTCACCTTTCTAATCCTAGCACTTACCCCAGGCCTAGTGCCAAATTGTTACAACTAATAGTTTGTTGTTTAACTTAGTTTAGGGTTTTTTTCGTTTTGTTTTTGTTTGTTGTTATTGTTTTGTTTTGTTTTGTTTTTAGTTCAACTTAAAACCCAAGTCACATCTTGGTGTATTTTCTTAGTAGATTTCATTTTTTAGAACAGCTTTAGACTTCCTGGTATATTTTTAATATTGTCCTTAAATTTTTTTTCAATCAAGTGCACTAAATATATTTGGAAATTACAAACCATGACTTTTGAGCGGCATGGATGAGAATTTACAGCCCTGAAACAATGATGAAGGAAAAAATGTCATTCAGAATTGTATCAATGCTAGGATTAAAAAAATTTACTTGAAATTAAAAAAAAAAAGAACAGACATAGAGGTCATTTGTATTTATGAAGAAACTAGATTATTTAAATTTTATCCTTGGGAAAAGAAAATCTTATAGATAAAATTGCTGGGTGAAAAGGAAAATACATTTTTAGAGTATTTACTATATGTATACACAAACACACACACACACACACACACACCCCCAGGCCAGCGACCCCTCTGAAATGTACCAAATAATACCCTTTATATCCATTTAGGAGAGAATGTCTATTTTCCCAAAGATGGAAAGTGTTGATTATTCTCATTCTTTTAAATCTGTGATAAATTAATTATATCTTGTTTTAATTTGCAATTCATTGATTTCTGTAGTTAGAAATTTTTCACATGAATTTTTCTCCAGCAAATTCTTTATGACCTTATCTTGTCTACTAGTATGCTCATTTTTCTTCTTATTGATATAGAAAAGTTCTTTAATATTTACGGGTATTAACTTTTGTCATTTAGTTACAAGAACTCCAAGTTACAAGTTCTCCAAGTTTGTTATTTGCCTTCTAGTCTTAAATTCATTTTGCTTTGCTGATTTCTTATTGTGATATAGAAACTAGAGGTGAGAATTGCTTAATTTTTGTTTATTATAATGTGGTAAAATTTATTAGATTTTTCTTTACACTTTCTGCCTCCAGTGTAATGCTAAGGTAGGCTTTCCCACCTTTTTCAACGTTATATATTCACCTATATTTTCTTCTCATATTTTGTTCCAATAATATGAATATTCTTATATCATTGCCATACTGTTTTCATCTTTGCAGTATATTTTTGTATCTGTTAAAGCAAATCTTTCCTCATTTCAATTTTCAAAATTCTCTTTGCATTCTGGAGCATTTAGTCTTACAAGTGGATGATTTACAGTAATGTTAAATTCTAAATTCTGATTGAAAATTTTATTGAAATTTTATTAAATTTGCTTTTTTACTTGGAACAAGTTAATGTTTTTGTCCTTACTGAGTCATCTCTTCCAAGAACACTGCAATCTTTTTATTCATGCAGACCTTTTTATACTATCACTCAGTAGAATTTTCTTATCTCATGTCAGTCTAGTACTTTTCTTTCCAAGCATATTCCTGGATATAGGGTTTTTATACAACATTTTTAGTAATTATTATAATTGTAGGAGAAAGTTGTTACTTTTTTTATTTATTTTCTTATCAGCTGAAGTTTCTTAGTATTTTTGACAGCTGTTAAGTTGACTCTTTTCATTCCCCCAACCAGGTTTTTTTGCCCACTGCACGAAAGGAAGCCAATACACTGAGACCGCAGGAGTTGCAGAAGAGAATGAGTTTGACATCGCAGGGCACTGAGCTAGGAGATAGGAAGAACTTTTAAAATATGCCCCATAAAGAATTTGAAGACCAGGCTTCTAAGGATGGTTTGGTGAGCAGAGGGCCAGGGAATCAGTATTGCTGATTGGTTGGGCTGGGAGTGAAATAATAGGGGTGTAAAAATTGTTTTCTTGCATTGAGTCAGTCTCTGGGAGGGAGGGAGACAGTCACAAGACCAGTTGAGTCAGTGCCTTGGTATAGGCCACTGGTCTGGTTGGGTGAGTTAGTCCACCCAAATGCAAGGTTTGGAAGATGTCTCAAAAATCAACCTTAGGTTTCACAATGGTCATATTATCTATGGGAGTAATTAAGAAACCTACAAATCTTACAACCACCAGTTACAGGACTCCTGAGCAGTAAGCACTTGTAGGAAAGCAAGCTAGGGAACAGTGGCTGGTTATCTTTTAACTGTGCCTGAATCTTTGTGGAGTTCAGACCTCTTCCACAGTTCCTACCTTGCAACCCTTTGTTAATTTTATGAAGTACAATTTCACTTTTTATTTTACTGGTTTATAATAATACATCTACATAAAATATCAGTTTTATCTCTCTTTTCTCAATATTTACATGCCATATTTTGATTTTTGTCTAATTACATTGGCTGACTTTTTCTGAAAAAGTAATTAAAAGATGAATTAAATAAAATTAAGAAAATTAAATTAAATAACAAGGTGGGTGTGCTTGCATTCTTCTGCATTTAAAGAAATACTTTCACTACTTCACCATAGGACATGATGTTGTTTTGGGGTTTGAGATATTCTATGTACATTTAGTTTGCAATAACTTTTTGTAATCAAGAATAGATGTTGAATTTTACATAATACCCTAGGAACCTCTACTGCCTTTTCAATCATCAAAATTCCACTTTTTTCATTTGATTTCTTTTTAGGGTCTTGTGTATTGTCTCATTTAGGGGGGAAATGTCTGCAGTGAAAAAAAAATTTTTACATTCATTTTCCAGGTATAACTCTGAATGGTGTTTTTCTTCCAATTCTTCTATTCATTCCATCTTATTTCTTGTTCACCCTTTTTTTTTTTTACCTTAGCTGGCTCTTCATTACCCTACGTCCATATGCATCACATTTATTGTTTTCAGACAGTTGTTCTTTACCTCTATATGCTGAGAAATTTTCACAAATTCATCTTCCATAACACTCATCAATTTTCTTCATAATTCTTCTACATTCTGCTATGGTAGAGGTTTCTTCTTTAAAATTTAAAAAACAAAAATTTCTTTATCTTAATATCAGTTTTATTTTAATGTTTTCTTGTCTTGTTTTTCATTTCTTATTTCATAGGGACTATCATTTGAAAATTGCTGTTGTACAAATTTTATCTCTGTTTCTTAAAGTAATCTTTCTCTATTTTTCCCCAAACATTCTCTTTAGCTCCCTTGCATTCTCTAATTATCTTTTTCTTTAATCTTATACATGAGTGGATTAATAAAATGTGGTATATGTATACCATGGAGTACTATTCAGCTTTAAGAAACAATGGTGATATAGCACTTCTTGTATTTTCCTGGATACAGCTGGAACCCATTCTACTAAGTGAAGTATCTCAAGAATGGAAAAACAAGCACCACGTGTACTCACCAGCAAATTGGTATTAACGGATCAACACCTAAGTGGACATATAGGAATAACATTTATCGGGTGTCAGGCGAGTGGGAGGGGGGAGGAGGGGATGGGTATATACAAACATAATGAGTGAGATGTGCAACGTTTGGGGGATGGTCACGCTTGAAGCTCTGCCTCAAGGGGGGAGGGAGGGCATGGGCAATATATGTAACCTTAATATTTGTACCCCCATAATATGCTGGGAAAAAAAAGTTCAAAAAAAAATCTAGTTACTCGTCTGCAGTGTCTTTTTATGACACCACTTCTCACACCAAATGTGTGGTTTTTTTCAGACACCAAATACTTGTCATTTTTCCACACCAATTCTCCAACTTTCTGACACCAATTTGATATTCAACAATTGAATTCAATTCTGGTACTAACTACCCAGGGTTAGCATGAACCCCATAGGTTGAGAGTTCTGTCCCACAAGACTGCCCCCACTTCAGATGGGAGTCACAAGTCCCAAGGGTCACCTATGCTTCTGACTGACTGGCTATAATTTCAGGGGCTCCTACAACCCCCTCCTCAAGTTTGATAAGCTGCTAAAACAACTTGCATAACTCAGGAAAGCACTTTACTTTCTATTAACAGATTGTTACAAAGGATACAACTCAGGAAGAGTCAGACAAGGTGTGTGGCAGGGAGGCACAGAGGTTTCATGCCCTCTCTGGGCCCACCACCCTCTCAGCACCTCAATGTGTCCACTAACCCAAAAGATCCCTGAACCTCATCATTTAGAGGTTTTTACAGAGGTTCCATTATGTAGGCATAATTGTTTCTATCATTGGCACTGGCGATTGAACTCGATCTCCAGTCCTCCACCACCTCCCTCTCCCAAAGGTAGGAGAGTGAGGCTGAAAGTTCCCATCCTCTAATCATGGCTTGGTCTTTCTGGTGATAAGCTCCCATCCTAAAGCTATCTAGAGGCCCCCAGCCATGGGTCATCTCATTAGCATACAAAAGACACTCATCACTGGGGAGATTCCAAGGGTTTTAGGAGTTCTGTTGGCAGGAAACAGGTACAAAGATCAAATTTATGTAATATATATAAAACATAGTTATATTTATTATTGATAGATCTGTATATTTACTTATCTACTTTACAACACATCATCTTTAATTAAGGGATGTTTATTCTTACTCTCTCAGTTTCTAAAAATCAGTACGGGTGGATTCTCCTTGAGTCTTCTTTCTTTAAGAGGATTGCTGTCTTACAATTTATATTTAAGGGCTAAAAAGAGGATGTTTCTGTCATCAACTAATATATTCCCCAACTGGCAGCTGTGGGAAGCTGGCAACAGGAAGGAGCTTGCCAACATCGGTGAACTTGTCCTGCTGAGGTGATGTCACCAAGAGGTTGTAGTCTTCAGTTTGAAAACACTGACTTAGAGAATAGAAGTCACAGGATTGAGTAATTGCTTGAATATGAAAAATATACAGAAAGAAGAAATTGAAATCAGCCTCCAGATTCCTAGTTTGGGCATGGGATGTTGGATGATGCCTCCATCACTATGTAACATAATGTTAGAAGAGCTAGCCAGTGTAATATGGCATGAAAAAGGAAATAAAGGGCATATAGATCAGAAAGGAAGGAATAAAACTGTTTATATATAATCTTCTATACAGAATATCCCAAAGAATCTACCCAAAAAACTTCTAGAATATGTGAACTAAGCTTGATCACAGAATACAAGATAAATATTACAAAAATTAGTTGTATTTCTATCTATTAACAATAAACACTGGAAACAGAAATTAAAAATACAAAATATTTGTGATTGACTAAAAACATAAAATACTTCAGTGTAAACCTAACAAAACATGTATAGATCTTATATACTGAAAATTACAAATGCCAATGAAGGAAATAAAAAAAATCTACATAAAATAGAACCTGAATTGAGCTAGATGAGATCTAAAATTATTTTAAAGTCCTAGAATTCATTGGCCTTGCATTTAACTGATTTAGCAAATGAACTCAACTGATTCTCATGAACTGGGAAGAATCTCAGATTTTACCCGACTTGCAAGCTGAAAAGTTGGTCTGACTTAATCTCATGGATGCCACTATAAGGCAAGAGACTCCTGGGTCAGCCCTAAAGGACAAGGTACTATTCACAACAAGAATTTATTATTATCTAACCTGGATCTTGGCTTAGCTGGGTTGCTGTTGGTCGAGGTCTCTCATGTGGTTGCTGTCACATAGTAGCTAGGGCTGAGTTTCTGGAAGCGTTTTCACTCCCATTTCTGACATTTTCACTGGGATGGCTGGAATAGCCAGAGTATTGGCATTTGTACAGATTCCTCAAGCCCCAATTCCCACCAGGTGACACCTGTATACACAGTGGACTGTGTTACAAGAGAGGACCTCTAAGCTTAAAGAATTTAAATCTTTTATAATGGGCACTGAGCCTGCCTCCTTTTTTGCCTCCAGAGTAAGACATTGTCTTTTATACTACTAGTATCCATGAAAATATGATGAACTAACTTGTTAGCTTGCAAGGAAGGTAAAATCTCCTTTTTGCTGTCTGTCTTCCAAGGCTGCTCGCTATCCAACGTCCTTGAAAAGATGGTCCAGAACAAAGGCAGCTAGTGCCTCTGCTCACAGGATGTGCAGAAGCAAGAGAGGCCCATGGAGAATTGGCTTCCAACACTGACATTCTGAAAAGCAAAACTTAAAATGGTAATAGCTTTCTATGCGCTCTGAAACATTGTTCAAATTATTTACCTTTTACAGATGGAAAGGTGGTTGAAAAAAAAAAGGTAGTCCAGGAAAATGATCACTTAAGTTTTGATGTTTGTTTATTTTGTTTAGTTTTGGAGAATTATATAAAACAGAAATTGAATGGTACTTTCAAAGGAAAATTTTCTCCCAGTTATCTATTGCTACCTATCAAACCACCCAAAACTTAGGGATTTCAAACAAGAATTTATTATTCTCTCTCATGGATCTTGCCTTAGCTAGGTTCTTGTTACTAGAGGTCTCTCATGTGCTTGCTGTCACATGGTAGCAAGGGCTGAGTTTTCTGGAAGCTCTTTCACTCCCATTTCTGACATTTGGACTGGGATGGCCACAGCCTGTCAGCCGTCTCTCCTTCTCTCTCTACATGTGGCCTCTCTACTGGCTGGGCTTCCTCACAGCATGGTATCCTCAGTGCTGTCAAACTTCTGTATAGTGCGTGGCTCAGTAAGGGGTGAAGGTTTCGTAAAGACAAAGGCCCAAGTTGCAAGTATTCTTAGACTTTAGCTTCAAAAAGTTACCTGGCATTAGTTCTATTTCCTTCAATTCATGACAGAGGGTAGCCCAGTTCTTTTTTTTTTTTTTA
>VBSM01002608.1:96194159-96218730 GCA_008086735.1 Cheirogaleus medius | reverse complement strand
GAAAGAAAGAAAGAAAGAAAGAAAGAAAGAAAGAAAGAAAGAAAATAAAAGAAAAAAAAGTCAAAGTACTTACAATGGTCACCAAAGCTCTTGGATGTCCAGCCGTGGGCAGTGGTCTCTCATCCTGTACCAGCAGCCCTGCCCCCCCAAGCCTGCCTGGTCTTCCTTCAGTGCAACCCCTCGTCCTAGTGCTTTTGCTCTGGCAGTTCTCTTCAGCAGTACAGAGCGGCATTAGCTGTTCCCACAGTTAACTTCCTCACCTGCCAATCTGTGCTTATGTGTCAATTTCCCAATGAGGCCTATTGTAGCCACCTGATTTCACACCTCAGCCTGCCTCCCTGTTTCCCTACCCCATGAACCCCCTTGCTTTGTTTGATTTTCCATTCCTCTTATCCTATTTTTCTTTTCGCCATAGCACACTTATCATCCTCTAACATACTGTATAACTCACTTATTTGATATGTTTACTGTTAATTTTCTGTCTCCCACTGCTAAAATGTAAGCCCCACATTGGCAGAGGTGGGAGGGGGGTCTTTATTTTGTTCACTAGAATACTCTAACACTTGGAACAATGCCTGATACATAGTGGAAGTGAATAGATGTTTGATAACTATTACACTAAGTATTTTTACCATCCATAAAAATTATTTGTGAATATATTTTGACTTTGCATTTTTTCTAATGATTGAAGTAATACAAAGCCATTTGGAAATTTTTGAAAATACATCACACTTTAATGTATAAAGAAGATATAAATAAAAATCATTAATACTTTCACCAATCAGTAGGAAAAGCTTAACTTTTTAGCATATTTTTCTGTAAATATTTAGATCATATTGTAGACACTATTATGTATATTGGTTTTTTTGTTAAGTACTCTATTGGGGTCATTTTCTATGACATTAACAATGTATCAAAACATCTTTTCTAAATAGCTGCATAATATTTCATCATGCAAGTTACCATGTTTCACTTTATTATGGTCAATTCTTATCTTTCTGTAGTTGAGTTTATTAATATTTTCCTTAATGATCCTTTTCATGTTTTTAAGTCCTTCCCCATTTAAAGATCAGGTAGATGTTCATCATAATTTTTTCCAACTGTCTCATGGCTTTTTTGTGTGTGTTCTCTCTTTAATTCCTCTACAATTTGTTTATTGATATGATATGAGTTGAGACTCCAATGTGATTTTCCCCCAAAAGGTATCTATTTGTCCCAGTATCTTTTATAAGCCTTCCTTTCCCCTTGATTTGGAATACCATCTTTGCTACCTATCGAATCCTTATGTGTAAATGTCAATTTAATGGCAGCATAATTTTCCATCCTATAGTTGTTATATCAGATCTGTTATGTTAGCATTTTTGTCTGATTTTTACCATAGCATTTATTGCTCTGCATTGTGATCACTTGCTTCTGTCTCTCTCCTGTTGGGTTATGAGCTTTCTGGTTCTCTTTTTGTTCTGGATCCATTGTGGTGCTTAGTTCACAGTTGCTGGTAAACAGATTTGGATGAATTTCTAGAGCCCCTGACAGGGAGGCTGGGTGGGGCAGAAGAATTGAACCTTTGGCTTTAGACTTTGATCTGGGCAAAATCTATTTGCTTATTTAATTTGCTCTATCCCTCATAGACAGCAATTCCCTACAAGAATGGCAGAAAGCCTGACTAGCTTGTCCAGTGCTGTATTCCATAGCAATTCACATAGTAATGAGCACACAGTATACAATAAATATTAATAAATACTTTCTGCATGAAACACAGGCCAATAAAGATCAAAACATTAAGTCTAAGCAACCATTTGACTTAATGTGAATATATTTACAGATACTTTTCTCAAAAATAGTTTTCATGGAAATGAAAATGAACATAACAAATTAACGACCTGAATGTCAAGGGTAGAACTCACTAGGCTAGAGAAAAAGAACGCAGAAGAGCAGGAATGGAGAGCTGGCCGTCACCTTGGATTATTAGCATTTTATCCTAATGACCCTAGATGAGAAAAATTGTGCCTTAGCTGTTCAAGTCGAATGATGTTCCTCATATTCATAATCTCCAGGTAATGATATTTTACAATTTCCCTCCCAAGACAATTTTTTTCCAAGCTTTAAAAATGCCTACTATTCCAGTTATCTATCACTGCATAACTAATCACCACAAAATTTAGTGGCATGAACCATCAATTAGCTGTTATCTCTCAGCTCTGAAGAGCTCAGCTAGGTGGTTCTCACTTGCAGTCCCCCACACAGTTGCTGGTAGGTGCTGCCAAGGCAGGGTCAGCTGAAGGCTTCTTTTTTCAATCCAGCATCTCTCCTTGCAGTCTCTCTCCATGGCTAGCTTGGGCTTCCTCACAGCACGTGGCTGTCAGGAAACCCAGCCTCCAAAAATGATTGCTCTCAGAAGGACCCTGGCTTCTTATGGACTTAGTCTGGGAAGTTCTAAAACATCACTCTGCCACATTCTATTTGTCAATCAGGCCAGCATGGATTCAAAAGGAAGGGAATTAGTCTCTGCTTCTCAAGGGGAGGAATGTCAAAGAATTTTCAGCCATTTTTAGTCCTTCTCTAAGAAAAAATGCCTTGGAAAAGCTGAACTTACACCTAAGTGAAATCTTTCTTGTTGCAAGGGAAAGCAATTTTTCTTATTCTGTCTTCGTAAAGATAGACAAGAGATGATGAGAAAGCTTTCATTTGATATTAATAGTTTCTATGATTAAAGACATTTACCTCTTATCTGGGATTGGGTTTTGCCTACCATGGTATGAGTAACTGGAATTTATATTGTAATTTTCCTACTCTAACATTTTTAGGAGTCTGTACTCTTCCTTTAGTCTTGTACAAAGAGTCTAAAAATGCTTCATAATAAATACTTATTTTCCCATGACTGAAACCCAACCACTTAAGTAACTGACAAAACACTCCTTTCCCTCAATTACTAACTACTACTGAATTATTATTGTCCAGATAGGAACAGTGCTGAATTTACACATGAAAGATAAAGTTATTACAACATTTTGAAGAAAATCTTTGAAGCTAATTATCTAAAGATTAGAGAAAGGATATCTTTTAATTAATTTCAAACCCTGGATTGAGTACTAAGCAGAAACATGAAAGAAAGATTTCCAATAGGAAGTGATGACTACGGAGGAGGGCCCCCCTCCCTGAAGATTACCATTTCATTTTCAACATTGATTTGAAATAAATGCTGGTGTGATCTCGAAGGGAAGACAGTTTCAGTTATTCTATAATCCTGAAGGAGAAGCACGCCGTATAATAAGCAAACTATATGTTGTGCTCCTTTGTTAAACTACCTTCCCCACACTATGCTTTGGTTTCAGGGAGGGTCTTAACTTTTACACACCCTCTGTCCCCTTGGATGTCCTGGAGGCTGAGCTGAGAGGCCCAACTCATGCCTTTTACTGATCTGCTTTGATTTTGCTCCACCCAGCATCCAACACGCTGTTTGGCACGTGAATTTTGATAAGTACATTGCAGCAAATAGTTTGATTTCAAACTAAAATTTCAAACTGTTCGATCTAAATTTGGGGAATGATACATACTTTGTGTCAGACTGAACTTAAAATTACCTACAGGTAAAATAATGTATAATTTTCTGAATTTTTTCTGTATCTTCATTTCTCAATTATGTTAAATGTTTCAAAAAACATTTTACAGAGTACTTACAGGATGCCTGATACCAGGTAGGTGCTGAGGATACAAGGATGAGTGAGGCCTTAAGGAATGGCCAGCATTCCTAAGGCATTTGGAAACCAAAATTGCTTTTCCCAGCTAGTCATCCTGGATGTAACAGTCTCTTCCTACCTCCCAGGTTTTTCCATTTTCTTTCAAGGTTGGTTTTTTAAATTACCTCCTAATATACACTATTTTATCTTTAGAGCTAGAGCCTGATGTATAATCTATGCTCTTTCAGACATGATGCTTGCATTTTTAAAAAGGGGGGGAAATTTTCTTCCTTTCTTCGGCACCATTGGCCTTCCTTAACTTAACTTTAACCTCTGCAGATCCCAGGCTCTGTGTGTACAGGCCGATGAGAGTCTGCCTGGACCACCACAGTGTGCTTCTCACCAAGGGCAGAAATCTTCCAGCTGATCTCATAGCAATACAGTCCATATTAATGAAAAGTCTACAGTTTACCCCATGAAGTCCAACATCAAAAAAATTCAAAAATAGGTTTAAAAAAATTCAAAGTTGTGGAGCCATGTCCAGACTGAGCTACAAAAAAATTTTCCAATCCTAATTAATACCCACTTTAATTCAATGTCACTTTATTGACACAAATTAAATTCAGATCTTCATTTTTTTCTCTCTTAGACTATTAAATAGCACCTAACTGGACACCCCTCTTTCATTAATGCCCTCATTTATTTATTCATTCATTCAACATGTATATTTTTAACAGCAATATTGCCATCACCTATTTATTTATTCATGCTTCTTTTTTTGTTTTTCATCTGTTGACCTCATATTTCCTAGGCATGAGTATCTAACATTTTGATAAGGATAATTTGGATTCAGGAACATCTTGACTCTGCCTAAAAAATAAACTACTAACTCATGTGTGTTTATTAACAGCCATGTATGCAACAGAAGGCCTCTCCCCACCCATGACCTTTGCTTCTACCTGACCAAGGGTCCCAGCACCTTGACATGCTTCACTGGGGAAGAAGACATGACCAGAGAGGTTGGCAGGGGTGAAATCACAGGTGTCTGTGAGTGTCCTGCTACTGCCATTCCGTAAATTGTGTGGACTCACTGGAAGGTCTGAGCAGAGTGTCAGAGGATCAGAGGGGAGTTTGAGAGCACTCTCTCCAGCAGCATGGAGCGTGGAGGCAGCCCCAACACACAGTCTATTGTGACAATCTAGATAAGAAGGGAGGGACTAAGTAGGTGACGTTGGGGATGGAGAAATGGGGGCAAACTAATAGATATTTAGGAATTAAAATCAACAGACTTAAGGTTGAATAAGAAGAAGTCTAAGATGACTACAAATTTTTTTCACTAGAGGCGACTCAGTGGAATACTAAAAAAAGCAAACACTAGACTTTCATGCTTACGGGAAGAAATAATGAGTTCATTTGGGGGACATGTTACATTTAAGAAGCACATGAGATATCTGAGAGGTGATCTCCACCTGATGGTTCAATATTTCTCAAGTCTTTACATATATCGTCATCTAAGGAGCTTTAAAAAGTGTGTATGCTTGAGTCTCACTTCCCAAACCACCCCGAACTTCCTAAACCAGATTAGTTGGGGTTGGGCTCCAGAGCACCTCATAGAACTCCAATTATAGCTCTGAAAATTATTGGGGTAACTTAATATACCTGCCTGGGGCTTGAGATTTACATTTTTACATTTAGGTTTGAGAATCATTACTACTCAGGTGGTAACTGAAGTCCTGAGTGTGAGTGAGTTACCCATAAAAAGCAAAGAGAACGAAAGAGTCGCAGATGAAGAACAGAACATACGCGTCATCCCAGCATTGCAAGTGGAGTCAAAGTAAAAGGAAACTCCCCAGGAGAAGAAAAGGGAGCTGCTTGAGAGTTGGACGGAGCTGGAGTTGAGAATAGCCCGTGAAATCGTATGGTGGCGCTGATGATAAGGACGCGTGGACATAGCGTTGAGAGAAGAGAGAATGGCAGCTGATCCTCATAGGAACCTTGTGGTCCAGGGCCCAGAGCACCTCTGGGGGGTTCATCTTAAATCTGAGGAGGAGATAGAAAGAAGAAAAGGACAGAACGGACGAAGGCAGAGGTAGTTTCCTTGCTAATGAAGGTCATGATCAAGGAAAAGTTGACACATTGAGTGGCATTGAGCCTTGATTCCCCCCGTAGAGTATGCAAAAAAGGAACTTACCCAAAATGAAACAGTTTAGGGTCGTCCTTAAGAGAAATGGGAAAAGCATGGATTAGATTAGAGATGCCAAAAGAGATCGGAGTGTGTCAGTTTCTGCAGAAGTTCTCTGCATCTTGGAATGCAGAGAAAGCCACCCACTTGTTAAAGCAGGGTTCGGAGATGGCCTGAAGAGGTGGTGAGGGATGAGGGAGAGAGAGCCAAGGGCTGCCATGAGGGTGGCAGATGTGACACACCATGGCCACAGTGGGGAGGAAATGAAACTACGACTGGGATGGGTGGAGAGAAAAGGGAAGGGTTTAAAGAGCAATGCTGGTGGAGGAGAGGCAGCTAGAGAAGACGGGGCTCTACATGGGGGCCATGGAAAGGAAAAATTCCAAGGCAGAGCCAGTTCCAGATGGCCATGGGAGTGAGCGCTGGATCCAGGAAGGTCAAAGGCCAAGGGAGTTTGAACCTGGGCTGATGGGAGGGACATTGAGTAGCACAACTGTTAAAGCCCTGGATAGGGAGGGGAAGGAGGCTGCGAGCCAGAGCCTGGAGTGCTCAGTGGTTCGGGGAAGAGAATGGGGAAGGGAAAGATGCAGAGATGCGAGCTGACGTGTGATTTTTGAAGGACAAGGGTTTTATGTGAGTCTAAAGGTAGGGTTCTGGTGGCAATAGGAGTTGGAAAATGCAACTTCAATTATCTTACCACACTGTCTCCTCCCCCTGTGGCTCCCTGGGCCTTTGTAACACACTGATATGTTGATGACCCTCCACTTTAAAAATGTATCGGGGCTCCCGGTGAACCGGGTCTACGAGCTTTGTTTCCCTCCCCAACCCAGGACTCTCTGCTCCAGTGGTGCCGACAGAGCCCCAGCACCGGGCCTGTGCACTCACTGGTGCTCTGGCCTGCAGCCTTCCCTCCTCTGTACTTCCAGCAGATTCTCTCTCAGCCCACCCATGACCTCCCAGAAGCCCATCCTGACCCTGTGGCCTGAGCGAGGCATTGTTTGCCAGCCCCTTCTGCTTAGGTCTCTTTTGGGATCTTCCGCATTGTGTAGCGATTAATGATGTTGGAGTCTCTTCCCCTGCTGGACTGATGATCACTTTGAGAACAATGACTAAGGTTTATACCTATTCTGTTTCTCCAGCTCATAGCCCTGTGTCTCAAATGCAGCAAGAACTCAGCAAACATTGACCAATGTGGCATTTGCTGACCAACCTACTGAGTTGGTTCCCCCACCACAGGAAGGTTTTGATTTGATTCATAATCTCCGAGAGCCACCACTAACCCACACACAGTTTCTAAGAACGATTATAACGATCTCATTCTCAAGTTGACATATATGCACAGCAGTTCATTAGGGGCCCTTGTCCTGAGGCTTGTATGGAGGAGATAAAATGACACCTTTCCAGAAGCAAAAGAAGGAAACTCCTCCTATTTCACCCCTTTGAGTGCCCTTTGCCACCCCCAGCAGTTTGCCAGCTGAACTTTGTTTTTTTGCAGCTTCTATGCTGAGCCAGCCACACCTCTGAGGAACTGTTTGGGCACCTTGCATGAGGTCACAAGTAGTGCAGTCCCTGCTGATCCTGGCACTTGGACTCGGCTGGAGCCATACTCCTCTGTGCAAGGACAGACGGAGCTCGAGTGCACAAATATCTGTAAGGAGGAGTCCTACCCCACCTACCATCCTCCATGATGCCTTTGTTATCTATGGATTCTGTGTCATTATTTTTAATTTGCTTATACTGTGTCTGCCTTGGTCCTTCTTATCTTTTCGTTAAACTGTATTCACTGAGGTTCTAGCTACCAAAATTACTACCAGCTAACTGCTCCTGGCACAGGTAGAAATCTTCTATTGGCCAGAGTAGCAAAGAAAATCATTACCAGAAAAAGCACTCTTTCCTGGCACCTCCAATGTTGCCACTAGGTAGTTTTATAAATTCCACATCATGGCTATGCACTATTTTAATACAAATATAAACGTGTAATAAAAATTTCTCCTGGAAGGCAATCCCTCAATGGACATATTTTAGAATACAAAGAGGAGACATTCTTTGGAAGTGCCTCTCATGTTTTGTCAACTTTATCTAAAGAAAAATATTAGCACAAAAAAGGAAGATCAATGTGAATGCATACTTCACACCCCTAAATTTAATGCTGTAATTATTTATTTTTTTAAAGTACAGCTATTTGCATTATCTCACTGGAAACAACCCTGGCAAGCTTATTATGTTAATTTTTAAGAGGCCAAGAAGTTGTCTTTCGCTCTTTCAACTTCAAAACTTAAAGCCACATCCAGACACGTGAAGAAATGCACCTGAGAGGCAAGGGGCACCGAGCATGCTATGGATATTTGTCCAGTCTCCCGGACTCCCCCTCACCTTGAGACATTAATACTAAACAGGGTTTTCACAATGGCTGTTTGGCCACAACGGTGTTTAATTGGGGCTTAGCTACTGCCCTTTCGGCCAGAAGTTTTTGACAAAAAAAGGCTGCTGAGAGTGGGTTCATCAGAGCCCCAGCCGTCCTTGTGGAAAACCTCTCTCCCCAAGGAGTTTGGTCCGTGCCCTTGAGCGTTTCCAAAGCCTGCAACTTTCCATGGCTACATATGGCCCATTGACAGTTAGCAGCTGTCAGGCGGACAGGCCCTGCACACCCAGCTGGTCAATTGAAGCCACGTCTAGACGAAATGAATGGACACAGCCTATCAGTTCCATTTGGCCATCACAGCAATTGATGCAGATCAGCCGGGCTCACTGCGACTGCAGAGACGAGCATGGGAGCATGGGACTCATCAGAGTGGAGCAGACAGCCACGTCCTGGTCCTGGCTGCAGGGTGAGCTCCACGCACCTGTGCTGCTCCACAACTGTTGTTGTCCATGTCCCTCTAGTCAGTGACTCATGTGACCTCAAGTCCCCATCACCAAAGAGTCTGTCTCAAGAAGTATTTCCTAAAATCACCTTGCTGAGCAGCCAGTCTAGCAGAGGGAACCAACTCAAGGCTCCAAAGAGATCTCAAGAGACCACGAATCTCTTTCCTTACCAAATGCAGACTGTGGTGGAAAAGAAATATTTTAAAAATTGAGAAAATAGTAAGCTTCCCCCCAATTGCCCCATCACATGTTACATATTGAAGAAAAAAACTTGCAAAGCGTGATATTGTCACAAATATTACACATAACGGAGCTGGCTATTCCGTCTACTGCCTAAACTTTGCAATATTCTCAAAAATAAAATCTCTTTTGAAGATTTTCAAAAAAGCATCACAAAATGCTGCAGACATCCTCCTGCAGACATAAAATATTTCTCTATAAACTTATTAGTAGTTCTCATGACAGGCTGGCCTTCATTATGAATAAAGAAAACTAGCTATCAAAATAGTTTCAGCATGCCTCAAAAGAGGAAAAAAGAAAGACAGAAGACACTGTCTTCTGCAAAATCTGTTCGAGAAAACAAAAGTTGCATGGCGTCCAACAACTCCAGGGCTGAGGCGATGAGCTCCAAGCTTCTCACCAAACATGTGGCCCCATGCAGAAATATGCCAAAACAACACAGTTTGGGCTCATTGTATCCTAATTAATACTATAATGAGTTTCCTTAGACAGCCAAATTCTTAATCAGCCCTATCAAAACTATGTCTGCCCAGAAAAAGACTCGTGTTAATTCTGGTTAATGCCTGACAGTGGTTAAGCACCATTAATACTCCATAATTTCATTGTATGTTATTGTAATCATATCAGCATATATCTCAGCGGCTACGCAAGGCTCAATAGGCTGTCTTGAATTATCGGTCACGTGATTCTGCTTCACTAAGAGACTATCTTCCATCACAGCCAGACCTCCTTTGCCCTCCCCGCAGTCAGTAGCCTAAGCAGGTATTAATAAAGGTCTCCTTTTTTAAATTGCACAGCTCTAAATGGTCTTTAAGGGACCCAGCAGTAATCTCAAGATCCCTATATTTTAGCAGGAAGGCAGGACAGAGGAATTAATAAGAGCCCTTTCTGTGTAAACTGCTCCCTGCTCTAAGGCTATATCGTGATGTCAGGGCGCTAAGAGAATTTTAAATGCACAGGATGGATTGTTTGTGTTGCAAAAGCGAAACAGGGGGCAAAGGCTAAGAGACTTGAGAAAATTGAAAGACTGCCAGGATGCTGGGATGCAAATAGCAACAAAACAGGGATAAATGCTCCTGCTCACATATGCAGGAGTCCTGCAGAAGGGGAAAAAAAAAGGTTATTAATTTTCACCAGGCTGTATCTTACAGCTGGTGGCTCAGCATCAGTTTTTGGTGTAATGAAAATGGTCTGAGCAGAAGATAAATGGTTCATAAAGTGGACCATTTAGATGCAATCGAGGCTCAATCTGCCCAGTGACTAATCACGTCCCCCCAGTAAAGCTGAATTCCACTAACAGACTTTTTTTTTTTCCTGGCTGTACCAGTGAATTGTAGCCGGGTCTAAGTTCAAGGCAGGCAGAGAATTATCTTGATTTATTAGCGCACTCCCTGGCCGTGCCACTCGCTCGGCTGTGCCTTTGTGGGCTTCTGCCCTGTTGCTGTCGGAGTGTAATTTTTACTGTTCCCCTGTGACTAGTACACAGCATCATTTTCGGCTGCTAGAAAAATGGGCTGCTTTTCCACCTGTAATTTTTCTTCTTTTGCCGCTGAAGGTATATAATATATCTCTAAAGTGCGTAATAAGTTTCTGAAAAACGTGTTTTTAAAAGAAATTGATTCCAGTGGTTTATAAGCCCAAGCAAGGCCACATAAGGAAATGCACCAGATTGCAAAGGTATGCATGCTTGGCGAGGCAGCCATTTTTCCCCTTCCGTTTAGTAAATTCCGACTTCTAGTCCAGAGTGTAATTTCAGACATTTTTCTATACAGTAGTACTTCTCATAATGAACTCTGATCAAATAAAAATGTTGTTTATATTGAGACTTTACAAGTCCTGATTACGTATAAAATAGAGTAGAATCCCTCATAATGACATTTAATTGTGAGAAAGAAAAGATTCCAATAGAAGAGCATTCAGCTGCATTTGTTCCATGTTCCTTTGCATAATGCTGTTTATAGATCGTTCAATTATGACATTATTATGAGCTGCATAAGAGTAACTCACTGGTTCCCCATATTTTTAGACCTATGGAAAATCAACTTGGGTGCGATTTTCGTTATTTTGACTGCGAGTTATTCGCAAAAGGCCCTGCCTTGTTAGAAGGATTGACTGCATCCATTTGGCTAATGAATTCTGACACTTCACCCATGACCTTGTGAGCATCTTCAAAGGAGAATGCACACTGCTGAGGACACTCGGGGAAGCCAAGTCTTCTCCTCTTTGAGACTCCAAAGATTCTAACTAAATGTTATTAACAACCCAACCAATGGCAGAGGGAGGGATCTAAGCCAGTTTATTCTGAGCCCTCCAAGGTTATTTTTCTGTTTTCTGAAAGACCTGACAGATATGATAGGTAAACTATCAGGCAATAAGCAGGGGGAAGTGCTGCTGAAAACCTCAGTGATCATACATCTTCTGTAAAAGGAGCTCAAGTTCTCAGATACCTGCCTCTGTAGTTTCATTCCTTCAATGACATCAGTTTTCTGAAGGCAGCAGAAAGTGTAATTCATTACTTTCCAAGCAGCCTCTCAGACCTGCATCCGTCTACTTAGCAGGCTGAGTTTTCACATGCCTTCTTCCCTTTTCCACAGAGCTTTGACTAATCCAGCTGGAAACTGGCTTTTGCAACACTAGATATGGGCCCGTGTGATGCTGACCACGCCTACAGTTTGGCAGCAGAAAAAGGTGGAGATCACAGTCATCATTTGCAGCCACATGTATTACCAGCACACGTTTTGTAACGACACAAGCAGGACAACCAACGCTTTCTACCATTCATGTGACAAACATCCATTGCATTCTTAGTATACACCAAATACTATGATAGGTTTGCAGAACACACAGATGAAGGAGGCACAGCCCTTCCCTCAAGAACTTGCGATCTTGAATGACATGACTGAACGAATGAATGGATGGATGTCTCTGGCCTGGACAGTGCTCAGTGAATTAGAAAGAATGAGGCCAAGGGTCAGAAAACCTCCGGTTCTAGTCAGAGCCACCTAAGATCGGCGTGGCTTTGGGGCAGTCGTTTAATTTCTCTATGCCTTGCTCCCATAACTGTAAAACGAAGATAAGGATCTTGCTCCACTCATCACTCAAGATTGCTTTGTTAATTAATGAGATAGCATTTGTGCTGTTGCTTTGATGCGCTATAGGAAGATAGAGAATTATTATTGTTGCCTGAAAGGTCAGGGACTGTCATAGAGTTGTGGACTCCATGCTTTGCCCAAGGACACCTAAAATACAGCCCACCCGTGGCTCACCAAGCCATGTGTTTGGGAGTGGGCCTGGGTCATCACTGGAGAAAGGAATATGCTTTCCTAATTTGTACAAAGGCACCAAATGGGCTAGCAACAGTGTGTGCAAATGTGCAAAGTATGTCAAAACAGTTCTTGGAACCATTCCATCACTGAGCATTTCCATAAACTGTAAGTGCTGGAGCCTTTACTTGCTCTTATTACGATCTACATCGGGCTTTGACACCAAGCTATAATATCTTGGAAAACTACATCTTGGGTAAATGACATGATTCTTTTTTATTTAGCCCATGGAAACATAGCCTTAATTTTTATTTCACAAGAATATAAATGTACATGGGGTGAGAAAGTTTTCCTAAATGCAAGCATAGCTTGTACAGTGGGTACATCAAATTCCTTAGAAATATCCCTTGATTGAATCACTCTGCTAAGAGTTCAGTCAATCCAATGTGACCTCAACACAGAATCCAATCAACCAGGAGTGAGAATGATTTTTTATGTGTTCTAAGCCTCCCCAACAATCCAAACTAAACAGCCCTGCCCTGTCACTAACTCTGCCCTGCCTGCCTCATGGTCTTTGTAGGACTGGTACATACTGAAATTACATTTTTGGTTTTGCTTACTTCTTCATTTTGTGTTTTCCCATTAGGAGACCTTCAGCAAGTCTTGAACCTCAGTTTTCCCACCTGTCAAATGGGGGTGCTACCACCCTAGGACCACTAGGAGGTTGTGAAGGTAAGGAATTGGATAAATTCCTGAATCCTGCCCAAATTCCTATAATCCTTTCTTCTACACCAAGTCCCTGAGGGGCAGAAACGCTGCAGTGAGAGCAGCAAATAAAATAAAAGTAATCCTTCCTTCCCACCCCACCACCCCTTGTGAGTCTGGAACAGTAGCAAGGCCCAAAAACCAATCTGTCAGTCTAACCTTCCTCTAAGTAAAGCAACAGATAAAATAGATGAGAGTGTCTGGGCACAACCAAGAGAAGAGAAGCCAGGGCTTCCCTGCCTGGCATTGCACCAGCCATATGGAGATGGAGGCTGAGCCAGGGGCGAGTGTGTGCTGGAGGGGGCGGGAGTGTTGGAGGGAGAGGTAGACCAGCAGTCTGATGCCCCCACCCCTACCCCACAGCCAGGAGGAAAGGTCAAGCAGAGTACCAGAGAGAAGCAAATCCTTGGGTCTGAATTCCAGCCTACAGTGGCCTTACCCACTGGAAAAATAGCATTCCGCAATAAGACCAACAAACAGAAGCTCCTCCTTGGAGGTAGTGAGCTGGGGGGTGGGACATTGGCAGCAAAAGTGAGTCTCGAGCACCTGATGTCTACTGGGTACACAGGACCCAGCAGCAGCCATGACCATGGCAATCTTATAATAGGATATTTCCAAAGAGAATGGACTAAAAAGAATTCACCTCTTCTGAGTGACCTAAATGAGGCTGACTCTCAGGACTGCCACAATGGGTGCATAGCTGCAGTCCCCAACCCCCAGCTGCAGACCAGTGCCAGTCTGTGGCCTGTGCGTAATGGGCCACAGAGCTCCTCCTCCCCCCACCCCCCGCCAGCTCCATCTCACCCCCTCCCCAATCCATGGAAAAATTGTCTTCCATGAAACCAGTCTCTGGTGCTAAAAAGGCTGGGGACCTCTGGTATATAGGCTGTGGTCTTCTGTGAAGCTGCCTCACCCCACTCTAGGGTTGTCCGAACTGGGGTGTTTGGGTTTTGTGTGTGTATGTGTGTGTTTGGAGTTTCTTAGATAAACTTTATATGTCCTGAAAGGATTGGCAATAATGAAAGATAAAGTCACATTATCTCAGAACTTCTACCAATTTTTAAGTATGTGCGAAACAGAGAGTGGCGTGGGGGCTCTTGGCTGACGTTTGTTTTGAAAGGCAAGTACTTATTGTTTCTACCATCTAAGTCTTAGAATATTGAATAGCTTACTAGTTCTGTGTTTGTGAAGAAAGTCAACACTTCTCTCTAAAAGTTATTGCCTTGTCTCTAAAAACACTTGGATGAATCTAGTATCTATTTTTCTCCACGTTAAAGTACTCATGACAACTGTATAAAATATTTGTCAATAGAAACTTGAATCTGATTACACCAAAAAATTCACTGAGCAAATTTTATAAGCCAGTGGGAATTAGACATAAGACCTTCACTAAAGGTACCATCTTCCTATGTTGTAAATATCAGAGATTAGACTGGTAAACTGGATCTGAGGACAAAAATAGGGAGTAAGAAGTCACGTGGACAGAGGCAGCACCATCAGCGTCCTCTGACAGGTTCTGTATGTTTCTGCGAACCTCTTTATATATCTGGTGTGAAAATATATTTGTCCTGTCAACAGAGGGGTGTGTGTGTGTGTGTGTGTGTGTATGAGAGATAGAAAGAGAGAGAGAAAGAGAGAAGGGAGAGTATGTGTTATTCATGCTGGGACACAAGTATGCTAATTGGCTAATTATTTATTGATTAGACAACCAAAGATGATTTTTAAAGCCCAATTGGCCACATATTATTGACTTTTTTCCTGTACTTAAGAAAACCGTTCTCTAAATGGAAAATTATATTAACAGTAATAATAAAAACAATTAGCATCATCCAAAAGCTGACATCTCAATTTTGTCTTTACATAGTGTCATGTCCTATTACAGTCAAATTTCCTAAGAAAAATAGATTTGTATATAGTTTCATTTTTTTCTAGCTTGGCCAATGGCACAGGTTAGCCAAAGCCACATAGGCTCCATTCTCTCCTTATCTGGAATCAAGATTGAATATAAGAACTAATTGAATGACCAGGCAAGAACTTAGGAACACTTTCCGTTGTCAAGCTCTACTTCTGTACCAAAGGCTGGCTGGTATTCTAAAGAAGGGCAGGATACGGAAGCCCCAGGAGGGTATTTAAATCACAGGTGCCAGTGCTCACAAGAAGCAACCTATCCTGCCACTGCCTATGTAGGTGACAGTGTTCAAGACTACTTCTCAGACTCTGCCCACCGCCACCCTCCTGGCCAAGGCAAACTTGGTGGGCAAGGGAAGGGTCTGGGCAGAAAGAACCCTGCCTGGCAGCCACACTTTCCCCTTCTGACACCTCCTGGAATCACACCCTCAGCAAGGATCCTTCTTGGCAGGTTCGGGAACCAAGGTGGATCCTTAGCCCCCACTTGTCCTTGCTTGGGATGTAGCTTTGCCTGCTAAGCAGGAAAAAGGCAGCGGTTGATCAGCCCTTTTGCCCTCCTACTGAGATCTCCAAGCACCAGTATGACCCATACTCTGAACATGACTATCCACCATAAATACAAGAGCAGCCTAGGGTAGAAAAAAAAAATCATTCTATCCACGATCTGTGTTCACATCTCCAAAGTGATTCAGTTCACATCTGAATAGTGTAGGTAGTGAAAACCCTCAGACAGGGGAAAGAAGGGACCCAGGGCCACAAGACATTTTAACAGCCTCAAGATCCGGGCCCCGAACAGTCCCTCTGAGGTTGGGAGGGTGTGTTCTTTACGCACAACGTAGCCACTTGGGGCCCTGAAGTCTACAGTCTTCAGGAAGAATTTTATTCTAGCCAAGCCATTCCAATGATGTGTAGGAAGAACATCAGTGAAAGAAATAAAAATTGTGGCATCCTGAGTCGTAGTCAATATTTTTATTGACCCAGTTGCTAAAGTTTCATAAGGAAGCGCCACTGTAGGGCTCCAAGTTGTCCGAGCAGCTGCAAACGTCAGTTCCTAAAAAGTTAGCTACCAGAAAAAAAAAAAAAAAAATGAGGCTTCCTTGTGTTACCACTTGATTCTCCACAAGGGAGAATTGATCAGATATTGGTTGGCAGGGGCAATGTATGTAATCCTAACAATATTTGTACCCCCACAATATAATGAAATAAAAAAAAAAGAAAAAAAAAAGATATTGACCTGATGCTCCAGTAACTGATGGAGCCTGATCCTCTGAAGAGAATATTTTACCTAAGCAGGGTCAAAGGGCCAAAATAGCATCTACCTGCAAAGGGTCAGGTTTCTTTTTATAGGCAAGGAGTAAAAGCTCACCTTAAAGTATTAAACAGAAGCCTTCAATTTCCAGCACAATGGTGAATGCTTTGGAAGAGCACTGCTCATTTTAGGTTTAAAGTCACTGTTCAAACAACCATGGGCCTTTTCAGTCAACAGATCTTCCTTGAGCATCTACTACGTGCTAGCGAGCATTCTGAGCGCTAAAGGTAAGTCAGTAAACAAAACAGACAAAATCCTTGCCTTCATGGAGCAAAAAGTGTTAGTTAATTGATTTGATAAAAACATCCGCACCCCCTAAATATCCCCACAAAGATTGTTACCAAGACAACCCAATTCCTTTTTTGTGCGGTGTTAGTTTCCAAGCTTCGCTTACAATCAAAGGCACTTTAATAAGCACTTCAAGGTGGCGATAAAAATGGCAGCAGCGGCAAAGAACACTCAAGTTGTCTGTTTCTGCAGGGCTGAAATTGTTCTGCAATGGACTAGTGAAAATCCCAGTGTTATAGTTGGAGCTGTATTCAACCAACCCTACCATGGACCAATTCCAGGAATGAAGTGTACAGGTGAGAGTTCAAAACCCTTTAGTCAGTCCTCACGTGGGTCCCAGTCCTGATGGAAAGGCCTGTCCCCTTGGGAGTTCAACCTGAGCCCATGCAAGGGTGGAATGTATCCCTTGGGGGCTTTGCAGGTTCCAGTTGGACGTCAGCCAGCCATTCAGAGGTAAAAGTTGTCTAGCTCTGACAACCCCCAGCCAGCCGACTCCCCGAGAGGTAAATAGCTCGCCTGTGCTTGCCACGTTCCTTTCTTCCTCCTTCATTTTTCATTTGTCTTTATCAGCGGACGTCTGGAAAACCTAATTGCTGTTATTTCCATCTTGAACAGGCTAATAGGTATCAGAGAGTAAGAGAGGGAAAAGCTTTTTTTTTCCTTCTGAATTTACAAAACTAACAATAATAATAATAACAATAAAATAAAAGCCCATATTGATAAGGAAAATATAACTCAGTCTTTTGCCTTAACGAAATTTGCTTTCATTAAAACAGAATATGCAGCACAGTGCCTTGATTACTTTGGTGTGTTGCATTCACCAGCATAAATAAACCTACTGCTTTAGAGCTGGGAAGGCTGCTATTTTAAAGATGAAAAAATTTCAGCTTCTGGATGGCTGCTTTCATTTAACACAGCTTCAAATGAATTTATGAACTGTTCTATAATGTTTTCTGCATACACCAAATGGCAGACTTTAGGCAGAAACCCAATATATGTTTAGTTAGTATATAATAAACATAATATTTACATGGGCTATGCACTGTGTTAAGAATCGAGAGCAGTTGCTCTATAAACTGTTATTGAATCCTCTAGCACAGAGCCCTAAACCAAGGGGTCCATCAAGATTCCAGAAGAATTCTGGAGAAAAGAACCTGATCTTCTCCTAGTGCACATGCGCGCACACACACGTATGTTTGTTGGCACACACATGTGGGCATGCAAACCTATGTCTCCTTCATTTTAAAAAATCTCTTTAATCAAAGTCTTGACAACAGTCTGATTTTCTTCAGCTGCTAAGATGACAATGTAGTTTAAGATATTATTTTTAACTTTAAAGGTGTCTCTGTGGTTTTGAAGAACATTCCAGGAGCTTAAAAAAAAATTTAAATCCCAATAGATAGAGAAGCCAGTTTATTTCCTAAGCAATAAACAGAAAGCAGGGGGAACGGTGCTGAACAAGCATGCTTATACTGAATTTTTTTTCTGTGAAAAGCCCACTAGTTAGGCACCATAACAGTTCAGTTGATATTTCTACAGTGCAAACACGATAGTGGAAATTAAGTTGCCCCAGCAAATTCAGTTTAGTGGAAATTTGTTATGAATAAAATGCTGCTGTTGGCCCTAGAACATTGAATTTATCCACCAAATAATATCTCAGAAATGCCACTTCAGAAGAAATCAGCTCTAAATAATTGATAAATTTGGTTTGTTTAGAAACCTTTTGACCTCTGTAATAGAAAGTAAAAACACATTTCAGTTATTAAAGTCACATATATTCCCTCTGGTAGGGGGAGCTTTTAATTTTAAGCTGGACTCTGTAGGGGCCATTTGATAAAGCTTAGAGAAATTTTTCAACGGCTGCTGTTGGATTTGGGTCAACCTCCTTTGGGAAAATAGCAAAAGATAAATTTGTAGCTTTTCATAACATACAAGAAAACTTCAGAGATTTTAAATATTAAGACCTATTGGAAGCAAAAGAGTTTTTTTGGTAGCCCCTTTTCCTACCTTCCACCCCCAAACTCTCCTCTCTCTCGCTCTCCATTTTCTTTTGAAAAAAAGGCTTAAATGTTCATGCTGTTAAAATAGAAGAACAGAGAATCAGCATATCCTATTAATGTAAGACATTTCTTTTTAGATAAGAGCTGTGTCTCTTATCTGCAGTATTTAATGCCATTTCTGTGAAGTTTCGTGGAGAAAATAGCAAGATACGATTTAAAGTGTTTTCTTTCTTAAATTTTTTTCAAATACACTCATTAAATAAATAATTTTATTGGCTATTTCTTTTTTATAATAGAAGCATAGCTTAGTGAATGCTATCCGGTATGGCTTTCCATACTGAAAAAAAAAAATACACAAGGAACATAAAGGATTTACATTTTATAACATTATGATCAAAATCATTAAAACATTTAAAACCGCAACGCTTCACATTTTGATAATGAAAACTGAGAGAAAAGCACTCATCTCTATTGTTATATTTACCTAAGGTATGTGTTCAAATTACATAGCTCAAGTAAGAGGATTTTTATGAGTACTTTATAAATGCTGTGTGTTACAAGCATACGTTGAGATTATGTTTCTAGTCTCTGTGTATATCTAGCATGGCCTCACTTGCCTTTGAACATTACTCTATTGCACTGTAGGCTTGTGAAGGCAAAGGATTTTATCTGATCTTCATCATGTTCATTGGGAATCCAATTCACTCTTTGTGCCCGATAGATGATTAAGAGTATTCATTGTTGGAAATCCTCTCCTTGTCTAAAATATCAGAAGCTAGAGGTGCTTATAAAGTGCCCCCCGCCCCGCCACAGTAGCCCTTTGCCTGCTGGGAAAAATAAAATTTTCCCACAATTCTTTTTTTTTTTTGAGACAGAGTCTCACTCTGTTGCCCCGGCTAGAGTGCCGTGGCATCAGCCTAGCTCACAGCAACCTCAAACTCCTGGGCTCAAGCAATCCTTCTGCCTCAGCCTCCCAAGTAGCTGGGACTACAGGCATGCGCCACCATGCCCGGCTAATTTTTTTTTTCTATATTTTAGTTGGCCAATTAATTTCTTTCTGTTTTTAGTAGAGATGGTGTCTCGCTCTTGCTCAGGCTAGTTTCGAACTCCTGAGCTCAAACGATCCGCCCACCTCGGCCTCCCAGAGTGCTAGGATTACAGGCGTGAGCCACCGCGCCCGGTCCTTTCCCACAATTCTTGATTCAGTTTTACAAAGCTCTCCTACTAGGGACCCTACACCCCAAATTTGTTTGTTTTCACACGTTCCATCCCCATGAGACCCCATCCCCTCCCCTTAATCACATCACGGGCCCGTGTGCTCTCTTCCAAGGACGCTGCTTCCATTCCACATGTACCAGGCACTGTGGCCAATTGTGGTGCCTGGATTCTCAGGGCTTTTAGATAAAGATACAGATGTGGGGTCCCCAAATGGCTGGAAAAATGTTCCTTATCTTGAAGTAGAAAGATACAAGTGGCAGTTGACAATAACCTAGTCCTGCAGCTTGATTCTGAAGCCACCTGACTGAAAGAGTATCGGGAGTTAATATGGAATGATGCAAAACTATATACACAAATAAGAGAAGTAGCTTTTTTGTTTCCTGGCTGAGCATAAAGAAGGTAGAGAGTTTGAGAGGAGGGAAGAGAAATAGTTGAAGAAATCAAGGTGAGAACATACCTCAGTGTCTGAGGAAAGGAGAGTGCACCAAGTACCAGGCGATGCAGTAAAAAAAAATTTACCATCCATAAAAATAGATATCATTGTTTCCCTCGATTTAGAAGAGAAGCTCTGAAACTGGACAAGACCATGAGAATCTGGTGCATTAGTGCCTTCAAGGCAATGAACAATCGTGTCCAGAGGCTCTTTCCTCCAAGCACAAGTACAACGGCTGCATGATCACATCCCACTCTCTGGCAAAAGAAAAGAATCAGGGTTCTTCTTTAGGTAGGGTTTGTGTTTCCTCAACATACATTTAGATTTTTATCTTTAGGAACCAATTGGCTAAAACTAAATGATGTGTGCCCGAATGACATGGAAAAGAGGATTCTAAAGGACCAGGACCCACACCAATTAGGATGGCAGAAAGAAAAGGAAGGAAGGAAGGAAGGAAGGGAGGGAGGGAGGGAAGGAAGGAAGGAAGGAAGGAAGGAAGGAAGGAAGGAAGGAAGGAAGGGCGGGCTAGTGTTGTAAGGCTGTGTAAAAATGAGATCCCTTGTGTTTTGCTGATGTGAGTATAAAATGGTGCAGCTGCTGTGGAAAACAGTATGGCAGCTCCTCAAAAATTAAACATAGAATTACCACATGATCTACCAAACCTACTTCCAGGTATATACTCAAAAGAATTAAAAGCAGGATCTCCAAGAGATATTTACACACCCATGTTCATAGAAGCATTATTCGCAATAGCCCAGAGCCAGAGGCAACCCAAATGTCTATCAACAGCTGAATGGATAAACAAAATGTGGTACATCCATACAATGGAGATTATTCTTTAAAAGGAAGGAAATTCTGACACATACGACAACATGCATGAACCTTTAAGGCATTATTCTAAATGAAATAAGCCAGTCACAAAAAGACAAATACTATATGATTCCACTTTTATGAGGTACCTAGAGTAGTTAGATTTACAGACATGGAAAGTAGAATGGGGGTTTCCAGGGGCTGGGGAGGGGGATGGGGAGTTGGTGTTTAATGGGTACTGAGTTCAGTTTGGGAAGATGGAATCCTTCTGGAGATAAATGGTGATTGTCACTCAGCAATTTGAATGTGCAAATGTGAATGCAACTGAATTGTACACTTAAAAATGGCTAAAACATGTAAATTTTGTGTTATGTATATATAACCACAATTGTAAAAAGGACCAATGCCACTACTCACTGGAATCTCCTGATTAAAAAAAATCAATAAACCCAATATGAGCAGATCTTTGTGTTTACACCAATAAAATTATGTCTAATAAGCTTTATTTACTATTTTTGCTGCTTTTTCTTTTTTAACATTCTCTTTTCTGCTGTGTTCATCCTTGCCTAGACCCTACGGTGATAAGGCTTCTAGTCTTGTTCTTAACTCTAAAAAAAGATATTTCTAGACGTTCATGGGGGTTGGTTTCTAGGTTTAATAATATGAAAGTGCTTTCAATTAATCTCAGCAGGTTAAATGTCCTTATCTGTGTCATAGAATTTTTAATGAGCCCTAAGAATTTTGTCACAAACATATTTTTTTCTTTTCTTTTTTTCCTTCATTTTTGTACCTATGTCTGATAAGCCTTGTCTATTATAACCTTATATGTATGGGGAAAAGATTGTAAACTTTTTGGGAAGGTTATAACCTGATAACCTTAGTTTTCCTAGCATTAATTCACAAATAATTTACAGTTCTATTACCCAAGACTTGTTCTATCATTCTAAGTTCTACCGTCCAATCAAACCTTCTGGAAAGGAGTGAACTGGCACAGATGACTCTATACATTTGGTTTTAAAGTGTTTAAAAGTGAATTGTTATAACAAGTTTGTTCTTTTTTCTTAGTTTTCCTTAATTGACATCAATTATTTCAGTCTTAACTGGTGTCAATTCAAATTAAAATTTAAATATTCTTTACATAAAATATCCTTTTCATAATTGAGCTGGCAATACTAGCAATAATTAAATTCATTGTCATTAGAATGTTTGTTGCATAGATAACTTCCATGTTTTCTATCTCTGATTTTGGCAAAGATCAAGTTAAAGGCACTATCTGAGAGAATTTCATAGCTCTCCTCCTAAACAAGCAGGGCTTTGAGGAGCACCACGGTGCCTGCTTACATGCCTGAAATTTGTTGCCTAATCATTTGACCCTGAATCCGGCTTTTATTACACCAATCACTCACTCAATAACTCCTTTTTCCTCAAAAGATTTTTTTTCTGTGTTCACAAACTCCTAGTTGTGAAACATGAGTCAGTGTGGAGAGCTGTCATTATAGAGTACTTTTTTCAATAGGAAGAGATGCTGCATTTTTCAGATTTCTCTCTCCACATATCTTTATGGTTTATATATAAAAAACAAAAGCTAGAATGGGATGAGTCCTTTACTCTCAAAAATATCATAATAGAACCTGGTTCAGTCGAAAAAGATTTCATTTTACTTATTTTAAATTACATACATTACAATTCTATGCTTTTTCTATGCTACTTTAATCTGCATATACTACTTCTACAATTAAAAATAAAAAGTTATGTCACTAAATATATCGCATTCCTCTTCAAAACAAGATTGAATGCCTGTAGATCCAGCCTATATGCATGGCTCATTGGGTTTATTGATTAATATAAAAATCACAACTCCACACAGGTATCTCCAGTTCTACTCATTCAACCAATGTCTAGTCAATGTCTAATTTCCTATTGGATATGTATTTGAAATGTTTACAATCTTTTCCCCATACATGCCCCAAACTGTACTTCTCCAAATCAGGAAGTCTGTCCCTGTCAGTGGTACAACCATGAAGGCTAGCCTTCAGAACTGGGGCCATCCTTGATTCATTCCTCATCTCTAATACTCACATTATTCTATCATCAACCCTGTATTGACTGCCCACTGAGGGCCAGGCTCTTTTTATCTCTGATGTTTCTAAAACCTTTGCCTTTCTCACTTCCACTGTTATTCTAGTTCAGGTTCCCATCATCCATCACCTGGTAACTTCAACTATTGCCTTTTCTTCACCCTCCTGCCCCCACACCCCCCGCACCCCAGCAGATATCAAGCCCACAGCTATCTAAGCAATATCTTAAAAAGGTCTCCTTCATTAAGTCATGCTACCATCCAGAAGCACTCAGTGGTTTACATTCTGCTGCCTCAAATCTAAGCTCATTTACTTAATCACTAGACATTAAACATCTGGTATAGCCATCAAGACTCTTCACAACCTGGCCTCCTATTCTTGCAACCTGCTTCTCATCACCACCCAGAACATAACACGGACCCGAACGACCATGCTGGAATCCTTCCTGCCTCCACACCATCTCCTATGCTCTTTCTCCATCTCTAACCCTTTCCATTCTGCTTTCCTTCAAACCAAATTATTTCTATCTCTGAAGGTATTCCTGATGATTCTAAACTTCATTGACATCATAGTCCCCTGAACAAGACCTAGTCAGTTCAATCCAATTTCATATTTACTGTTTACTATTGAGAGCAATTTCTCACCTACCAATTTATCAGTTCCTTCAAGTCCATGTCTGACATTCTTCTGTAACTCCTTTGGTGGCAACCAGAGTCCTTTGCATGCAGAAGGAACACATTGGTTGATGAATTACTTAGCTCCCTTCCATCTCCCCTACTGTATGCACTATGAAACTACTTAGAGAGCTTTATTCATAACTATATCTACTTTAGCTACTTCAAGAAAAGCAGGGGCAAACAAATAAGGTTAATGATTATTGAATAAGGACTGACAGCAGGAGAGAGAATGTAGCTGGACAGCTCTTACAGAAAGTCATTTGGCAAGAGACAGGCCATATTTCTAGGTAGTTTGACACTCTCCCAAGATAAGGCACACTCTGGTAGACATTCATGTCTGGTATGAAAATACATTTTTGGAGTTTTTGAACTAGGGTACTTCTAATTATTTGCCCATTCGAGATCAGAAGTATACATAAATGTTCAAATTGATAGGTTGTGTGGGATTGTTTTAAATGTTCCCATAATTGGGATGTTGGCGTCAGTTCCCTGGATGATTTACATGTGCACACCCTGTCAATATATTTCTGGAGAGTATGGTAAAAAATGCATGAATAAAAATCAGAAATTGCATTTCCTGCTTGGCTTAAACCAGGGGAGACTTGAAGGGTGGGAGTTGCTTTCGCCTTTGGCCCTGAGACAATTGTATCAGAGTGTTCTGTTTTGTTCTGGCTGGATAGTGTCTACTTATCAAAAGCAGGAAATTGCATTTTAACTTGGATCTGTAGGATGCTGGGAGGGGCTGATCTGGTTAGGAGAGTGGAGGTGGGAGGTGGACTGGGGCAGAGAACAGTCAGTACTAAACCATCACGGAGCCTGCGGCCATCAAGAGATCGGCAGGAATAGAAACTATATTTG
>VBSM01002608.1:96080752-96165817 GCA_008086735.1 Cheirogaleus medius | reverse complement strand
ATCTTGATGGCGCGGATTGGAGGGGCTGCTAGCCCTGGAGGGGCGCTTCTTCCGCTGGTAGGGACATCCGCCTGGGAAGCGGACATTGACTTCCCTGCCTTGGCCCCGCCCTGTACTCTCATTTTACACTGGGCCTTGCAAATTATGTAGCCAGTCCTCGTGAAAGCAGTAATTTTATGAACTTTTACTTTGAAGAACCAGGGTGTGGAGTAGAATGGATGGTTTTTTCCACACCACTTTCACCATTTAAGTTGTTCTGTCTTTTTATCTGTTTATTTGCATTTTGTCTCTCTCCCTGGTGAGGATGAGCCCTGTGAGCAGCCCTAGCCTGGGGCACAGGGCTGGCTATGGTGGAACTCAGCAAAGCTGGAAAAAAATGGGCAAAGCGAGGGAGGGAGGGAAGGAGGAGTCAGGTCTGATAGCCCAATGCAATCGTTATTCATATTAAGCCTACATCTCCTAAAAAAAAATGTACATTTGCCATAATTAGCACGTCAGGGGCTAGACCATCAGGAAACAATCTGCACCTTTAGGAACTGGTAGGACTGGCTGTGCAGTGGCCTCCCCCTCTGGACATGCTAAATGAGGACTGCATGCCAGGCAGACCCTCCCTGCCTCCCTCCTCAATACTTTTGTTTTCTTAACCCTTGGGAAGATGGGTAATATCCCCCATGGACTGTTCACTCTTGGGTTTGCAGTCCTAACTTCCCTTTGGGTGGAGATGGTTGGGAAGCTGTTTGTCTTCTCATGGGGTGGCTGAGCCCTTCTAAGAGTCAGCACTTGCCTTTCCTCCCAATGGTCGCTTGTCAGGTAGCACGTCCAAGCCTGGCCCAGAGGAGAAGGTAATTGCGGTCACTTAAGTTCAGGCTCGTTCCTAAATCATACCCCACAAGCGGGTAGGGGAGTAAGTGTTTGCTGAGGAAGGACCCAAGTGTAGGCCCACAGGGTACAGGTTAATAGGCAGGGCCTTGTCATGCTGAAGCAGAAGTACACCAGAGGAGTGTCAACAAAGATCAATTGTCACTCAGCTGCCTTTGCATCTGCACTGCAGGGAGTTTCCAACCCTGTCTCTGATGGGCGAAATGCAAGTATTCTACTATTGGGGAGATTTTTTAGATCCAACATATGACATTTCTGGGGAAACTCAACTAGAGTCCATGTTCTGTGTAATGATATGTGGGTCTCATTGATCAGCTTAGCAACGACTTCCAACCTAGGAGAGCATTTCATGTCTGCAGTGAACTTTCTCACGCTAACCATTCCTGGCCACATGACCCTGCTCAGAGGTACCTGAAGGCCAGTATCATTTTCTCCCCATTTTACCTGTAAAAAAACTGAGGAATAATATGTTAAATGACTCCTAGATCCTTATATCATAGCAGACTTTCCAAATTTACAAAACACGTTTACATGTATTATTTTATTTGACTTCCATAATGACTATAGCCAGTGACAAAGATGGATCTGATTATTCTCATCTTATAGAAGTCAGACAGGCCGATGTTGCAAAGTTGGTAAGTGGTAGATTTAGGGTTAGATCAGGTCATTGGGTTCTCACCTTAGTGCCCTTTTGACTCCACCACCCTCCTTTGTAACCAGATACCAGCCAAAGATAGTCACTGTTCTGCAGTCAGCTGCCCAGACCTCTGAGGAATTAACTGTAGGTTCCCTAGGTACCGGGAATCCCTTACTTACCTCTCAGGAACTGTGATCTGCTCCTCCCCACTGCAGCCGAGAGAGCTGGGTAGAAAGGAGAATATTGGCCTCAAAAAGGAAATAAATAGGTTCATAACTGACTATCAAAGGAAAATGGCCAAAATCCAAATCCTTCTTGCTCTGGGTACTTCCCCTATATAGAATCAGTAAATACAAAAACGTTATATGGCTCAACTCTCGGGTCTGCTTCTAAGACCCAGATGTTGATAGTGGCATTGGGAAGGGACAACTTATAAGCACAAGCGAATAACTTCCAACAGAGCCTCAGATGGTGCTCGTGGGCCCTGGACACTTGTGCCTGCATGAGTCTCCTCTTTCATAAAAGTAAGGTTAATAAAAATAATATTTAAGGTTAATGAAAATAATAGTGTATTAAAAGACTTTCTTTAACCTAAAAGTTCCTTTTTTTCTTCTGAATTTAAAAGAAATGAAAACATTTTTGTGAGTTTTTAAAAGTATTGTGGTCCCTAGGCACGGGGCCCCTGGGCCTAATGGGTTGGCCAGCTCTGGGCTCAAAATTCCAGGCCCTCGCCAAGTCACATGCTCTGCTGTCACTCCTATTGTTTTTGCTCTTGTGTTTCAGTTTTCAAAAATGATGACTAATCACAGCCATGCCATATATAAGATCAAAAAAAAAAACTTTTATTTCCTCTCTATGATGTCAGAGAATTCTCAGCTTTCTGGCTACAGTTTTAATCTCTCTGCTTTTATTAAGCTTCCAAGAGTTGAGTTGTCACCAAATATGTTAGTGCTACAAAATATCATTAAGTCAGCTGAGCTCACCCTTCCAGCTGTTACAATAAACGGACAAAATAAAGGAAAACCAAAATCCCAAGCGGTTTTAACAACGCGATGATTGATGATTGAGTTCTATTTCTCTCTCCTCCTCCCTGTATTTGGCTGCAAACTACTTAAACCACCTCCCCAGTGTTTTTGGCCCTTGAGTAGGAGTGTGCCCTTGCCAACGTACAGAAATTGAACTAGGCTTTCATGCTTTGGAATCCACTATGTATTCAACCCCCCAAGCCTTTTGAGCTTCAGCCATAATTAGTTGTAACGTGTTTATGGGGCCAAGAGAATTTAAAACATGCAAGACATGAGTCAGGACAGGATGATATCAAAATCCTTATTTATTCTGGGTTTTAGACTAATCTCATCGGGTTCCACACACATCATTGTTTTTCTTGAATATTAGCACTGTAGGGAGAGGAGGGAAGAATCCCCACAGGATTTGTACATTCAGGCTCGTACCCAGCCAACCCGTGTGGAAGGGTTTATATTGCTTAAACTCACGTCCTAGACGATAGGCTCAGCCCTGGAAGGTCATGTTTTGTTTTCCTTTCATTTGGCTAATAACACAGTAAATATTTACTCTCATGACCAAAAATCATCCTGAAATATATGTGAGTATATTGAATGTCAGAAAACACGGGCTTATGGTGAAATGTCGTGATGTGGGAATCAGGTATGACATTGGGCAGCTGCGGTCGCTCCCTGCAGCCATTGCAGCAGTCCTGAAGGAACGCCTAGCACAGCGGTTCCTAATCTATGCTAATTTCAAGGACTCCTTAAAAATTCTTTCCATTTCATGGCCCACAAATGCTATGAACAATTGTTTTCTAAAGACAAAGCCAGGACTGGCGTGGGAGAACAATAAAATAGACAACTAATTTCACAGTATGATTTGAAAACCTTCAAGTACCCTACCCCCAAAGAGATCCCAGCAGATGCCTATCTCTGTCCCCATCCCTCAGACCTACCATCAGGTGGCGTCCACCCTTCCAAATATCATTCGGCCTTCAAAGAAAATGAAAGTTGGACACATGTTACAACATGGATGAACTTTGAAGACATTATACTAAGTGAACTAAGCCAGACACAAAAGGCCACGTGTTGCACAATTTCACTTATATGGTGTTAAGGACTGGATGTTTTTGTCTCCCCAAAATTCAAATGTTGAACTTGGAACACTCCATGTGATGGTGTTAGGAGGCGGACCTTTGGGTGATGATCGGGTCATGACGGTGGAGCTCTCGTGATGAGATTAGTGCTGCAGTCAGAGTAGACACAGAACTTGCTTCCTCGCTCTGTGTTCTTTGCCCTGTGAGGACACAGCAGAGACAGCCATCTGCAGACCGGGAAGAGGGGAACTCACCAGGACCCAGCCGTGCTGGCACCCTGATCTCAGACTTCCCAGCCTGCAGAACTGTGAGAAAGAAATTTCTGATGTTTAAGCCACCTAGTCTACAGTATTTTCCTTATAGCAGCTCAAAATGACTGACACATATGAGGTACCTGGAATAGTCAAATTCATAGAGACAGAAAATAGGAGGGTAGTTGGCAGAAGCTGGAGGGAGAAGAGACGGGGAGTCAGTGTGCAGTAGGTACAGAGTTTCGGTTTGGGAAGATGAAAACATTCGGGGATGGATGGTGGTGATGGTGGCACAGCAATGTGAATGGACTTAATTCGACTGAACTGTGCATTTCAAAATGGTTGAGATGGTAAACTTTACGTTATGTATAGTGCATGTATGTTTCATCATAATATTTTTTAAAAGGAATCAACCCTTCATGTCATTCTTTTATGTAATGGCTGCTCTCCAACAAGCCTCTCTTAAAATGCAAACATTCTTCCCAAAACAGCTCCTACATACATTGATAGTCATAATGTGTGAAAGCAGGTCCCTAACCTGGCGTCCATGGATTCAGTCTTCTGCTGGGGAGTGTGGAATCCATAAAATGTGTGTGAAATGGTTGTGTGGGATGCGAGTGAGAAACAAAAGAGACAGAGACAGAGCACGAAAATTGTTCTTGGGAGAGGGGTCATGACTTTCATTAGATCCTCTAATGAGTCTGAGTACACCCCGCCCCCAAAAGAAAGCCCCAACCTTACAGGGCATTGGTTTGTCCAGTTAATGTCTTGCCTTGGGGGTGGAAGCAAAGTGATAGCAAGGAGCATCCATCTGCACATCTCTACAGTTACTGCAAATGATTCTTACAGCAACCCACACAGGAGCTGCTAGGGTTTTTTCCAGCTTTTGGTTCTTTTTTTAATGATGGTAAAATATACTTAACATTTATAATTTTCACTATTTTTAAGTGTACAGTTCAGTGACATTAAGTACATCCACATAGTTGTGCAACCTACCTCCAGAAGTTTTTCTTTCTTGCAAAACTGAAACTCTGTACCCATTAAACAATAACTCTGCATTCTCCCCTCTTCCCAGCACCTGGTAACCACAATTCTACTTTCTGTCTCTGTGAATTTAATTACTCTAGGCACCTCATATAAGTGGAATCATACACTTTTGTGTCTGGCTTATTTTACTTGGCATGATGTTCTCAAGGTTCATTCATGTTGCAACATGTGTCAGAATTTCTTTCTTTTTTAAGGCTGAATAATTGTTTATTGTATGGATAGAACACATGTTGTTTTTCCATTCATTCATGGATGGATACTTAGGTTGCTTCCACCTTTTAGCTATTGTGAGTAATGCTGCTATGGGCATAGGTGTACAAATAGGAGCTGCTAGTTTTATCTTCATTTTATAAATGAGGACACAGACTCTGAGAAAGGAGTCGTTGTTAAAAATCACACTACTTACAAGTAGCAGAGCCAAGATTTGAACCTATGGAGGTGGACCCCAGAGCCCTCAGCAGGCATCATCTTGTTCCTTGATCTAGTTATTAAAAGCAGATTGAGTAAGAACGGTCATGTTTACATTAGATTTCTTTCTTCATACCCTATCACTGCCCAACACGCATTTACAATGTACTAAATAATTAAGTAGATAACACATAACACTGAAAACCATTGCAACAAGAATGAGCAAGAACCCAGTAATAGGAGAAAGTGTGTTGAGGCGTGAGGATACAAGAAGTCCTGGCTTCTTAGCTTAACCTAAGTGGTGGTGGATCTTTCTGGAACATCACTTTTACTCCAGTATTTGGGGAAAGACATTAGGTTATTTTCTTGACAATTCAAAAGCATGCTTTCAGATTAGAACAAAGTACTTTTCATGATTTAGGCAGGAATATAAAAGTTACATGAATTTTCATATTTAGTAAATTTTTATTGTGAAAATTTTCAAACATAAGCAAAGGTAGAGAAACATTTGATATATGAGTCCTTGTATCTCTCACGAGACTCTACTATTGTCAAGATTATTGCCTCATTTATTCCTATTTCCCTTTCTTTGCTCCTTCCTTATTCTCTCCTCTTTTTCTTTTTAATTGGTAAAGAATTTCAAAATAAATTCCAACCTTCACATCATTTCACATCTGCATATTTAGCATATATGTCTTTAAAAAAAAGAAAAATAGACATCTTCTTACTTAACCTAACGTGCCATTATCAAACTATAAAAAATTAAAAATAATTTCTTGGTATCAGGTAGCACTCATTACTCAGTCCATATTCAAATTTCCCCGAGGGTCTCAGTTTGCCTGTTGCCACTTGGCCTGTGTAAATCAAGATCCAAACAACATTCATATATTTTTTCCTGGCTAATCACTCTTAAGCCTCTTCCAATCCAGAGCCCCACCCCCTCTTGTTTTTTAACGTCATTGGCTTTTTGAAGGTCAACCAGGTCAGTTGTCCTGTAGAAGTCTCTTCCTGGGTTCATCTATTCACTCCTTCTCAATGTCATTTAACTTGTATTTCTATCTCTGTATATTCTGCAAACTGAAGGTTAACTCTAAGGGATCCATTAAATTCTGGTCCAACTCTAAATCTTTTGTGTTTTGTGTTTCTAAAAAAATATATTCTGTAAGTAAAGCTGTGTCCTCCCTATTGGATCACATCAAGAGACCCCTACTATCTGGCTTAGTGAGGCTCTGATGGTGACAGCTGCTCTTTCCAATATAAAAATCCTACCAAACTTTAATCTACTGATTTTCTCATTGATATTCTGTACCTGCTGAGTCAGATACCCATGATATTGAAAAACAGTTTTTTCTAATATGCTGTTGCTGCTACAAAACAAACTACCCCAAAACGTAACAGCTTAAACAATAACCATCTTATTTGTCCACTATTCCATAGGTCATGGTTTGGGCAGAGCTTGTCTGGGCAGTTTTTCTGGATCCATTCACACAGCATTGGCAGGGGGTGTTTATTCTACTGCCTTCTGCTGGGGAGTGGGCCAGCAAGACCCACCAGGTCTGGCTTATGAGCCTGGCTCCTCATCCACATGGCTAGCGTGGGCTTCCTCACAGCACGGTGGTCTCTGGGTTGTCTTCCATGACAACTGGCTTTGAAGAGGTGTTCTAAGTGACAAAGGCAGAAGCCACCGGTCTCTTAAGGCCCAACCAGGAGAGTTACAGTTCATCACATTCACCCCATTCTATTGGCCAGAACAAGTCACAGAGCCAGCCTAGGTCAAAATGATTGGAAATAGACTTCTCTCTTGCTGGGGAGGTCAGAGGGTCACAGTGTAAAAGAGGATTGGAGGTGTTCTTATGGCCATCTCTGGAAGCACAGTCACAATTAGGGAATGAGGCAGTGGCAGCCTAATCCTACTGCCATCAAGTTCCTGCCACACTTTCATCCACAGGCTTCCTCCGCTGCTGTGCTGTGCTTGAGTCAGATCATCCCTTGTATGTCAAAGAGGGCGACCTTTTAATTCAGTCGATTTCTCCACCTTTTTTGTAAAGAATTTTCCTTTAACTACATTGGTACTTGAAAAGCAGGATAAATGTTTGATTCCTTGTCCTCAGTTGCCAATGTTCAGACAAAGGATTTAAAGTCCTAATTACCTTCAAGAGTCACCAATGAATTGCTTTGTTTTGTGTGTGTGTGCGCGCGCGCGCTTTGTTTCGTTTTGTTGTTTTTAAACTGCTCCTTTTACTATCATTGAGAGTTAGTGTTTTTGCATATTTAGTGTATTTCAATTAATTAGTCACCATTTTTTGATGTTCAAATTGCTCTATCTTTGGCCGTGGTGCCCCTTCATATTGTCTAGTGTGTCATTTTGACATGAGCCCACTAGTCGTTGGTAACTTTCTTCCTTGCTGACACTCCAAGATGTCCCAGCTCATTTATATATTTTCTATCCCATAACTGATTCCTTTCAGTGAGAAATAGCACAAACATCATATAGGCACTAAGAGGAGTCATCACTACAGAGTTGTCTTCACTTTTAGAAAGGGCTAGTAAAAAATTAAAATAAAATTTTAATCATGAATTAATACTGATATTTTTAATTCCCGTTGCAAGGAGTTTTCTTATCTCCTTTAGTTTACTCTTGGATTTGTTTTCTCTTATGCTGAAAATATCAGCTCCAAATTACCTATTCGCTTTATTGTACAAAATATGTAAAATAATCACAAAGTAATCTTACCAATGCTACTACTGACAATAAGATGACTGGATGGAGTTGAACACTATGTGGCAGCTTTATTTGTCCCTGCAAAGTATTTCACTAGATATACACAGGCTAATGTCTTCTAAAGTCACTTGAAGTAATTATTCCCTCCATGTGATTACATCACCAAAGTGATGCAGAGTAGGTTCATTCATTTTGGTGCATTTCAAAATTTAGATTGTATATTTTTGAAATCTGCAAAATCTTGACATGATTGAGAAGCATCTCCTTTTCCTCTTTCCGTCCCCTCTGCCCTCTCCTAGAGGTAATGAGCTATATTTGTTCTTTATTTATCTCTCCAGAGTCGCTTTTGGAAAACATAAGCAAATTGGTAGATCTGTTTATATTGCCTCACTTTCTTACACAAAAGTTGTGTTCTACATTTCTCATTCTTTTTTTCAGCTGTGCCGACTTCCTGTGTGTGGATGCCCCGTTGTTTATTCCCCCTGTTAATGGAGGCACCTGGGTTGTTTCCAATCCTCTGCTAATACCAATATGCTGCAACAAATAGTTTTGTGCATATGCCTTATTGTATTTTTGGCAGTGAGTCTCTGGGATAGATTCCTAGAGGTGAGATTTCTAGAACAAAGGGTAAAATTATATACAGGTTTCCTAGATCTTGTCTAATTTCCTTCCATAGGGTTCACACTGCTTTACATTTTCCCCAATAATATATGACAGAGCCTGTTTCCTCACAGTCTCACCCACAAATTTTGCCATCACACATGAAGTTTTTGCCAATGTGGTGTCTACGTGCACTCTTCATTTGCGTTTCTTTCACTGTGAAGAAGGTTGAGCATCTTTTCATGTGTTTGAGGGAACTGCCTGCTGGTGTCCTTTGCCTGTTTTGCCATCAGATTGTTCATCGTTTTTCTCTTAAATTTTAGGAGCTCTTTATTATCAATGGTAAAGTTTGCCAAGGTTTGTCTTCTGAATCTGTTTATGGTATTTTTTGCCCATATGGATCTTTGGGATGACACCTGACATTTTGAAGCTATTCCATGGTTACCGGGCCTGCTGGGCCAAGCCTGCACACCAGCAAGGCCCTGTGGAAATGACTGAGAACTTTCTACCAAGACTGAGTTAAGCTACTACAGTTTGTGATCAGGCTCGGCTCTGCGCCTTCTGGATCCCCACTTCAGAACCAATCTAATCACAAGTGTCTCAGCAGGAAGGAAGGCTCAACCTGGTCCCTTTGCTTAGAAGCAATGGCAACATCTGTCCTCAGGGAGCCCTTGGAGAGGGTGGCTGCCTCAGAGACTTTCGAGAGGTGCCTCCACTCCTACCCAAAGCTACTCATCTCAAATGGAAGCAGGGGCTGTGGTTTCCAAGCATTTTCCTTGCCTGAGTCTGCAGGGAGAACCATGTCCTTCTGACCTGATTAGGGCTCAACTGGAGTACACTTTGGTTATGCTATTAGCAGAACAGTGGCTCACAGGAACTTTATTATTTTATATGCCCAGGCACACCATCAATTCAGTATGATGAATTCTTGGTGAATGAATGACTCACTCTCAGGCTCCATGACTAGGGACAGCTGAGACCTAAGCCCAGAGGGAGAAGGTGGTGGTTGTTTTCATTCCAGAGAAAAACAACGTGGTGTATTCACGTGATCGGCAGCCCAGGGAGGCTGAGAAGAGCATCAACTCAGATCGTTTTTCCTCTGCTGTCACATCAGAACAATCATCAACACAGAAGAAGATGTCTATGACCAAATGTGGGGATTTTTTACCCCACACACCAAGCAGGAGATACCATATGGGTGTCCTTCGGTTCAATTCCAACACTATCTACCTGGAGATAGTGTCAGATCTCACAATTGGAGGCTCAGACACCAAGACTGTCCCCACCTTCAGATGCCAGTCATAAGTCTGGGCCTCTAATACTTCTGGATGAACCAGCTATAAATAGGGAATCCCACATTCCCCTTTTGAGCTGAATTAATTTGCTGGAACAGCTCACAGAACTCTGGGAAACACTTACATTTCCTGGTTTATTATATAAAAGATATTACAAAGGATACAGATGAACAGATGTGTAGGGTGAGCTATGGGGGAAGGGGTACAGAGACTCTCTTCCCTTCCAGGGCCTGCCACCCTCCAGAAACCTCCACCTGTTCTGCTCTCCAGAAGCTCTCCAAACCCTGGCCTTTGGGGCTTTTATGGAGGCTTGACTGGTTGTCCATGATTGAAGCATGGACAACTGTGTCAACATGTGATTGGACAACAAGGGTATTATCTGAACTTAGCAAGGCCTGTCTATTCAGCTTCTTCTTGGCCTCTCTACACAGCATTCCTTCCTCCAGGGTATAGAACAGGACCCTTTCTGGAATGAGGGTCTTTAACCCACAATCAGATTAGATTCCTGCCTTGGCATGTGAAAGGAGGGCAGGACAAGGTGAGAGAAGAGAAATTCTGCTTCCTGAAGCCTAAAGTGCTCTAGCACTATAATAAAAGACTACGACAAGGGCTGTGGGAGTTATGAGTCAGGGACCATGGACAAAAACATATATATACACATACACATACACACACATATATACATATATATATATTTTTTTAATATCACACTCTCGGCCCCATGACTAGTGAGAGTAGGAACTTAAGCCAAGGGGCGGAAGGTGGTAGTTGTTTTTGTTACAGAGAAAAACAAGATGGTGTACTGACGTGACCCAAAGCCCAGGGGAGCCGAGAGGAGCATAGAGTCACCTCACCCTAAGGGCAGAGAAAGAAAAGTGAAGACAATGTTCGATTACCTCATAATCTTGTCCATTCCCAACCCTAATCACAACCCAACAATTAAAAAAATAATAATAAAATAATGATATCCCAACACAGAATTTTACATCATGCTTCAGAATTTACAAGGCACTGTCACATTTTGTGCTCACAAGCGCCATACCAGTGTGAGGCATCTTGAAAGCCACACTCCGTAGACGAGAAAACCAAAGCTCGCTCCGTGAGGTGAAGTTACTCAGGATGACAAAACAACTAAAGGGGGAGCCACAACTCGAATCCAGACCAAGCCAGCTGTAGTAGTGCGGGGCCTGCAGACGCATGGGGCCTCCTGCCCAGGATGGCCCACGCTTGGTTTAATGCTCTGCTGTTGCTGTTGTAAAATTCTTAATAACTTTTGTACAGGGGGACCTGTATTTTCATTAGGCACAGAGCTCCTCAAATTGTGTAGCTTGCCCTGTCCAGACCCCATGTGTTTTTCTCCTAAGAATTAAAGTAGCAAATCTAAACTTATTGAAACAAGATTTCTTGAATATCCTTTGTTTCAAGTGGAATTGATATCTAGGTATTGTGTTAAGACAATGGGCAGATTATTAAAGACTTTAACACCCACCAGATGAAGCTCTTCATCATGTTTCGCCCCTAGGACCATGTAACCACTTTTGATGACATTTTTTGGTGTCTAAAACATATAGGAAATAGCTGCTTCATTATTCAAATCAGGCCCAATTTCTCTGCAAAACAAACAAAAGAAGTAGAAGGATTTGTTTTTAAAAAGGGAGAGAGAAGAAAAATGTTTATTTTACTAGAATTTTGTTATACTGAATGTTGTTCCAATATATAGGGCATGATGTGGAGCTCTAAAATCTATTTTTTGTAAAGAGATATGTATTAAAGCCATGTTTGTGTTAGTGAAATTTAATCAGCAATCCCCTAGAGAGCTGGGAAAATTCTTGCCACTTTCAAAGACACCTTCTTTAACCATAAGACCTGTGGATGTCTAATTTGTGATGTCATTCTAGGATCACAAAAGGCTTCCACTGAAAATGCATCTTTAATTTTTCTACAAAAATATCTGTAAGTTGCCATCTAACATTTAAAAAATTCACAAATTAATTAAAAGGATGTTCCATGGAAAAAAGAGAAAATGAGCAGCAATAGCTAAAGATAAAGAAAGCCTAATCAATGTACATTTGTTTCATCAAAAAGCATTTTATAGAGAATTCCTTATGCTCCGGGCCCCTTACTAACCACTGGGATTCAAAGAGAAATAATGTAAATACAAAACATTTTAATAAATATAATTACATGAGTCCTAATTACTTTCAGAATATATAAATTATCTATTTTTTTCTTTTCCATCATTGGTCATATGCTAAAATGTTGTATGGATTTTAAAGGAGAGAGAAATGCTTCCTAACATCCATTAGTTGGAATAGTATGATGGCCAGTTTAACCAGTTTCTTAAACAAGTCGATCAGAGGAGAAGATCTTTCAGGTATCCAATTTGATTTATTATTCCCTTGGGAATTAACAGAGAATGGATCTTGATATAAATTCCTCTGTAGGTTTTATTATATTGACATTTCAGTGGATAGAAAATATATAGAACCCCTGGGTATATCACTATCAAGGATGCTATTGATTCTATCAGCAGCATTATCCTGCAATTTTCCCTCATAACTATTTATGCAACTCTCCGTGATTTGTAAGTCAGCAGTAATCATTTTCCGTGGCTGCTGCGATTTTCTTTCCATGGGGTACCTAGGCTGCGTCCTGAAACAAGGCTTGATTTTAAGCCCAAAGATTTGGGGTTTAGTTCTAGGATAATGGAGAGGAGATCAAAGAAGTTTTCGAATTAGAATTAATTGTTAAGGATGAGAAGGAAACATTAGTCTTTTATTTTATTAGTTTCATGGGTGGATCAGAGATAAGCAGTAGCAAAGTGGGAGAACACAGATAAAATCAGAAGTGATTTCATCAGGGTAGCATTGAGAGGAAATTAGCAGGACTCTGATTCTTCAACAAAGTTGCCTCTGCTTTTCCCTGCTGGTTCCTCTGGGCGCTGCTTCTGAGTGCTTCTCGGGCAAGAACTCCTGACAGCAGCCTCGTGCGGGGTGAGGGGAGGAGGGGTTGGCTTTTACTTGCTTAATTGAAGGATGGCAACATGAAGGTGACTGCACAAGACACACTCATTTCCTTGTCTCCATCCATAGTGAGAAAGAAACACACAGAAAAGAACTATCCAAGCGCCCAGCCTGCAGGTGCATCAGAAATAAAGTGTATTCACACCCCGAAGCCATGCCCGGGTCTTCTTAAGGAAACTCTAGGAGAGCAGAAAAGAGTACTCTGATTAGGTCTACACAACTAAAAGTAACTAAAATCCCAGAACTTTAACTCATAATTTTGCTCAAACTCTGTCTCCAAGATCACATGTCACTGAGCTATGAGTTGTTCTATTTAGCGCAAAGGTAACGTGCAATCAATGCTGCCATCACGTAGCAGCTGCCACACCTACAGCAGTGGTCTTAATTTCCTGTAATTAGACATTGTCCATCAGTGGGAGCCCCTCCCCACTACCTTGGCAGAGCACTTGCTTGGACATTGGAGTCTACCTCGTCCAAGGCTCTTATGTGCCTAGCCTCTGAATCGAGCATCTCTTCTTTGTATGATGACTCAGTGGAGAGGCTTTCTAGCAAAATCTGGTCAGTGATGTCGATTTCCCCTCTCCTTTTCATTGCTGCTGACACTGGGATGCAGACTTCCTTCACATTTGCTTTCTTAATCCAGGAAATGCACAGGAGCCTCTTGCCTTGTAATACACAGTCTGTCTCATTCATAAAGTCTTGTCCTGGAAAATGCCTCATTCATCCCTGCAGAAGACCCACAGTTGGGAGGGCAGGGGCGTGCAGAACCTTAGGAGACAGAAGACAATCGTGGAGTGCTTGGCAGCGGCTCCCAGGCTGCTTTAGCAACATGCACCAACGCCAGGGAGAGGATAAAACACTGCGGTTGTTTACTTGTCTCTCCGGAGCAAAAGAGTCTCTTCGCCTACAATATAGATGCCAAATCCTCAGGACCTGAGCGAGGAAATGATGAGCTTCTCCGGGGATTGGCATGAAGTCCTGTGCTCCAAGATAGCGAGGCATTTTGCTTGAAAGCATTCGTTGTTTAAGAGGAGACGAGAATTGTGGGATTTTGTTGTCAATCAAGGGGTCAGCCAGCTTCCTCTCCCACTGGCCGCTCACACAGAGTGCCCACCGGGCCCTGCCACCGAGGCAGGCTGGCCTTCTCCTCGGCTACCGAAGGCATTCGCTTCCCTTTCAGAATCTAATCACAAGCAACTTAAATCTTGCCAACGTTACCCACATTAGTAATTGCAAAATAATAAACATGACAAAATTCAGATTAATAGGGCATCTGGTGTAACTCCTTTTGCAGAAAGAGCCCTCTGAAATCCTAAGCCTAATAGGTCTGTGTTTATTTCTCCACCAGCAGCATAATGCCACTGATTTACAAGAGTTTAACTCAAGTGTTAATCTGACAGTGACGAAGAGCTCCTCACTGGTGCAGTCACTTACACTATCATATTAGGTGCCTCCTCTATTAAAGCAGTGTGGTCGATAATTGGAATGCTTTTATGTCTAGTGGTTCTGACAAGCCTCTTCTTCAGGTCACATATGGGCGGTCTGGCTCTCCGCTCAGCCCAACAGTGGCAAATAATTTAAACTGAGAAAGTATTGTTCTCCTCGTATTGTGGGGCAAGGGCAGTTCAAGGGAAGTGAGACTGTGCACAGGCTACCTGCTGGTGTGTAGTAAAATAAGGTGGACATGATACCAGGTTGGGAGTACAATTAAATCTATTTTGCACCAATGTGTTGCTGGACAGATGAGTTTCCACATGGCAGAGCTTTATGATCTTTAAGGTAGACTGAACTAATAGATTGGTGTGGAGCGCACTGAAGTTACCAAGGATGAGAAAGCAGGCAGTAGTACATTTGAACTACAGGTTTCTCATATGCTCCACGTCATGCTGAGTTTTTATAGCTCCTGGCTTTCAAAAAGCCTGTTTCAAAGAGGTTTGCGCTAGACTGGGCATGCAGTTTTGCTCTGCAGATATTGTCGCTACCGATTTAGTGGAATGCAATTAGGAAGCCTAAATTAAGTGGTAATGGAGAACCAGCTCTTGAAACTGGGGTTTCCACGGCAACCACTGCTTACAATACAGCCTTCAGTTAGTTTTCCCACTTTATCTGCAAAATGCACAATTGAGCTTTAAAACAGCTCAGCGCTGAAAAACGCACTGTAAACAACTGTTTGCAATGAGAGTTTTACACTGTCTTTAAATACAACAAACTATCACATAAAATTTACTTGTCCGAGCTAATAAAGCAAAATCTGGGTTGCCAAACGGTGAGTGATTTTAAAATTTATTATTTCTTTCCCATGTTTGGATTTATTTTTAAGGGAAGATGTCATGAGTCATTAGGTCTCTTAGCTTTGGTCATCCTTGCTCCATTTTCAGGTCCCCTGACAATCTGCACTTCCCACCAGCCATGCATTTTCGTTTCAGCAAACGGAGTTGTCTTAAACACACAATGTGCTCCTTTTCGAGGTTCTTTTCGTATTTTGCTAACATTTTACAGATTTTTTTCCTATTTTCTCTTTGTAACATGTCATAGACCTGCAAGACTTACATGTGTACTGATCTGTATTTATCCTCTTTCCAGGTTACTACTCTCTTGAGTCTTTTAAAGCCCACATTCCATTTCTCTATACATTCGATGGTTGACCATCTAGGAATTTCTCATGCCAACCAAAGTAGACAGGCAGTTAAAAGACACTATTGAAGCAGGTATAGCTTTAAACACAGGGCTGTTTAAAACAACTATGAAGAATTTGTACTTTTGTAAAATTTATTTTCTTTCATGGCAGGGATTGCAATTTTATTTTTACAGGGTTGTCCTTTTTTTTAGGTGCATTAGGAATGCATACATACATGCATATGTATACAGTCTTATGTCTGCATGCATTGTTTTTTTTTTAGTGGGGGAAAAAATCAAATTGGGTTCTGCAAAGAGGAGAGAAAGATGGAATCAAATTTGGGGTCTCCTAGCTGTAACGCTGCTTAATTGCCAGTCTTAACGGGATGGGCACTGGAACATGTCCGGACAGATCCAGGCAGCTGCTGAAAACTCATGAAGCCTCCGCGGCACAGAAGGCAATGTTTCCCAGCAGTTTGTGCTCTCTCAAGGTTGTCGTATTACATGTGTTATTTTCACTGTGAGAACAGGCAGAGAGAGAGGCAGAGAGCACGTGTGTGTGTCATAATGGTACCTCCCACTTATGTGGCTTTTGGTGAGGAAACTAGATGCTGGTGTGAGTGGTCACGTCTGAATCTCCATTGGATTCGTTCTCTGTGACTTGGAACTGTCAGGTAGGGAGACGCCCTTCACAGGAAGAAGCGTGTCCCTTCAGCAGCGTGGCCCGGCTGTTTGAATTCTGATTTCTTGCAGAGTCTTCAGTTTTGACCTAAAGCTGATTCGGTGGTATAGAAAACTCCATTTTCCTCACTACTAAGTGGGACTCTCAAAGAGGCTCCTACAATTTTCACATTTTGAGAATATAAATGTTGAAGAGAACCAAAGAACCACGTAAAAAACAATTTGGCTGGTATTTTAATAAGGCTCGTGGTATTTTAAAAAGTGTCTTTGTTGCATATCTTGACATTGTTATAAACTCAACCAATGCTCTATTGTAGCTCTTTGTTATGAAAATATGTCTGTCAACTTAAATCTTTAAGAATTTAATCTTAGAGAAATTGTATGCATCCTTTTGTTCAGTAATTGATAAACTTGAGAGATGTTATCCAATCCCATCTCAACTATTGATGAGGCACACTGCATATCTTTCCCATGCCTTAAAATAAAATGTTAATTCAGTGAGTTCTAAATTTAAATCTTCTATGGGAAGAAACCTGGAGTAGTAATGTGCTCACAACTTTTGTAAGGCATCTTGTTTCAACATGGCTGGCATTTTCTCCAAAATACACAAGGACACACTGAAATTATTCTAGTCTGGCAACAATGTGCAGATTGATGTGTACGCATTCAATTCCATTTGACAAATCTTTGGGGCAAAGAGAAGGTTCTAGTGTAAGGGAATATCTTAGCATATTCCAAACCTGCATTTTTTGAGAGTTACATTTTTAGACTAAACATATGTTCAATGATTTGCCCTCTCCAGGGAGCAGGTTTGAATTTAGGCCACTGATAGTACAGAGGCTGCATCACAGAGAAGGCTGTGCAGGGTCACAGGTATGTCCTCTCCTCTCGCATGTGGTCAGAGTGCCAGGGACAGCCAGAGACTGCTGTCATCATTCCAGGTGGAGCTGACAGACTGTCTCCTAAGGGCCCACCTGCGTGTGAAAGCCCCTCTTCCTTGCACCCTGTTAGAGATGGGCAGAATTCTAACCATGCCACCCAGTTCCTGCCCAGCCTCCTGCCTCAGCATGTCATGCCCTAAAGAGAAACAAATGCATTGCCACAGAATTCTTGTAAAGTTACAATTATCCCCTTAACTCTTTTAATTTCCTTTTCCTTCTACTTAAACTTTAATTTCAGGTATCTTCTGTATAACACAGAAGTCACGTTCTGGATAGAATTAAAAGGAAATGAACTAGGGGTTCAGGGTGGAAGTTTTTTTTTTTTTTTTTTTTGGTCTTATATTGCATCTTAGTAACTCAAAGTCAAACCTGAATAATGAGAATATTATTAATCCATCTCCATTTTTCTACTTTAAAGTTGCAACGCAGATTTTGGTTCCAGTTGGTATTATTTTAATGATAGCAATGAGTATTACATGTGAGGGCGGCACGTGTGAAAGTGTGCTGGGAAAGTTCTGCTGGATCTTTGTGGTTTGTTTCAGTTTTGAGGATTAGGTGCATGTTCAATCTTTTAATGAATATAGAAGTCGGCCGATGCCCTTTCTCAAGGAAACTACAGTTAAATTATTGTGTCAAATGATTGTATTTCATTCTGTCTCTAGTGTGGGGAGGGTGGGGAGTTGGGGAGAGCTAGGGTGAATATGTGTGTTTTTTCTTAAGCAATGCTAGTTTTAAACATGTAAGGATCCCAAAGGTTAATATGGATTAACATGCTGTCTGCCGTGAACTTTAGAAATTGAAATAAATGTGGCTGGTGAAAGAAGATCTCTGTTTTGATTACATGGAAATGCTTTTGTAGTCTTTTTCTTTCAGGTGAAGTAAACATCTTAAAAATAAGCACAATAAATATGTTTCTTAGCACAGTGTATTGTAGTTGTAATTAGCTCTTCCTCCTTTGTGAGGTTGCATGCATCAGATTACGTCTAATTACTCCCAAGCAGTTTGCTGGTTTCCTATTTTTGTAAAAAGTCTCACAAAACATCTTTACAACCATAAAGACACTCGTTTGCTTATACTGAGGCTTTTGTGGGCAACTCACTTCCTTTTTATTTGAGGGGAAAAATTAAAGGTGAGCATCATTAGGGATTTCTCTTTAAACCCAGTAATCTATGCACATGTGAAGAATCAATGCCCGATAGTCTGGCTGGTATTCTGCAATAAATTCTTGTATCTATAGACTTTTCCTTGACCAGGTAGCTGGTAATGCCATAGATATTGATTACTTGCGATGTTCTTATCACTGCTTAAAATATCTAATTGCTTTTCCTCCACAGATTTGGATTCGGCTTGCTGGATGCAGGGTGACTAATGAAGGAAGTCTCTTAATTGGACAGACATGGCCCAGAGTACAGAGTGGTGGTGCTCGCCAATCTGACCTGAATTGTGTCAAATTTGATTTCGATAGAATTTAAGGTCTCATTTTAGTGAGAATGAAGATGCAATTGAGTTTTCTGTGCTTCAGAAGTTTCTTTTAATTAATTCTTTGAACCCTATAGAAAGTACTCATAGCTTTACTTAGAACCCCTGGACATTTATAAGCTTATTTTCTATAATATAACATATCCTAGGATTTTTATTGGGTTCACACATGGAAAAATGTGACTTTGAATTCTATGGATGATCTTAAATGCCTAATATACAGGTTAAAAACAAGCTAAAACTAAATCCAGATGAAAAACAAAACTGTAGGTGCAAAGAATTAATCTTTCAGAAAAAACCATAATCTTAGAGCAATGATCTAATATCATAGTAGCTACACTTAACCCCATGCAAGTTTTTATCTAATTTAATAGTTACTGATATTACTTGGTCTCCTGATTAGAAATATATCAATTCATAACTAAATATTGTTTCAATATTCTTTAAGGCCTTTAGATAAGCCTTGTTGTTAGAACAGCATATGTTGAAAAAAAAAATTAGCACAACAATATGCCAAATTGGTGGCCAGATAATAGTTACTTTGACTTTGAGTTCACCTTTTTATAACACTCAAACAATTTTGGGTTGAGCCAAACAAATTGTGCTTTTGCTCTAATTGAAAATAGGTCCATTGATCTCTCAACCTGAGCACACCCAGGAGTGGTGGCTTGAGTCTTTGCTTAGCTGGGGTGAAAATTATGTTCTTGCTAAAAACTACATGGACAAATGCCTTAGGAAGTTTTCCTAAAGCATCATGTCAAGCCAAGCCAGTTCTGTCCTTGTGAAAATACCAAGTCTACAAGCATCAATATGTTTCTCCTCGTTGCACTGCTTCATATGTAGTATACTGTGTTTTCAGAGCATGGTTATTTCTACAACTACAGTTCCTTTGCACATGGTTGGCACTTAATAAGTATTCTCTCTGCATTTAATTGAAAGGAACTAAATTAAAAGAGTTTAGTAATAATCATTTTGGCATATTTTTCCGTTTCATAATTATTTGCTAACATAATTGTCTCCTGACCATATTATTCTGTAAGCCCTTTGAGAGTAGGGATTCTGTCTTATTTATCTTTATGTCACAGCATCTAGAAGAGTGCCTAGCATAGAAGTGCTAGGCAGTACTGTGAGGAATGTACACATGAGTGCAGGAAGAATGTGCTGGCTCTGTTGCTAGTTCAGTACCTACCTGGAGCCGAGTGGGAAATTTTGCATTATGGTAGGCCATTGCATCAAGAAGATGAAACTATGATAAATTGGGAATGAATCATTTTTCAGAGCCAAATATTATTTTTGAACATCCCATGGGAAGGAATATTATTTGTTAAAAACATGTTTAGTATCTACAACCAAATAGGGCAAGTTCGCACCCTCTCTCCTCCATATTCTAACCTCATGACCCAGGGAAAGTTACCTACCCTTTCTAATCCCCCGTTGTCTCTGATTAAGTAAAGAAAAGAAAATCCTCCTTAGGGTTGATTGTGAAGATTAAACAAGATTGAATATGAACAGTGCTTAACAGGTTGTAAGTGCTACATACAGTTCAGTTTTTTTCTCTTTTGATTTTTGGTGACTTATATAATCCCTGATTTTTATGCTGAGAAATCAGGGACCCTAGACTTCAGTCTTTACACACATAAAACGACTCATTCTTATTTGTAATACATGTTAAGTCTTCTGTATTTTTTAATTATTTGGCTTAATTATTGCTTAGGCAATCTTTGAAGATTATTTTTTACCTTACTTATTTCCATACTCCTCCTTTTCTGTACTTTTATTTCCACAATAATAGACCTCGAATCTCAGCATCTGATAATAACCTATACATCTGGGTAACTTTTATGACATGAAATATAATGTAAAGATCTGGTTTTGTTCATCCCACATCTTCATATCATTTGGGAGAAGGGAATTTTGCCTTTGTATCATATCTTTTGAAATATTTAACTTTTTTCCCCAGAATCCTTCTTTGTAGTATGAGCCCCAACATCTGAGAAATTGCTTATAAAAAATATAAGATACTGAATTTTTGTTTGAGTTTACAGAAATTTTTCAGGAAGGCAGGAATATTTGTCTCCTAAGCATCTAAAACAGTGCCTGGCACATAGTAGGCACTCAATAAGCACTGTCAAATGGGAGCTGAATGAATATAAAAAGACATCTAAAATAGCATTTAAAAATTAAATAAATAAAAGCATCTGTTACTTCATTATGAAATTCGTATTTCAACATTTAAACACTAGCAATACTTAGACCCTAGGATATAGAATTTCACAGAAAAGTTCAAAGTAAGGACCCAGTGTTAGCACCTCTGGATGTGTGAAAAGCGCTTATGTAATCATAACCCTACACTGGAGTAGAGCACAAAATCAATGATAAACGTGATGCATCATCTATTTAGTTCCTTGTTACATCATCATCATCATCACAATAGCAGTTATATGAGCTTAGTGCTTTACAACTGTTCATTCTTTTAATTCATGTTATAGCCCTGATGTTACAGTCCCATTCCACCCATGAGAAAACAGAGACAGAAAGATTTAATAATTTGTTCAAGGAAGAGGTGCGGCCAGAATTTGAAACCTGGCAGTGGACTTCGCTGTCTATGCAATACACTCTGGTGCCTCAAAGCCAAATAACAATGACAACAATCAAAATGTGTATGTTTATATCCTGTCTTCAGTGTGAGAGACTACACGTGTGCAAACCACACCTGCATGTGCTCTGTCTGTGGGCTTGTTAGTCCAATCCTGACAGTAGACGGTGAGGACACTAGCCTGTTCATGTGTCTCAGCTGCCTTTCCTGGAGGCACCTGTGTCACCTTGACTGTTCTGCCAACCTAAGACCTTCCCAGGTCCCTTTAAGCAATCTCTAATACTCAGTCAACCACTGCCTTTCCAATTGCCTAGCCCAAAACATTTCCTTCTTTTTAACTTACCCAATGTTCTTTCTCCCATGTCTTTAAATAACCTGCTTATTATTGGCAGCTGGGTTTTTTTTTCTATTGACTTCCTTAAACCATTTATTCACCTCTATTGGAGAAAAAAATACTTTTAAAATTAATAAAATTATATGTTAGATTGTCATGCTCTCTAAAACCTTTTCCCTGAAAACTGAAGTTCTGTTTAATGAGTTATCTAACCTGCATTGATGCATTTCAGGAAATGAAATGCTACCCCCATTTCATAACTTGCTTTGAAAGGAGACTCTATATGATGCATCAAGATGCTTATCCACTGATTCCATTATCTGAAAGTGACAAAGCAGATGACCAAACCAACTCTTCAGGGCTGCGCATGATTTTTTGTTCCTCCACCCACCCTTTTCTTTTAAAATGTTTCATCCTTTGTATAGTTAGTCCACATTCTTCCAATATAGAAATTGCTTCCTTTGAATTTCAGCCATGCCTGAAAACATTCTGTTTGCAACTTAGGCTTTTCAACAAGGCAATATGATGACTGGAAACCAGGAGGCATTCTTCCTTCCCATTGCCACCTGGTAGGATCAGCTGTTGAGGGGTTTTAACTGCACAGAAAGAGTTCTGTCCTGATTATTGAGAGGCTAGGAAAGATCATATGAGAGTGGTAATTGGGAACGTTTGCTCCTCTCTGAATCAGGTAAATGTATCACCACTGTTCCCTTCAACCGAAGGGCAGAACTGAGCTTCACACATTCATTCTACATCTGTGTGCCGGGGACCATTCTGGGCAGAGTCTATGTGGGAAGGCAGACATTTACACACATAAATGAGGTTCAAAATCACATAGAGAACAAATGCACAATGTTATCTTCGGCATAGGTGAGGCAGCAACTCGCTGCTGGTGAGCACCCTGGAAAGGTTTCTTGTAGGAAGTCTTTCACAAGGCAGTTTTCCAGTTGACAGAGAGGTGGAAAGACATGACACCAAGAAAAAGTAGCATATGAAGAGACACAGAGCAACACATATCCTGGAGTATTCGAGGAAGAGCAAGAAGCTTGATGTAACTGGAAATTTGTAAGGGTGGAAATAAGAAGGAAATCCTATGCTTTTGAAGCTATATCCGGGTAAAGCCACCATTTGTTCATGAAAATAGGTAGTGAGCACATGTTAGAGCCAGGCACATGGTGGACCTATGGCAGGGAAGAGACAGAAGTGACACCAGCCTCAGGGAACTTGCAGCCTGGTAGAGACAATTAAGAGACAATTAAGCACTGGCCAGAGTGTTGAGTTCTCAACAGTATAATCATGCCCTATTACTTTATAGCTTCATAATGTAAGGAAAATGGAACCTAGGATTTTCTAAACCAAAGAAAAAGATATCCAATTTGTCAAACTTTTCATAGTATACATCTTCCAAAGTGTGCTGTTGTCTCTGCCATTTGGCACATAATAGCAACAACAAAAATAACAGAACACCAAGAAATAAATGTAATAAAGAGTTTTTCATCACCTGAATGAAGAAACACATGAAATTCTACAGTGCCTTCAAAAGCAGTATCATCATCACCACCAAGAATGCTAGTAGGACACGCTGGTACTGCATTTTCAGCCTAAACCTTGTGCCAGGTACTCTGAGAGTTTTGCTTGTGCCCTTTCATGAATCCTCATCACAAACCTTTTAGTAGCTGCAATATTTCTTCCCATGTTACAGATGAAAACTAAAAGGATGCAGTAGTGGCTGGAGGTGGCACAGTGTTAATCCTGACAGCGCTGGGGTCTGAATGATGAATTTCCCAAACAGCTCATACCCTTCATAATCAGGCAATGCCACCTCTCATATTCCTGGATGGGGAGACATCAAATATGTACAGATTAATGCTTAGTTTGGGTTAATTTCCAATCAAAGTATCAATGAAGTTTTTGAAATCTTGACAAAAAGTCCCTAAATTTTATTGACATGAGTTAACCTATTGGTATTAATATAACCAGGACACATAATAATAAGAATGCTGAAGTGTGATACTGATGCAGAAACAGAAAGATCAATGGAAGACAATAGGTAATGTAGACTCAGGAACTTTAGGAATTTGTATATGATCAAGTAACATCTTAAATCAGTGATAAGAGAACAGATTATCCAAATAGCATGAGGACGATTGGATCGCCATTTGGAAAATACAAAGTTGGACTCCTAATCCATATTATATACCGAAATACCAAAACACATTACAGATGGATTAAAAACTTAATGTAAAAATAAAGCCAAAAGCTGTACCCAAGAAATTGTTGAATATTTATATAATCATAAAGTAGAAAAGAACCTTTAATATTAAACTCCAAAAGCAGCAGTCTTGACAGAAGAAAAGTAAAATGTTTGAATACATAAAAAATTTAAACATTGTATGATCATCCTTCAAAAAGATAAAATGTATTAAAATCTCTCACAAATCAATAAGGTAAAAATCAACACACCTGTATTAAAATAGAGAAAATGAACAGAGATTTTTAAAAGTAAGAAGAAACACTAGAATAGAATAAAGTATTCAACTAATGAAGTGCAAGTTAAAAGAAAAAGAAAGTAGCTTGATTTACTAAACTGACCAAGAATAAGAGGATGCTAATACCCAGTGAGGTGAAAGTTTAGGGAAGCCTGCATTTCCGTATTTGTGGTGGATCGTATTGACTATCTCATTCAGAACCCATCTCAGCTTCCTCCTAATGTGCTTCCCCACACCGCAGAGCCTAGAAAGCTTATTCTGAAGGAGTTTTATGTATGACCCACCAGTCATACGCACCCACCAAGTCAAGGCAGAGAGACACCAACCTGTGCTACACCCATCTTGCTGCTGACACAGATATTTCCTGCAGTAGCAAAAGGGACTTTCTCAATCCTGGTAGAAAAATGGTGATCCTAGACCTCAGGAATTATTCCTGGGATCTTAGCTAGAACCTCATCCTCCACTATTGTAATGGTTTTGAAAGCCACTTGATACTTAGCAATCAGTGCAGTACCCTTCTGTTTAATCTAGCTGAGATGGCTTCTTTGGTCTGCAACTATTAATAGATGCTAATCTTTCAAGTAACTGGTCCCAACTAAGTACTGAATGTAACATTCTGAAAATTGGAATCTGGGTTTGGATCCTGTTAACATAAGGGGACGGGACACAATCTTTCACCACGTGCAATGACAAAACATTTACATAAATTGTTACCTGTGGTCACCTGGGAGCCTTTTGAAGGCAAGGCTCTGCCCACCTGCATGCTTGCATAAACCCTCACGGTGCTGGCAATGGACTGGCAACTTCTAGCCATGCTAGAAAGCTTAACCAAAGACATGTGGCGTTCGGGGCACAGTCACAGGACCAGGAAGGCTTGTTGGCTTCCCTAAAAGAATCTCTTTTCTTAGAGATTTTCTTAGAAGGCTAGACTAATCCAAAATTGGAACAGGATCTGGGCCTGAGGGTGGTTAAATTATAGTAATTGATGGCCTCACAGTGTCTCTCTATAAATGTCAGAGAATTGATTTTAAAGGGAGGAATCCCAAGAATTGGCAGAGGGAGCTTTGTGTGCATTTAAATGACTCCAAGTTGTCTCATCCCCAAAACTTGCTGAGTCACCCTTGCCAAGAGGTGTAGGTCATCCCCCACTGTGGAATGAGGCTGTTCCTGCCTTGATCGAAGACCCTGTAATAACCTCTCCTGGGGTCATTACTTTGCAAGGAGATGCCAGTGCTTCTCATGTCACTGCCTCCTGTTTATATTCCTTCTAGGGCTACAGCCAGACAGTGGGTGCTGGGGGCAGGAGAACATTGCCCCACCAAGGAGGTGAAGGCTTACATGTCAAAAGAGTGGAAAAGAGTTAAAGAATTCCGAGATTTTCTAGTTGAGATGATCAGAAACTCAGGGGAATGTTTGGGAATGGACTATGAGAGGGCTGGACCATGAAGAGACAGATATCATTTTAGATTGGGCCAGATTTACTAATACAAATGCACTTGCCAAAGATTCCTTGTGCTGTCTCAAGCAGCTGGGCTGGTTGATTCAATGACAGCCTATTCTTAAAAAAAAACAAAACAAAAAGTTCTTGTTTTAATTCAAAAGAAATACAAAGACATAAATCCAAGGCAGTAATCATGGAGTGGATTTATCCTGTGAGACCCACCAGCTACCCCTTCACTATGTCCCTGTGAAGTCCCAGCAGAGATCCCATCCACCAAGGCATCCAGGCATGTATTGCTGAGGGGCATTTCCAAAGCCTTTAAAAAATAGTGTGTAGTAGTGACTGTATTCTGTATGCCAGAAAGACAGGTGAGGATGCTGCCAATGGAATGGGCTAGCCAATTTCAGCAGACATAAAGAGAGCTCAGAGGCCAATCAACCACCCTTAACCAACTAGGTAAGAGGCGTGGTCACCATAATAATCAACACAGCCAAGAAGGCAATCAGATTAGTTTGACATGAAGGGCTCTTTGGCAGGGGCTAAAATTAGGAGAATGGGAGCCCCTGGACTAAAATGGATCTGTAGCCCACTAAGATCCCACTTGACCTGTATATCAACCCCCAAGCCCAAGAAAACCCCCTAAATTTGGTTAACAAATGTCTGAGTAGAACAGCAAGAACATGACTCTCCATCAGTCATGTCAACTTATTCCATTTCCAGAAAATCAGCTCCCAAATCAAGAACTTCATATGCAGGGGAATCTGGACACTCTTAAGGAAGGATGCTGTCAGAATGCACAAACATATGCTGTATATGTGCTTCTTACATCTTCCCAAAGAGCCCACAGCTCTTGAAATATTTATCTGCACAATGAGGAAAGGAAAATATCCACATCTTTCAGGGATTATTAGATACTGACTCTGAGCAAACATCCATTCCTGGGGATCCAGATTGATTGTAGTTCACAAGTCAAAGGAAAAGTTATGAAGACAAGGTCACAAGTAGATCTTTGAACCCATCCTTTGGTTAGTGCTGCCACTCCTAAGTGTACAGGTGAGACAGATTTGCTTGAAAATTGAGCTGCAGCATGAAGAAGGGCCATGTGGGAACCTTTGGAACTGTATTCTCACACCATGTCTTTATACAAAATAGCAAGCCAAAAGCAATGCCACTCATCACAGGTGGGATCAGGAAGATAAGGACCATCACAGACTCAAAAGAGGCAAGAGGGCGGATTCTTATCCCATCCTCATTGAACTTACCCACTGTGTATTCAAAAGAAGATGGGCCTTGAAAAATGATGTTGGTCTACTGTAAACTTAATCAGACTGTGATATCAAATGTCACTGCTATTCCTAAAGTAATCTCATTATTGAAACAGATCTACGTACCTAGTATTCATCTATCAGTCTGAAATTTTTTCCCAAATAATCATAATTCACTAGAATCAATTTTCTTTCTTCTGGAAGAAGTAAGTACACCATCACCCTCTGATCTCAGGGTTATGTCAGTTCTCTGACTCTTTCATAATTTATTCCATAGAGACCTTAATCACATCATCATGGCATGAGACAGAATGTTGATAGCTATTACCCTAGATCTCTTGGTGAGACACAAGAGCACCAATGAGTAGGAAATAAAAATTCAAAGACTTGCCCCCATATCCAAAGTTCAGCAGTTCCTGTTGTCTGGGACATATCAGGAGAGTCCCTCCAAAGTGCAAGAAAATGTGCTGCGTTATGAACCCACTACAACTAAGAAAGTGGCCTCTTTGAACTTCAGAGGCAATAGATACTACATTGATTAGTGCTGCTTCTATCCACACACCAAATAACCCATAAGGGCACCACCTTTTAGGAACCAAGACAAGAAAAGGCTCTCCAGATGTTCTAGCAGCTGCAAACATTTAGACCATCAGATACAGCAGACCCAATTGTGCTTGAAGAGTCTGAGGCAGAGTGGAATACTGCCCAGAGCCCACTGCTGACACTGATAGGAAAATACCAGTCCAGGCTCACAGGGCTTTGAAGCAAGGTTATGTCCCCAAGGACATAATTATTGTCCTTTTGAGAAACAGTGCTTGGCTTACGTCTGGATCCTGGTAGACTAAATACCTGACCATGAGACAAGTAACTTTGTGTCCTGGGTTGACCATCCAGAACTGAGTGTTCTCTGAGTCACCATGCCATAAAGTTGCATGTGCCCAGCCCTCAGGCATGCCAGGCTCAAACATCATGGAGAGTTCTCTATTGACAGTTGGCTGAAAAAGAAAATTCCAAAAAAGGAGAACTTGGTTTACAGATGGTTCTACAAGATAATTCTGGTGACCATCACAAGTCGACTTTTCCCCATCACAAAAGCACTCCCTGAAAGACAGTGGAAAAAGGAAATCTTCTATTTGGCATAATTTCAAGTAGCAAATCTATTTCTTCAGAGTCTTTTTACTGTTGTTGTTTTTGGTTTTTTATTTTGTCTAGAAGGAGTGATAACTGAAGGTATAGATCTAAACTGATTCATGGGAGATGATTAATGGTTTAGCATGTGGTCAAAAGTTTGGAAAAAACAAGAGTGATGGATAAGTGACAAGGAGGTTTGGAAAATAGGGATATAGATGCATATATTAGAACAGCCTCAGAGTGTGGGAAGTGAGCCCTCACCAAAAGGTCTTCTTGTGGAGAAGGTTCTTAGTAATCAGGGGAATCAGATGAGTATCCTGTGGGTTTCCATCAGCCCTTTCCCCGGCTACCCTAATGCTTTTTCAACAGGCTCATGAATTAAGTAGCCATAGTTGCACAGATGAAGATAATACATGAATTGCCTTCCCCAAGACTGGTCTAGCTGACCTCAAAGGGTCCAGCCAGCCACCAGGTAGCAGATTAGTTATAATTGGACCCCTTCCAAAATGGCAGGGACAGCAGTGTCTTCCCTGGCATGGAGACATATGGATATGAATGTTTCCTTTGCTGCCCACCTTGCTTCTGCCAATAACTCTCTAGGACTTAATGAATGCAATATTTATAAATACAGTATCCAATACATTGCTTCTGATTAAGGAACTGATTTTATAGCAAAGGAAGTGAGAGGAGAAAATGCCACTCAAAGGATTCACCAAGTTCACCAAGCACTACATTCCCAGAAGCAGCTGGCCTTGGAGAATGCCAGAGTGGCCTGCTGAATCCTCAGTGTGGCACCAACTGATACACAACAACCTTGCAAAGCTACGGTGCTATCCTACAGTTGCAATATATGCTATGAACCGCAACCAATATAGGGTGCTCGTTGTTTCTTTCTTGCTGGAAAACATTAGTCCAGCATCCAAGAGAAGGAAGAGAGGCTGACATTCTCACAAAATCTGTCTGCCTCCTGTGCCTATAGCTTTGGGCTTTACTGTTCCAAAGGCTCTAATACCCAAGGAGGAATGCTTCCAGAGAGAATGTAGCAATGGTATGATGCTGTGGAACTTGACATGGCCCCTTGGAGACCCTGACAAGGTATCTGTTTGACGGTTTAGGTTCTAGTGGAGGAAGTTAGGGTTTACTACCAGCAGCCTTCTGATTCCGCAACTTCCTATGGCAGGACTGGGGCTTTCCTAATCATGGGTTAGGTAATGAAGTTTCAGGGGCTAGTTATTCTTCTACAAGCTTAGCCTAAAGGTAGGTCCTCCAGCCTTCCAATAATTGTAGGCACCAAATAATTCATAATAAATTCCTTTCTGTTTAAACTAGCCATATTGGTTTTTATTGTTTGCAACTGATCCATAACCAATCAAATGGTGGAAGCACATTTAGAGAATGTATATCAAAACACTTTTAAAATATGTGTACTCTTTAACACAGAATTCTCTTTTAGGAATTTATCTGAAGAAAATAAATAGACAAGTGCACAAAATTCATATGCACAAATATATCTTTTTTCTAATCCCAGAAAATCAAAGTTAACCTCAATCACTAACAAATCGTGATCTGTAAATGAACAAGAGCAATCAATATGATCTAAACCATCCCAGAAATTTCAGAATAATAAAAAGGAAAGGTCTCATGGAATGTAGAGTAAATGTGTGTTTCTCAAAGAAAATGCTATCCATGCAGACATGTAGTTTAACATTTAATTTTCCATAAATGGTTATTTCTTTGCTTTATATTTGGAGAAAAGGAAAAGGAATAATGAATAGCAGGCAAGATTCTAAAATGCTTTGAATATAACTTGCTGGACTTCCAATTAAAAAGTGAAATATGCATTATTTATTTACTTTTTTACCATTCAAATTAGGAACTAAAATCCTAGCACACATTTTGGTCATTATGTATTTCACAACCACTTTTTGAGTGCCCACCACACCCCATAAATGCTGGGAAGACCAAGATGAGAAAGACACAAGCCTGCCCTAAAGAAGCTTTTGGTAGAGTAGGAATAACTGAACTTAACAGTTAAATTTCAAAAGTTGGTCCTAATTATGCTGTTCTCTCCCCACCTCCATCTGCCAATATGCATGTTATGAGAAAGCCACCAATGATATCAGATGTTGTCACAGTTCTACTATAACTTATGACAAGTGTCTTAAATTATTTTCCTTCTGCTACATTTTAGATCCAGGGGCATTGTCCTATTAGATCTTTAGATATTTTACTGATCGTTATTTACTGTGTATTTTTATAGCTCAGGATTTTATTCCTATGTTACCCCACAACCCCCATTTTATGTAACGTCAAAAATCGGCTGCCTTGAAACAGAGTAAATGCCAGTGTAATTTGGGCCACACCCCCAGTTGTGTGCCCTCGGTCCAAGCCAGTTAGTTTCAGTTGATTGAAGTCTCCAAAGTTGTACTCAATGGCACACATTCTGGACATCTTGGCATGCCTGGAGCTGAGCCCAGAGACACTAAAATCTACCTGTGCCTTGAAGGAGTAGAGAGCTGCTAAAAACAAGCCTTTCTTACCCAGCCACCATGTTCAGGTATTAACTCTCTGGGTCAGATTTCCTTAGTCATTGATTCACAACCAAATTTTTATGAGACGAATAAAAGAACAATGTCATTGACTGTGATTTTAAAAAAAATCAACACTCAACAGTTGGGATATATCAGAGAAGTTGCTGGTACAACCCTCCACATTCTCCCCATATGAATGGTGCTTCAGGAAATTAAAACATTCCCTCTATGTCCCTATTAATAGTTCCATTTTTTTAAAAGACAACCAGCCAATATTAATTTTGCACGTGACTTGAGTCCTGCCCCATAATCCTTACACTCAAAGACACTCCAGCAGGGTGAAGAGGAGGGAGACATAGATGGGAATATTGTATATAATTATTAAATTCTAGGCTAAGAAGGCTCAATCTAGACAAGACACAAAGATAGAGATGGAGAGATGGGAAGAGAGATTGAGAAACCAATAGAGAAGGGAGGGAAAGAGGCCTATAGGATAGACAAGAAGTAGGTGGGCAAAGAGAGGAAAGATGTCCCAGGCAGAGGGGGGCAGCAACCTCAGAGATGACCGACCCTGAGTTGAGAGCAATGCAGGGAGCTGGGAAACACATTGGAAAGGTTCTTCAAGACTTTTCTCATCCAAATTCATTATAGAAAAACAGCCAGTGTGCTATAATTATGCCAATCCCTGTGTTTTGTGTTTTACACTTGTCCTAATTAACCCTCACAACAACACTTGGAAGTTGGCAATTAGTACAAGAGGAAGAAACTGAGGCTCAGAGACATTAAGCAGTTTGGCCAAGGTCTACAACCAGTAAGTGCTGAACTCAGAATCGAAATTCAGATTGATCTCATTCCAAATCCTGGGCTATTTTTCCCTCTCTTTCCCGTCTCTCCAATGGCAGCCTAATTTTCCATGTCATTAAATCCATGTGTGGGCAGAATCTTTCTTAGCAGTCACAGCCGAAATCAGAACCATCCTAATTTCACAGAAAGGCCCAGGTCTTCCCACACAATGGACTCCGCTCACTGCCTGGGTTGTCTGAGGGCAGACCTTGCAGGAAACACCCCTGAGGATGAGGGGGCTGAATGGTTTTCTAGGGCTTGCTTGTTCCTCAGAGCTCACGGGGGCAGCTGAGGGTAGAAGAGCCCTGCCTCTTCCTTCAGAGACAACTCCTTCAGCCTCAAAACTACAAGAGAAGAATCCCTCTGACTGAATGTCTCAGGGAACTTAAGGAAGCAAAGGAACTCGCTAATGATCCTTGCTGCGGTTGATACCATCAGGGCAGAGCTAGGCACCCAGCTACTGCTTTTGGCTCTAACGCAGATGTCTGCTTAGGAACTCTATGGGTTCAGGAAGCCTTGTCTCTCTCCACATAGGCATCAGGAGGGAAAATATGATTGCATAGAGGAGATCTAGACAGGTTTAATTATCCTATCATTCATTCTCAAAAATGAGCTCTAAAAATCTGAACCCTAAAAATCTACAAAATGACAGAACCTAAGATAAATTGGTGGGATTTTTACTTTTAGCTAGGGTGGCCATAAGGCTTATCCAAACCTGGACACTTCTAAGGGGGAAATGGGGCAGCATTAATAAACACACTGGAGCAACAGGTGTGATAGAATCTCCCTTCTACCTCTCAGATTCTCTATGAAAATTATACTCAATAAGTTTATTAGTTGGCCACCACTAACTAATAAACTTGTACTAAATGCATCATTTGTGACTTAAAAGAGGGTGTAGGAATTGAATAAAGGAAACGAAGACAGAATAGTTCAGTCAAAAGAAGCGACCGCACGGAACAGTTCAAGGAACAGAAAACACAGAATGAACAGTAGTATCACACAAAAAAGTATAATTTTTCCAAGATTCCTTTGCAAAGAGAATCTACTTTCATATGAGATAGTAATTGCTACACTTTTGAGTTTTCATTACTTGAAAATAATGCAGCAATAGGGTTGCGAACTGTATCAGCTACCTATTGCTGATATTGCTACATAGCAAACTGCCCCAAACCTTAGTGGCTAAAACACAAATGTCTATTATTTTATAGTTTATAAAGTTCAGGAATTTAGGAGTGACTCAGCTAGGTGGTTCTGGCTCAGGGCCTCTCATGATGTTGCCGTTGAGACACCTGCTGGGGCTGCATCATCTGAAGGCTCAACTGGGGCTGGAGGACTGTTCCATGCCCACTCACATGGCTGTCAGCTGTCAGCCAGGGAAGAAGAGTTCTTCACCACCTGGACTTCTTTAAGGACTGCTCAGAAAATGTTGGCCGATTTCTCCCAGATCCAGGGACCCAAGAGAGAAAGTGACGTCAATAAAAGCCACAATGTCGTCTAGAAACCAGTCTCAGAACTGACTGCCATCTCTTCTGCTCTATTCTACTGTTCACACAGACCAGCCCTGGTCCCAATCTTATACACTCATGCAAATAGCATGAGCTGGGGATCACTGGGGACAATCTTGGATCCCATCTACCACACCAACTGTTAAATGTGCTAAATTTTTAAATCACTATTTAACAATTAGTTCATAAATACAAATAAAATTTTGATTCTAAAATGCTAAGAGAAATGTAATATTAGTATAAGGGCAATCTTATACATTAAATTCATATGACTGTATAAAAACATAATATAATATATTCTCTTGATTTTTTAAATTTCAACAAGAACAATTATATATCTATTTATTTTATTTACCATTGCCTTTCTCTTAACTAGGACAAATACTTTGTCCATCTCATTGACTGCTATATCCCCTGTGACAACAGCAGTAACTGACAAAGTAAGAGACATATAAATATCTGTGGAGTAAATGAATGCTGAGCACTTTACCTTGGACTGGTAATTAATAACAGACCAAGGCTTGGGAATAAAGATCTTGGGACTCAATCCTGAAGAAACACTTTCCATCCAAAGGGACAGAACTAGTCCAGTTGAATATGAGCACTCAGAGCCAAATCATCTCAAAGAGTGTCAAGTTAGCATGACAAACTGCAGCACAGGCAGAAAGAAAAAGCACCAGTGAGGTAACACGAGGCAGGAATTTTTCTATGACCTCAAAATCTCAAACCCCTTAGGAATAACATTCATGAGATTTGATCTTTAAAGGGAACTTAGGTCAATTATAAGTAGAAGATATTAAAAATGACAGTTGCTTGTCCTTGGCTGAATATCCGTGTCAGGTGGTACAATTGTGGGTAGGAAGAATTTAAATGCTTCCATGGGGTCACAGAGCTGGAGTCTAGTGAAAAGCAGAGTTTTCCCCGCCTCCTTGCTCCTCAATAGTCTTCACCATCTGGGATCATCCCACCCCATTCCCACCCCCAAGATAGAAAGGTTCAGCCAGGGCCGCCCTGGGCTCCACAAAGCATTTGACTTCTCCTCAGCCCCAGTCCCAGGAGAAAATCCCAGGAAGTTGTTCCACAGGACTCTCGGGGGAGACCCCACCTCACCCTACTTCAGACAGGAAAAGGAGCCAATGCAAATGTGAGCTCAGCATTAAAAAAAAAAAAAAGCAAAGAAGCTGACTAATCCTTCTTCCCAAAAGCAAGCTTGGTACATATGAGTTCTGATGTAACCTAAAAATTTGCTTAACAAAAGGGAAAACCCCCGGCTTTTCTTAATTCTGACATACCTTGTTTTAGGCAACAGGTGTGTTTCTTTAAAAAAAAAGAAAGAAAAGGAATTAATTTTAAGACACACACACACACTAGTAATTTAAATTCACTAGAGAGTTAGCTATTTAGAGGAACCCTGTTGTAAATCCTTTCACAAACTGAAGAACATTTAAGTAATTACCCTCTAATTTATGTGCTCTGTAAGGTCAACTATTTAAATGTCTGGCTTTCTTAATTCGAGGCACACCTGCATTTACAGAAGGTCTTTAAAACTCATTGTGGATGACAAATGTATTTCTTTCCTTTCTTTAACAGGAAAAAAACACAGTATTTTGGTGAAATAGGCAGAAGATACCTATTATTCTGGCAACTGTTGAAATACTCGCTTATCACAAAGAGAATTTCTGTAGAACTGATGGAGGCTTGATATGACTGTGAGTCAAATCGTCTTATATTTAAGATCAGATGAGCACATACATTCTAAGTCTTTGTAATTTGTATGCAATCTTTAAACCCCTGTAATTTATATTCCATCTAACCATAATTTATTTGGTGGTTGGCCATGTGTTTTTATTTCTCAGTAAACTTAAAAAAGCTATCAACTAATATAAGTTAATGATAGAAATATTTTATTACAAATATTGGAAAGTAGCATAAAATATGTGAAATATTTTAAAATCTTTAAAATATTGGAAAATATCCTTTAAAATATTTAATAAATTGTCTTTTTATATGTCATTAAATCCAAGCTAAGATAGCTGGTGCCATGGACTAAATGTGTTACCCCAAAATTCATATGCCGAAGCCCTGACTCCCACTGTGGCTATATTTGGAGATATGGCCTTTATGGAAGTAATTAAGGTTAAATGAGGGCCTGGGAGTATGGCCATGATCTGGTAGCATTGGTGTTCATATAAGAAGAGACCCCAAAGAGTTAACACACTCTCTCTTTCTCTTTCTATCTTTCATGCTCTCTCTCTCTAACTCTATCTCTCTCCCCTTCCACACACCTGTACACAAAGAAGAGGTCATGTGAAGACACAGGTAGAAGGCAGCTGTCACAGGAAGAGAGCCCTCATCAGAAACCAACTCTGGCAGCACCTCGGTCTTGGACTTGCAGCCTCCAGACTGTGAGAAATAAATGTCTGTTGTTCAAGATCCCCAGTCTGTGGTATTTGGAGTGACAGCCCTAGCAAACCAGACAATTGGTAAAGGGGCGGCCCTGGAAATAGGATGATCAAAATAAAATATTGGAGCTGGGTCACAGACCAATCAGACAGCCATAAAGACGCCACTGCTGGGGGCCAAGGGGTTGTGCAGTGAGCCCCGGGGACTCTCACTTGTGATTGACTGGGATGCAGGACAGGGGAAGAGCATCAGGGTAGTGACAGCCACTGCACTTAAGTGGCACAGGGGGCAGCAGTCACTGTAAATATCATGGAGGGAGCTGGGCTTTGTTCATTGCTTCGGAAATCTTGGAAAAAGGAAACCACACATGTCATTTATTCTGCATGTGCCAAAACCCACAAAATGCACCACACCAAGAGTGAACCCTACTGTAAAGCATGGACTTTAGTCAATAATAATGCATCAGTACTGCTCCTTAGTTGTAACAGATGTAGCCCATGAACGTGAGATGTGAATAATAGGGGCACTGTGTGGGGCTTGGGGAGGGGTATATGAGAACTCTGTACTTTGGTCTCAGTTTTGCTGTAAACTTAAAATAACTCTAAAAAATAAAGTCCATGAATTTTAAAAATAAAATAAATTTGAAAATGAGGAAGCTTTAAAAAAAGGGGGGGAACAACAGGCTCTGATCAGTCAACGCTCACTTATGGAGGCTCAACATCACAGCCCAGGTCGTATTAAAGGCGGCGGGAGGAGGATACACAGCCAGGGCAGGTCTCCTATGTTGAAGGCAGGTGCTCCTGGGGAAGAATTGGTCCCTGAGATCTGATGGGGACGGGGAGGTCTGGTGGGTGAGCCGAGCCTGAGAATCCTGAAGGCCATGTCCCCTAAAGCCTCTGCACCGGCAAGAGCGATACTCTGCTCTGTGACGGGATAGAGCAGCCTCCCCACCTGTACACCTGCCTGCAGAGATAGCACCTGGGACGTCCTCCTCAGGATCTGCTCCCAGCCCACCCCTCCTCACCCCAGCAGAGCCTACGTAGGGACATAACGCCCCTGGTGTGAATGGGAGTTGCTCACACTGAAAGGACGAAGGACCCTGCTCATATGCACCAGCAGAGACCAGAATCTGGGGGGAATGGGGTGAGCAGGGTGTAAGCCTGGTGGGGGAGGAATTGTTGACATGGGCAGTCACTCCTGAGTCCCCATACCTGTTTTCCATGGTTCCCTGGAGTTGGGACAACGTAGTGACCTACAGCAGAAGAAAAGGACATAGCAGAACATGTGAAAGGGACATGGTGAGAATATGATAAAAGATGTGTTAAAGTGAACAGTCCGGGGCCACACGCGGTGTCTTCACCAGACAGATCAAGTGTCTGACATGGGAGCAGTCTGCCACCCCAACAGTGGCTGTCCTAAGGCATATCCTTGGGTTGGCCCTCCATCTGTCCCCAGCTCACTTCTCTTGTCCCTCCCTCCTGCTGGCTGCCCTCCCTTTCTTCGATAAGCAACTCAAACAGGTCCCTTTGTTCACACTCAGCCTTGGGGAGCATCCAGGCTATGACAGGTTCTGTCGTTAACCACATTTTGCAGATGAAGAAGCTGTGGCACAGAGAGGTGACTAACTTGACCAAGTCACACAGCCAGTGAGCACGGCTGAGCAGGACTGTGACTCCAGGCCACCTGAGTTTCAACTCTTTACCCTTCACCACTGTGCTCAGTTAGTCACATAAGACAGGACAATGTGGAGAAACATAGACTTCATTTCTACAAATCCTAACCCATAAATTCCATAGTCTCGAATCAATTTTCTCAATCACCCCAGTGTAACATTTTCCATTCATCTAAAATCTTCAGCTAGTTAAGAAAAATTATGACTTGTGTTAAATCATCCAAACAGTTGCCCCTTGCTTTGCTTCTCTTTGATTCTATGATGTTGTTTCTCTCCCCTCTGTGAAAGTTTACCGCCTTCTCCTTGACAGTGACAAAGCCATTAAAATTACTACGAAGATTAGACCTTGAAAACAGCTCGGAGAAAGTACCACTCAAAGAGCTGGGGCTGATATTTTGGAGCAAATGGGCCTTTGTGGGTATCACCAGGTACATGCTATAGTTACTCATTGGTCTAAATCCTCTTAATAAAAGGATCTGTTCTGTAAAAGTTGGATTCTTCTGGAGCCTCCAGAGGGAGTGCAGCCCTCTGGACACCTGGCCTTTAGTCCCAGGAGACCCCTCCGGACTTCTGACTGTCAGAACTGTGAGATAACAGCTTTGTGTTGTTTTAAGCAAACCACCAAGCCTGCGGTGATTTGTTACAGCGGCCATAGAAGAATAACACACACGTCTCTCCCGTGAGAGACTCTGAGTTTGTCAAAAGCAAAGACAGGTTGTAGCATTTATTATCCTTAGAAACTCTTTCAGTAGCTGGCAAAAAGTATAAGCTCCAGAAACGTTTGCTGAATTGAACTGAACATAATTGTGCAACTAATTTTTATTGGTTTAGAGTATACCTCACTATTAAACGTTGATATATCCTCACTGGTGATAACAATAGGTTTTCAGTGTATGGGGATTCATAATGAAAATTTATTCCCCATTTACTAATTGGTAAATTAACAATATTCTTCTCTTTGTTAAGTCTGTTTTTAAATTCTCTTACCTTTGCAATCCACACATTTCTGGCCTTTTAGATTTAGATGTTTTTGATTCACTAATAATTAGAAACACTCTGAAATATTACACATCAGTTACAAATACTATCCATCTTTAACTTAGCTGAAAATTTTCTAAAATAAGTTAACTGTTACTTTGCTAAAAATTGTTTTAGTTTTGGCTGTGATTAAGCATTGAAGTCTCAGTTAAGTGGCATAATTTTCTGAAAGTTGCAAATTGGTGAAAACAGGGTTCTACTTCCAATTTTTAAATACCAACCAAGCTTTAGCTTCTCTAAAAATTGACCTGTCTACCAAAAGAACCAGGTTATCCCACTAAAAACCCAACTCTAATTAAGCCATATTAAAAAAAGAGAAGGAAAAGAGACAACAGTCAATTCTGTGACTTGCCAGAATTAAAACAATAATCATAATTGAGACCCCTATTCCCAGACTTACAAAAGAATTTGACCATTTCCATACAGCAATCATATCCCAATAAAATAAAGTCAGGGAACTTGTCACACAGCAATGTTGTCACTATGGAACAACATAGATCACAAATCACTTGGACTATAACAAGCGCTAACAGGACTACCTGTTTGCCAATATATTTTGTGCTGTTGCTGTATGTTTTTTATCTAGCCCCCACCCTCACTCCTCCTTTCTCATTGCGCATTTATTACCTTTTTCCTCACTACTCACCTTGCTCGCTTTTTAGCTATTAAAATCTGGGTTGAAGACGGATCAAGTGAATGCAGTCAGGTTGAGGGGAACCTTCCCTGGGCCGACTGACCCAAGGTGGCCACAAGTCTACACTAACCAAACTCTTCATCATTCTGAGACAGAGCTCTGGGCCACAGGAGCACCAGGCATCCCATCACTGTGAGCTGACACACATGTTGATTATCTCCTTTCACCCAGGACCTGGGCCACACCCTCAAGAAGCTACTGCACGGTGGAGAAAAGTGCGAAACAGATCAATGTGATGATTCAGAGTGCAAATTACAGTGCAGGTACCATGCAAGGTGGTGAAGCATCTTGGAGGGGCACAAAAAGATGTCTGAATGGTGACATCTAAGTTGAGATGGAGGATAAGAAGGAGTTAGCAAGGCTGGGAGGATGTGGGAGCAGAAAAAGGATAGGATGGAAGACCTCAGGGAAGGAAATAACAAAAATAAAAGAAAGGAAGCTGGATACATTTCTGGGGGCCAGATCATGCCTAAGCTCTTAGGAGAGATTCATCAGACTTTACCCCTCACTAAAGGACGCTGTCTAGGGACATGGCAGATGGGTTTTTACATGTACACTCTGTTTTGCAAGATAGCAAACAGAGTAGAGAAGAGTAAGACCCAAGAGAGAGAGAGGGGTGATCAGGCCAGAGCAAGTAGCCAGGTTGATTCAATTATTCATTCACCAAAAACGAATTGAGCTTCAACTGTATGCTGGATAGGACAACAAGGCAAACCGAGATGGGCCCAATTCAGAGCTCACATTTATAGAAAGGATTAAGCATGACATCATCATATAAATATATAATTACAAATCAAATTACAAATCACCAGTATGGGCTGGGGAATGGCATGAATCCTCTGTTAGGAGGGAGCATGGGTAATTTGAAGGGCAGACCAAGTGGCAAACACTGGTACCAGGGGAGATGGAGATTCAACTGACATGTGATTGTGGGGAGGAGTTGAGAGGGGAGTCTTGGGCCCCTGGAAAGAGAGGGAACACCGGTGGAGGTGCAGGTCTAGACAGGAGAGGTGACGGTGAAGTGATAAAGTCAGATTTAGACATTTTGAAGCTGAAGTGCCCTGGGATATTCCAATGGAGACGCTGGCAACTCAGTGCATCTGAAGTCTAGCAGAAAGCTCCACCATGGAGCATGTAGACATGGGCAGTAAAAGAAAAGACCCTACAGGAAGTTATGGAATTTTCCAGGAAGGGAGTGTAGTGAAAACTGCGATGGCCCATAATGGGTCACAAGGAAACCCAATATTTAAAGGACAAAGACACTCAGAAAAGGCAGCCTGAGATGTGAGAAGAGAACTGAGAACGTATCCTTAAAAAGGATCATGCCATTCTCCATCTTTACCAAAAGGGCACAAAACTCTATTTGTCTCACCTGGAATTATAATAGCTATAAACCAAGCTATCTCTCGTACACACTACTGTTCTCGCTTACAGCCAAACCACAGACGTACCAGATGGTTGGACAGCTTTGGGATAAAACTGGTGGCCACAGAGCCAAAGAAACCAATTTGTCCATGGGGTGATAAACTTGAAAAGTTTGCCTTACTCATAAAATGAATGCATAAGTCACTGACTATACTGTGTGTGTGCATAGATTTACAAATCCATATATGCTCATTTATGTTCTCAGATAATTCAGCACTCACATTTTTATTTAATATTCTGAATATTTAATATAAATCACTCAGGTTATTAATGAGGAGTGGAAATTTGAATACTATGAAGAATAGTTTCAACTATCTACTTTTTAAATATATAAACACAACAATTTCCTATATATATGACTTGATGAAAACAAAGAACCACAGGAGTAAAAATATCTATATACGACCAGCAAGATGAGCCCTGTCATCCAGATGCCCTGTTCAGTGTGATCAGCTTTTTAATTGGTACTGATTACCAAAGTAAATCAATCATAAATTTCCTACCTTGATTATTTAACTGCCAAAATCAGCTATGGAGCCCACCATGTTCTGAAGAAGCTCATTTCAACTATTGCCAAATCTTCTGAATCAGCCAATTTCCTAAAACCACACCTGACATCATTCCAGGCCAAATGTGTGATTCTGGGGTTTTCAGAGGGTCTAGAGACTGTCACTGAAAACCACTCCTACAGCAGATCTAAGATAGGCTTAAGTTTGGTCACGGTGAATGTGTCTTCAAAATCAGAAGGACGTGGATGACTAAATAGAAATTCCATCGTGACTGTCACTGACCTTATCATCGTAGCTTACATTATTGTCTCTTACTATTTACCAGGCTTTGCATAAAGCCCTCCCTCCACTGTACCACCTCAATAAACCATAAAATGTAGAAAAAAAGGCACGTGGAATCTGTCTACAAAACACCTAAACAACGCTTTTTCTCCCCACATTCAGTACCATCGAATATCATACAAACATTACCAACACAGTCCCAGTGAACAATGGATCTGTGTATTCAAACTTCTCCCTAGACTACTCTATGTCAGTCAGATACAATGACTGGAGTCAAATACAAACCTTGAAATAATGTGGAAAACGCAAAAATATATAGAACATCTTTTCTTTAATGTTTAAAAACATCTTAACTTTTCAAAACCTTAAAAGCCTCGGCACATCTTGGTGGTTCTTCCCAATAAATCAGAGGAAGCCAATCTGGAAGTCTGGCAGTGCCTCCCTCACTCTCACACACCACGGATCTTTGCCTCCACCAACTGCGCCAGGTACCTGCAATCAGCACTGAGAACCTGTGACGAGTTGCCACCAGCCTCAGAACAGTCATTGCTTACTGAACGTGCACGGTGCCTCAGATGACAGATAGGTATTATCTCACATGATATACCAAATGCAAAAATGAATGAGGTGGGTGTCATCATTGCTGCTTCATAATGGAGGGAATTGAGACTAAGCCAAGTTAAGTCACAGACTGAGGCTCTACAGGATTTCATCTTCCAAGACCCACGTGCTGCCCACCAAAGCCCACCACCACCCTGCAGAGGTGAGCTTGTAAGAGGACCTCCACGATCTCCCCTCGGAATAATCCTGGTGCATTTTGCTCCTAGTTTTTATCTGTCTACGTTTTCACTAAAAGGATGCTTTTAAACAGTGATTACTTCTGTCATTAACCTGATTTTTTTTAAATTTCATGTGTTGAGATTAAATGACTACTTAACAAAGGACAGGAATGAGGAGTTTCTATGTAGAATAAACTTTAACATTCCTTCAGACTTTAAATTCCACGATGCCAAGTAAGCAGACTGAACAAACTTTCCCAAATGGATCTATATATTTTTTGGACAGAAAGCTGATTTCCTGTTGAATCCATGTCAGCACAGCCTAGGAATCCCCCTTGATTCTATGCACACACACAAAAAAATCCATCTTCTTTAATTCTTATACAGAGCCCCAAAGTCGACTCATGATTTTAAGGGAAAAGCTAATTTTAAAGACAAAGTTTTTTTTACCTCTCTCATGCAATAGTCCAGGGTGGGTAGGTAGGCAGCTCTGCTGCTTGCAGGTATTAGAGGACCTTGGTTCCTCCCATCTGGATTCTGCACCATCCCCCAGCTAATCCCATCATCTGCATGCTCAAAGCTGGTCAGTTGTAAGCTGTTCTGTAGTTCAGCACCATGCCAAGGGAAAGGCTATGTGTTAGGACCTAGGCCTAGAAACGTCTCCTATCTCTTGTGCTCATGTTCCATTGGTGGGAACTTAGGCACACACCTGCAAGGGGCTCTTGAAACATAGTCCCCCTCCGAGCAGCCCCATGTTGGGCTACAGCTAGATCACTACCTTGGAAGGATGGGAAAATAGATTTGGTGGGCAGCCAGCCATCTTCACACAGGGACATGTCCATGATTCTTGGGTTCGTGGTGTATCAGAAGCTTAAGTCCATACCATACAGAAGAAATAGTGAATCAGGGGAAAAGAAAATCTGATGAGTTCAAATAAACAATAAACCAAATACTAATTTACCTATGGAAAAGATTGTAAGCCTGAATTTTTCACATATTTTCTTCAGATCTCTGTTTTACTTAGGACAACTTTTTGAGAATGAAATACACAACATCTTTCTACACATAGGGACATTAGACCCATCGAAGAAGAGTAAGAATGGATACCAAAAATATTCCCGCGTGACACCAAGGGTCATGGATGCACCCAGGATGTCTCCAGATCAGAAAATGATGCCGAGTTGGAAATCAAAACAAAATCCAAGACTCTCCAAGGCAAAACATAAGGGCCTTAGACACACATATGGTTTCCATCTCTAGCTGAAAGAGCTGGATCTAAACGGAGTTTCAAAGCACATATGCAGTTTCATAAATAGAATTAGGTATATCGGGATACCTTCCAACCCAGAAGTTTAGCAATGTCCTTTGCACAACTAAAGATCTGCTGTTCTGAAATCTAGTCTTTGCTAAAGTTTCCTGGCTGGTCTTAGATCCCCATAAAATTCAGTTTTCACATGTGTTGGGGAAGCTTTAAAGACTTGCTTTGTGAGAAGGCTAATGAGAATGCCAGAATTTTCATTTTGGGGTAGAGGGTATAAACTAAGCCATCCATAATTTGAACATTTGAAAAGTACCTCAACAACAGGAGTTTGGGGATTGACTTTTCAATAAAATGTACATTCTGCCCAAAAAGCTTGACCAGTGAGACAGTAATCCTAGTTAAAATCAAGACATTTCTATGGTCAAGAAGAATTTACAGCATCTAGTATTGTAGCTCTTTTCAGATTCTGCTTCCCAAATGCCATACCCAGCCTCCTCTAAGGACCATAAACTTGAAAATATAAAGGAAAATTCAAAAATTATGAATCTGAAGTGAGAACTTAATTGTCCCTATTTGCTCCAAATTTATTGAGCCATTGGTCAGCTCTCAATTTTATCAAGGTAATGCCACACACACGGGGAAAGTCCTACTTGAGGAATGTTGTATACAGAAATTTTATATCCTGCCTATTTTATTTTATAAGATGTCGTACATTCACACATTGCTTCCCAATAAGCCTCTGTTTGAGGTGGGAGAGTTTTGAATGGTTTGCTTTTCAGTTACTTTCGGGTTGGGATTGGCTGACTTATTTCCTCAAACTCATGTTACAATTCTTCCAATTGCTGTAGTTCTCAGGGGGATAAAAGAAAGAAAAAGAAAGCTAGAATAATGCTAGTCCTTCAAATTGGTCAATTGAACCAAACTTTATAATTTTAATAGATTTATACTCAATAAGCACTAAATAGATAGAATAATTACTTAAATCATTCATGAAAAAAAATTTCATTTGAAGTCTCCCAAATGAACCATATCAGCTGTACAGAACCCAAATTTCTTCAAGAATTTCTGACCTGCTCCTTTGCTTGACAGTAATTGTCTGGATGAATTTACTCTGTTAGGAGATGGCTGGAAGTCACCCAGTGTGCAAACCTTGTGGTTAACTTCTCAAGACTATGTCTTCCATGTGAAGTCAAGATAGTGTAATTGCTGGTGAATTCAGAACTTTCAGACTAGTCTAGAAAGGTATGGTCAAGGATGTACAAATATATGCTTGCCAAGATGCATGTTCTTCTCTGGAGCACTGGCCAGGGTTGCATGACCTACAGGATTTGGTAGTTAGAAGCATCCTTAACCCACCCTCTCCTTATATTTAATAGTTGACACCAATGAAGTTCAGAGAGGTGAAGTCACTTGCCCAGATTGTGATGCCTTTTGACGTCCATTCCAGCACTCCTCCTTGTCACACAGCTTGCTGCCAAACTCTTCCCAGTATTCTTTTCAAGGAAAGTTAGTTGTGGAAATCCTAAGACCACATAGTCAGCGCTAGAATAACTGGTTTCTAGCCGAGCATTTGAAGAATTGATAGGAAGTCACAGAAGTGGAAAATACGGCCATCAGAAGATACTACCAAAGGAAGAGGAAATTCTCAAGGGAACAGGCTCACGCACAGGTTGCTGCTCTCCTCAGCCAGGCTAATGGGAACCTTCCTGGAGAACATTCTGGAGAGAAAAAGAAAGACTTCATGTGCTCAGTCTCTCCTTTCTCAATAAGACGAGTAAACATTGGCAACCCACCCTCCTGGAGAACTGGTACAATAGCCCCAGGAACTCTTGAGTATTCACCTTCCAGAGACAAGTTACTGGGCACAGATGGCAGCATCTAAAACTCCTTGTTGAGGGGACAAGTCACAACAAACCTTTCCCTTTAGGAGAGGTTTCAGGCTAAGGAGGGTGCTCTCTGTCTGTGAAGATGACACTCTGAGAGTCAGATTAGAAAGGGGGCATTTAGTTAGACAGGACCTCTGGATCTTTGGTTGGGAGTATTATAAAGGTTTTCTTTTTTCTTTAAATAGGCCTGAGATATTTATTATAAACATGTAAATATATACTTCTATGGAGAAAGACACACAAGTTTCCAAATAACTGATCACATGTGACCTAAGGGTCTACTACTTTATAAGTTACACAGAAGTTTTCACTAATTTGAACCAAAAAGTTAAGTCTGAGGAGTAACATGATGACTTTTTTTTTCACTGCTTAGTAGTTTATTTGCATTTATTAAAGATTTTCATGTACAGAGGATGTAACGATTACGTGGTGATGAATAATGTGGTTTTCTTCATTTTGTTTCTTTTTTTTAATTTAGACTATTACAGCGGTACAAATGTTTTGGCTACATAAATTACTTTTGTACCCTTTGAGTCAAAGTTATAAGTGTGCCCATCCCCCAGATAGTGTGCATTGTACTAGTTTTGCTCTTACTTCTAATAAACGGGTTTTCTGGAAGCAGCACAGGTAACACCCTGGAGCAGGACTTTTCACGTGCACTTGCATCAGTAGTTTTGACTCGTCAAGAGCCTCCTAGCTATGCAGTTGCTCTTCTGTGGCTGGAATGTCCACACCCACAGGAACTGGATCAGAGTATATAGGACAGAGAACTAAGCTCAGATCACCTGGGAACAGACCTTGCCATCCCTGTGCCAGGCAGTGAGCTGTGCTGGAGAAGATGATATTGACCATCTCTCATCATAGCCAGAACAAGTTTCAAAACAACAATCCCTGCTACTGATGACATGTTCACTCTCTTAACCCATAGTCACCATTGGATCAATAAACATTCACTTGGTGCTTTGGTAGGTGCTGTATCCATCACTCTTTAAACTTCCACAAGCAGAATATGTGAACTCTCTGTATCTGAATTACCTTTGGGGTGGCCTTCCCCTCTCCTCCTTCTCCAGCCACCACTCCCACTTCACCAATAATCAGAACAGATTTCAGACCAGAGCACAATGGACACGGAGTACCCTCCAGGGAATTTTCAGCCTGGTGTGATATGTGTTTAATTGTTATGTTTGGTGATTACTAATGGAGACAGAGCCTTCTTTGAAAGGCGGAATGGTAGCATATGGCTTCAGCACTGCACTCTCCTTTTAACCGACCTGGGGGAGCACCCGTGTCAGGCTGAATTGTTCCGGAGCAGCATATCAATTAGGCAAGTGGGGGCTGGAGGGTTCCTCAGGAACCACCCTGCCAAATGCTTCTCTCCAGTTCCGTCTGTTGGTGTTTCTATTTGGTACCTGTCACTGTATTACCTAGTCTCTTTGAAATGATGGCCACTTAAGAAAAAAACCAGCAAGAATAATTGAAGAATACAGAAAATTATCCCTTTTCTTCTCCTTCCAAAACACTCCCTGACCATCGAAACTTTGAAATCTACTACAACCAGGAGTATCCCAGTGACAGAGCTGAGCAAAATCTATATAAATTTCCATATTATCTGTATGTTGGGGGACACACTATGCTCTGCTATAGTAACAAATAAAGGCCAAAGTAGCAGGGGTTCAACCTAAAAGACATTTATATCTTGCTCGTGCAAAGTCCAACGCAGATCGGCAGTGCTCTCCTCCATCTGGTGTCTCAGGGATCCAGGCTCCCTTCATTCTATGATGCTGTCATTGCAACACATGGCTCCCAGGGGAACAGAGAGCATGGGAAACACTTAACTGCCTCAGAACAAAACCAATACATGCCTTTAGTCAAAGTCCACTGGGAAGTACTAGTTAGATGACCTTGAACTACTTTCAGGGCAGCTTGAGCATTCTCATGTGTTCGGGAATGAAAATGCAGATATGGTAAGCATTAGGGATCTCTATGGCTTCCACCAACAGGCAAACTTGTACGCTGTGGAGTAGATGTTCTCATTACACCATCTTCACAACTGCTAGTGACAGCCATATCTGAAGAGTGGCAAGTCCCACTGCTTCAGGGACAATGAACTCCCCATGATCCTAAGGCCCTGCCTTCTAGACCCACACGAGGGGCCAGGGTTTCTCAACACCACATCCAGGAGCATCATGACGTTGCTTTCTGACCTGGAGACATAGATTAATTTCTGCTGTACCAATCTAGCCACCAAAACATCACGAGTAACAGGAGAAGGAAACTGTAATTCTCCAGAATTTCTTACAGCCAAAGAAACCAAGTTCTGGTGAGGAAAATACTGTCATAAGTGGTTGGGTATAAAATTTGGTGAGGAATCCTGTGTTAGGCAAGTAAAGCTGAAGCTATGCCAGAGCAGAGAGAGAAAAGGCAAGAAGGGTGGGCCAGGAGAGGGCCTCGTGCCTGACAAAGGGCCCCTCCCTAGGAATCTCTCTAGTCTTTCACAGAGCTACTAAACTCAGAAACGATGCTTGAGAGTGACCTTATATGAAAACAATGGTGTGGACTAGAAAGGTGCTGTTCAGACACTGAGGCAAAGGGAGACTAAGGACCTAAGAACTAAGAAAAAGAAATTGAGGGAAGGAAGGACTCTGAGTTCTCCAAGGCTGTGGAATGAGGACTCCAGTCAAGCTTGGCCCTGTCCCCAGGGGCAGGTGCACAGCTGGCACCCAGCTCACATGGGGAAGCAACCACTTCCCTGGAAAGGAGGCCTAGCAAGATAAAGTCATTAACACATCTATGTTGCCCCTTCAGGTGCCTTAACCTCACATCTCCTGAACATCTGCCACAGTAAATGCACACCTACTCTCACCTCTTAGGAACTTCCTAGATGCCTCTGTATCATTTGGGAATTTCCTTTATCTTGGCCCTCCACCACCGCACACACAGCTTGAGAACTAGGACCTAGAGAATTGTGCCTACCCCACAGCTTCAGCATGGAGCCTGGCCTGTCACAGACTTATTCAGCCCCTTCCCCACCTGGTCAGGTGTGGGTGGTGGCAGAGATCACACAGGATGAAGGAGTTTTGCCAGCACCGGGGCTAGGACACAGGTCTGCACTCACATATGTCCCAGTTTCACCCATCATCTCTGGGAAGAACATTCATCTCTTAGGGCTGTGCTGGTGACCACATGAGAAAAATGATCCAAAACTTGATGTAAGAGCTGGCGTATTGCAAGCCTCAGTGCACGTTGGCTGCTATTATAAATAGCTACTGCCCTCGATGAACATGGACAACAGAAACAATGGTATCATGGAGGCAAATCACCATGACATCAGCTCAGCTGGGCTAGGAAAATATTGGAGGAAAAAAGAACCAGCACCGGGAACCCTCCAAGTGCCCTGGGGAAGGTCACAGCATGAGAAAGTCTGCTTTGTCTTGATGAAAGGCTCAACAAACTGTTGAGCAATCTTAGCATCAGCTAAGTGGATTGGGGGATGTGGAAAGGTAGGGGACAGCAGGAGGCACTTACACATGGCAGCGACCATCGGTGGCACCCAGAGCATTCCCCATTCCTTCCATAATACTTGGCATTTGCAGGCATCAGCCAGCAGAGTAGAGACAGCCAGGTGTGGCCACAGACTGGGGCCTGGCCCATGGGATATAAGTGAAACTCATGTCACAGCTTCTGGGAACCTTCCTTAAGAGACGGCAGGCATCTGACCTTTGCCTATTCTTCCTCACCCTCTCTTGATGGCAGGAATGCAGGCGTAATGGGCAGTGCTGGCACAGTCATCTTGGACCAGGAAGTATCCTTGGGAATGGAAGCCTATGTGGAACCACAAGGAAGAAGAAGCAACGAGACACACAAGCAGCCACCCCTGGACTCTAGGGTGTTAGATAAGCGAAGTCACCGTCACTCTAGAGAGAAGGAAAGAGGGATGTGTGGGACCAGCAGAGCCTTTGACCATCTATTTCCAGACTTTTATGTAAGAGAGAAATAAACTTCTATCTTGCTGAAGCTACAGTTATTCTGGATCTCATTTTATACACAGTCCAACCCAATCCTCAAAGGTAGTAACTTACTCTACCTATGTGGCCGTTGATGACATTTCCACTTACCAGCCTTGGCTGTTCATTACATTTCTATTCAATTGTTCCGGGATGCTAGCATTTATTATAACATTAATCTTATTTTAACAGTGTTATAATCTCACTCCCATTTAACTGCTCTTCAAAATGAAGATTGAATGTCAGCCCCACTATTGTCCATCTTGCCTGGATATCGTAGCAGTTTTCACAGACCTATTTAATAAAATGGGGGGGGGGAGCTGAGATGAAGCATCACCATTTTGCCTAAAGCTGGCCTAAGGAATGCCTTGTTCAGCTGTGGGAACATGTACCAAAAAATATTGTTTGAAAAAGGTCTCCCTTCATCCAGAAGAGTCATCTCCAAACACAAAGTTGGCATTTTCTATTACTCGTCCAGTGTAAACCAGTCTTCCTTCTGGGTGAGTATGGATTTAGGAAGATCAGGGCAGAGCAGCTCCTCATAACTGGCCGGGTGGCAGCAGCCACTCCGCACACTCAAGACAGGTCCTCCGCCCCAGACAGCTGGGTCTTGGAGACACCGCCTGCTGGCACCGTGGCTTGTGCTACTGACCCAGGCGGGAGGAGGAGAAAGGAAGGGGTGGGAAGTGGTCCCACCCTGGGCATGCTCTGCCCTGCCACCTGCCGTTGTCCTCCTGACTGACAAGAAGTCACCTGACCAGGCCTGGGGCCCCACCCCTCCCTGCACAGACTGACGAGTTTGGCCCTGGGATTTGAACTCTTCTAGTATTTAGTTGGCAGGGATGTTTTTAACACCACGTATGTATAGGCTGTTTTATTCTTTCACCAGCCCAAGCAGGTATTATTCCACATCATCTTCATAACAGTTTTTAGAAAGCAGGCATGGCTGGTATGGTTTGTGGCATTTCAAACGGAGGAAATCGAGGCCCTGAGAGTTGCCTTCTACAGCTTCTGCAACTGAAGAGAGATCTGGGCTGCCCTGAGACCTGGCCCCGGGGGCTGGGACTCGAACATGAACAGCGCTGAGCGAGGGGGCTGGCAGGGAGCTCCGTTCGGTCTCCCCCTCACTCCGCCCTCCCCAGCCCAGCCTCTGCTTGGAGTCCCCATCAGCAGCGTCAGCGCCGCACAAGACGGAGACCTGGGACCTCACTCATGACCTTCCCTGCCCCTCCAAGGGTCCAGGAATTACCTGAGAATTTGATTGTTTTTTCATTAAAGACGGGAAATATATGCGATTTCTTCTTTTGTTCTTTCACTACAGCCGGAGTAGTAAATGCCACATGCTGCCAAGAAGCACAGGCGTTCACTCTTTCTGCCTCTCGCATCAGACATTTGAACTGAAATAGGAAGTAGATCGTGGAAAATTAATAAGCCAAGGCAGGGAAGGAAAGCCTACACTGGGGAAGTAAGTCAAGAGCTGAGCAGCCTCCAGCACAGGCCCCTCCATGGAGCCGGCGGTCCGCTGGGCAGCTGGTGGCCTCGGCAGATCTCGTGCTGGGTCAGGACTGTGCGCACCCTGCAGAGGCCAGGGAGCCGGTGTCCTGGGCACTGCGGCTGTGCTTTCCACGTGGGCACAAATGAGCAATGTGCGTCAAGCTGCGCGTCCTCCTCCGCTGTGATTTCACTGTCAAAGAGCCCGGGGGACGGTTAGGATGCAATTAACAGAGCAGGGTGACCTGTGATGGGGTTAACCTGCGGGGCAGCGGCAGCCGTAAATCAGCATCCTGGCCTCACGCACGTGCCAGAAGGAAATCATACAAGAGGCTTCATGTCACCCACACCTTACAGCACTACCAGATCTAGACGGTGTTTTCTTCTCTAGAACTTAGAAAACTTAGAATAGGTCTTTAGAGACAGATGGACTTTTAGTTTCCGAAAATTGTAAAACAGGGGAGGCAAGATGCAATATGCACAGAGAATTGATGTCAGTTGTGTTTATGCCTTTTTTTTTTCTTGCCAAGAAAGAGTAGATTCCTTATTCTCATTTGGTGTAGGGTGTGCTGTTTTCTTAAAGTCTAATAATACTTTTGGTAACAAAATAGAAAAATCTGAACCTTCCTTCTGTCTTTTTTTTTTTTTTTGAGAATTGATAAAAGCTTATCTATGAACAGACATTAATTAATCATGATGCTAAGAAAGCAAACTCATTTGTTGAATGCCTACTATGTGCCAGGTGTTTGCCTATGTAATCTCTGTAATTTTTTCACATCTTCCAGAAGAGGGTTTAATGAGGACCATTTTGCAGATGGTGAAACTGAGACCCAGGAAAATGAAATACTCTTTCCAAAATCACATGGCGAATCAGTGTTAGAAATGGAACTCAAAAGTCCAAAAGATACAAACTGGAAAGTTACCGTTTACCATGGAATTTTCATGCTACTTCATATCAGTATTGGTAAGAATTTTACACAAGATAAAGGTATTGCCGTAATAAACTACCTAACTGTTCTTAAGGATGGATTCTGTGCCAACTGTTTTACTTGCCCTGTTTGAGAGTCATTAAACCCTTAGTACACCACCTACCTCATAGTCTGAACTCAATATGTATTGTTCTTGTTACCACGTCATGCGTTTCTCTTAACACGCCTGCCACCTGTGTATTTTCATACCTATCGTAGAGATAAAGGAAGGCTCAGAGTGTGTAACTTATCCAGCATCTTACACAGCAAGGGAGTGCCAGAGCCAGAGGAGACCACCTGAAATTCTCTTGAATTCTAAAGCCCACATGCCTTCCACTGCTTCACACAGATTCCATCCATCACTTGAGCCCAGGAGTTCGAGGCCGTAGTGTGCCTTGACCGCACCTGTAAATAGCCACTGCACCCCACTCCAACCTGGACAGTGTAGCGAGACCCTGTCTGAAAAAAAAAAAATAGAGTTGACCAGGGTCAGATATAGGGAGAAAAGGAGCCAGACTGGCAGATACCAGTCCTGTGAACTCCCGGGGGCTGCACATCCGGGTGTTCTACAAAGAGGGGAGACTAATACTTCAGGTGCCAGGGACTGCAAAAGGAATGCCATAGCACTTTATTTAGAAAACTACACATGGATCCAGGGAAAGAAGGTTTGGATAAAAAAGGATTGGACCTTTGACGTGAAATATGAGCTCAGAAACACTGACAAGTGGCCAGGGTTACTAAATAATTAATCAAGAGCAGGCGGGTGGCAGTTTGAAATGTAAATGGGAAGGAGGAAGGTGTGCGGCTGTCACGCGGGAGAGGCGGATGTGAGATGTGACTGGAGTGTTGAGCGCTGTACCTGCGCCCGGGAAGGCACAGGCACAAAGGCAAAGGGAGGCCGCCTGACAAAGGGCCCTGGAACCCCTAATTCCTGCCTTTGACCCGCGGTTCACTTTCATGTCCCTGTCCCCAAAGAGATGTTAAAAAATGATGAAGAACCGGCAGCGAGGTATGAGGGAGGGAAGCAAAGCCATCCGAAGAAATGTAACCCGTGTCGGGCTGTGGCTGATGCACTTGAGAACACCATTATTTTCCTTATGTTTTCCTGCTTCTTGAAAAGAAATACATCTTTTGTCTCTCCTCTCTCCCCTTTCTTCCCAAATTCTCTGGAGTTCTTCCTGCAAGTGGTTCTGTGTGACTCAAAGGCAGACGACGGCAGCAAGCAAAGGAACAGAAAAGAAGATTGTCAACAGGAAGAGGAGCAGGTGAGAGAGACTCCTTTACCTTATCAAACCGGAAAATGCCGTGGCTTTAAAAAAAAAAAAAATCAAGTCTGTGGAAGATGAAATGTCCTCTTCTAACTGAACAGTGATCAAAAATCTCTATTCTAGAAAAATATGACAGCTTGGCGTGCAAATCATAGTGTCTTAGATCCGGAAGGCACGCTTATGCCTAGCGTAGCCTGGTACGTAGTAGGTGCTAAATGTATGTTAGTTCTTTTTTTTTTTTTTTTCTTTTTCCTTGTCTAATCTGCCTTCCCACACAGGCAAGGCTCCCCTTAAGTCTCAACCTCCCTTAGGCTTCCGTTGACTCCTCTGGAAAGTGGAGACAAGCCCGGTGCCCACCTCGTGGGGCTGTACCCGTGAAGGGCTGAGCCTGTGCCTAGCAGTCGCGTGAGCTAGTGCGATGGCTGCTGTTTCTGTCATTCCAGATTTAGGAAGCAACATGTGCCGAAGCTTGGTTTGTGCAGGGAAACTGCCAACACTTCCAGGCCGCAGAAGCACAGGGATCCAGGCAAGGGCGGCAGGAAAGGCAGCTGGCGAGGTGGGGACAGGCTTGGGGCACCTGCCATGTGAGGGGGTGGGTTGGTGCCCAGCTGCCAGCTCGTTTAGGGGCTAACTCCACGGAGGAGGTTCTTAGCAGCCCTGAGGTGGAACTGCCGCTTTCTGCTGCTTCTCCCTAGGGACGGCTGCCTCCCCACCTCTCGTCCTTTCCTTCCTCCTTCCCCCCATCTCCTGCTATCTCTTTCTTCTCTCCTTCTCTTTGGCATTCTTACCTTCTCTCCCTTGGTACAAACTCAGAAGTGATTCCCCATCAGTCCCCCGTCCTCACATCTCTGCATGTTGTGGGTGGTTGTGACTCTGCCACCAGGCCGAGCAGGGAACCAGGGCAGCAGAGAGTTTCCGGCAGGGGTGGGGGCGGTCTGTGGGGCCTTAGGTGGCTCCCGTGCCCTCTGCTCCTTCCCCACCATCTTCACCCCGATGCACCCCATGCCTGTTAATTCACACATTAGCCAAATGGAAGTCAACTGCTGACCTGGAAAGTTCTGGCTACTTTCTGAATGGGCTCTCATAAAAATACATAGAAGCCATCCACACGGGAAATAAAGATACAGCAGAGCCAAGCGCTGCAGCTCTCCCTCCTGTGTGGTACAAATTGCCACAGTGCATACGTTGCTCCAAGTTTAAAATACCTGGTGTTCAATGCCTTCAGATTCTGGGAGACAGTATCCTATAACTCTTAAGTTTATGGACACTTTCTTTCCAATAATTTATTGTTTATGGTATATATTTCTATAGGAAGATGGTCTAGTTCATAATTTTAAGTTTACTCTAAGCAGGACTTCTAAAACTCCATAATTTAAGGTCATCCACTATTTCACTATAAAATATACACACTGAAACTATATCAGCTAGGAAATATTATTTTTGAGAAATTGAAAGTTAATTTATATTGAATCTGGGAAATGTTTTCCAATGGAAAAAAATAATCCTAAAGGCAAGACTCTGAGCTTTTTATGATATTGCAGTGAAGGAGGGTAGAGGAATTGGGGTGTGTGTTTCTCAAAGAACTGTAGATTTACACACAGACTATTGCAACCAGCTGTTCTTCATCCCCATCTAGTAGGCAGTGAGAAGCTCTTGGCTTAACCTTGAGTGAGGAGGATTTAAGTTCAATAGGAAAAAGTAGTTCCTGACGATGAGGATTGCCAGAGAGGACAGGACCCTCCCTCCCTGGAGGCTGTTACCATTCCTCTAGATTCCTATCTTTCTGGGAGGGCCCGGGCTTACTTCCTCTCAAAGAGAGTCAGTTTAAGAAGCAAGCAAGGAGACAGTTTCCAAGTTCACCCATCCCACAGGTCCTCCCCAGGACCAGCTGGACTTCCACAAGGGTAGGACGGTGCAGCGAGTACACTAAGGCCAAAGGCCAGCTCTGCCACTTGCCAATGCGGGATCTTGAGCAAGTCACTCACTTGGCCTCAATTTTTCAGCTACACAATGCACATAACCATACATCCCTCCTGGGCTTAGGATATGGTAAAAACAGGTGTGAAAGTGCCTGTCAGGGTGGAGCCTCCTACAAGTGTTGGTTCCCATTAGTTACTGCACGAAATACACAGACCGGAGGTCAGGATCCTGCCCCCGAGGGGATGAGAAACCTGCAGCGGTGCTAATAATAAACTTTGCAGGTCTTTGAGTCTAAATTTCAGGGACTTTCTCCCACAAATAAAAAATATGTATGAACTTGTACAAATAAGCAACTCAAAGGCCAAAGCGGCACACAGCCTGTGTGTGGCCCATGAGTTCACTCTGAGTCCCGTCGGCCGGTGCTCTTCTTAAGGAAGGCAAAAGTGTCTGGCTAACCATAGACTTGGTGTCTTTCCATACAGAAGGCCAAAGACCCCAGAGTGTCATTCACTCTAAGCACATAGATGAACTTCACCTAACCGGCCCCAGGACTCAAACCCCCCTCGTAACATCTCTGCAGAGAGAAAGTCTGCCAGACCCACCAAGCTCTTCATGCAGGAAAGGATGGGGCCTCATGAACCCCTGGCTCGAGTGGCCAACTCCGAGGCACCAACCCCTCAAAATCTGACTAGAGATGAAGCCAATCCAGCATGCAGACCTCGTGAGCAAGCGCCACCACTCACTTGCCCTCTGAATGGACTTTACATTTCTCCTCAGCAGCCCCGTGGTTAACTGATGGAAAGCCGCGCTGCTAACGAGAGCCGTATCTGGCAGTCTCTGGGTGTCATTTCACTCTCCTCAGAATTTGACTTAATATCAAGCTGGAATAATTACCCTAATGTTGTCAAAAATGATAAAGAAGCGGCACGATTTTCTACATAAGACTATTTCCAGGAATATGACCTTATAGAGAACTCACTGGAAGGGGAGCCTGTTGCTGCCCCGCCCATCTTCAGAAGGGAGCAGACGAGGGGACGAGCTTCTGCAAGACACACCTCCAACACCAAGCGAACGAGCTCCCACCATTTCCCAATCTGCAGACCCAGACAGGCCTTGACTTCCAGAAACCAAGTACAGAACAACCTACCATCCTCTGCCAGAGCCATCTAAGGTATCTCACTCTTGTCACTAAGAATTTAAAGTACAATGCCTTTTTTTTTTTTTTTGCATAAAATACAATTCAGGAAAAACAAAAATGTTTATGGTCTACATAGTCTTAGGAGTTATTATAAAATGCACATATACAGAATATTTTTCACTACACAGGAAGAGTTGCCGAATGCTTTCTAGATGGGATTTCCTTCTATACTAACTAGTCGTAAAATAGTGAAAAGGGAGCGTCTTGCTAGATCCTATGTTGAGGTTCTGTGTGGGAGGGAAAGAGGACTGAGTCTCTCTCTCTCTGACCTCAATCTGGGGCACTCACTGATGCACAAGGCCTCAGATGTCACATCTCTGGGTCCGATTCCTCGGCCCCAGCCTGGCAGGGTGAGCCACAGCTAGAAAGCCAGCCACTGCCCTCACTTGAATGAGTGAGGGTGTGTTCAAAGGGCTCACCTTTGAACTGAACTCTCGGCTTCTGAGATGACTAGATCAAGGCTTGTATTTCTAACGCTTAAGGACTGCATGTTGCTCATTGTTGTTTTCGAGAAAAGATATTCCAGACACACTGAGAATTCTACTTGAATGTGAGATGAGGGTTCATTTGATTTACAAAGAGCCTGTGAATTCTGTACTGGCCCCACTATCTACCTGGTACTTCCCCAGCACCCTCTCTACTGACCCTGCATCCTTCCTTCTTCTAATCTGTAGACCAAAACGTCTCCAGAGTGTTCTTTATGAAGCATAAACCTCTGCTGAAGGCCATGAGGGACGCCCCTTGGCCCCCGTGATGCCTTTCTCAACCAGGGCTCCTATTCCCCCAGCTGCCACCCTCTGGGCACTCACTATCAGCAGGGACCCTGCTAAGCTCTTGCACAAAATTTCCCATTGAATCCTCACAGCGTCATAGTCATCAGGAGGAGACTTGAAGGACTCCGTCATTTGTAGACAGATAGTGATCACGCCAGAATCCTCAGTGGATCCGCCCAGTCCCAGGGGCACTTCCCCCTCCTGTCTCCATTCAGTTTGCAAGGTCACTTAGAAGTTTTAAAGCTTTCTCAATTTCCCAGGGCCAATTGCAAGGGGTTTCTCAGTCCTTCCGAGGTGGCCCCATAACTAAAGCATGCATCACTCTGCAGCTTAGTTCTAAGTCTGCGTCCTCCCCGCTCCCAGACTGAAAGCCTTGAAGAGGCTCTCTGTGTCCCCAGTGCTGAGCACAGAGCTGGTAACCAGGAGGGTTAACCGAATTAATTAATGATCGGCTAAATGAATGAGTGGATGAATGAATATTATGCACTCACATGATCACATTCACCCATCTCTTCCATACAGAAGCTCAATTTATTTCCTTGACTATGTTAGAAATGTTGGAAATGAGTTTACTGGTTATGGAATAGTATCAGAACAAGGTTAAATTTTCATCCCTTAAGGGTGGAATCACTCCTACAAGAAACGTGTTCTTGTGTTTTTGTCATCAGGGTTGTCTCTATTGTTGTTTACTATGGAATGTCACCATGCTTGAATCTTAAGCAGATGGGTTTGGGCCCCATTCATAATTTCCCTGATTTGGAAAAAGTCATTATCACAGAAGGGGACCTTAGCACTTGCCAACTGCCAGAGCCCGCAGCAGCTTTGGCCTCAGCACAGGTGGATGTGGTTTTCTTTGCCGGTGATCTGTCCACGAGCCTGTGCTGTTTGTCCCGAGGACGATATGGGTGTAGGATGAAGCCAGGGCTCACCCTTCTAGGGGGGACATTGAGATTCCTGGGCATTGTACCAATCCAGCCATATGTCACCCCAGAAAGTAACTGCTTTTTCCATATATGATCATAACTAATGTTGCAAAGCCTGTTTTGCCTGGATCCTTTTACAGAACCTATGCAAAACATGCTGTGCGCTTTCACTCCAGATTTCCTCCTCGGGATGAATGGCTCTGCGCATACACAGGAATGGGCGCGTATCCTGTGCATCGGGAAGGATCATTATTCCATAGGCTAATTCCCTGTGCATTAGTTATACGGGGTGAAGCTCTGCCTCATGAACAGGAGCGGATGGAAACAGAGATCCTAGTGGCCAAATACATCCTAATGTTCTCCTTTCAATTCTTTCACTTTTTCTGTCTTTACCTTTTAGAAAATGTTAATGTATTCCTGATGAATTCAGTGTGAAAAAATATGTTTATCAGCTTGGGTTTAAAATTTTTATTCATAATAAGAATACAGTAGCACCGCCAAGACTCTCCAAAGTCAAACCTCAGATCGCTGCCAGCTGTCTGGGGCACCGTAGGCAAGATGACCACACGGGAGAGTTACAAGTGAGAGAGTCCGGTGCCAAAACGATCAGCAGGCGTATTTTCATCAGGTATTGGCGCTTTGTTCTTGCCATGAGTGGGGTGGAAGGAAGTGTGCTCTGGTGGTAATAACCCTGCAAGTTGTCATTTGGTAACTACATAAGTTGTGCCTTTAGCCAGGGCCAAATGGATGATAAGCTTGTCACTGTTAACAGGTGCTAGTTATTTGGAGCAAGCCACACTTTCTCTTGCAAAATCAAGCTCCTCAATTTCTTGACTACATTTCCTCAGTGATAAAATGGGAGCGAGGGAAGACAAGCTCTGTGGCCCCTTCCCACTCAGTCTGAGATCCTAAGTATCTTTGCATTTCCTTCCGGCCCCACCCTGCTCCACCGTGTGGATGCCCTCAGCCCCCACCCAGCCTGCCAGCATTGTATTTTGCACAAGTAAACCCACTCAGGCAGCCTCTCTGCTTCTCCAGTAAATAACTGCACACAGAAAGCCTGCAGGTTCTCAGGCTGCATCCAGAGCCACAGCTGGGTTCTTTAGTTTGCTGTGAAAAGAATTCCAGCATGACACAGCTCCTCTCAGTACAAAGATGTGCTAAAGCACTAGGAAAATTTGGGGAGCAAAAAAAAAAGAATGTTTCTGAAAGCAAGGCAGCCAGGAGAGAGATGTAGGCTCGGGCTGGCCTCCCCTCTGCTGGGGCCTGGACCTGTTGACTGGGCTTTGCTCCTCTCAACAGTAAACAGAGCCATGCGGGAACCACCGAGGCCCAGAACGCTAGGCCTGGCCACAGGGGCACCTCCGACGCCTCTCGGGTGTCTGCAGCAAACAGTGCTTCCTGCACTGTGGTCAGATCAGGGACAGCCAGTCCTCCTGTTGTTTGATTTCTAAACCTGCCTCCACCTCCCCGAGGCCTCTGAGAGCTCAGGGCTTGCAAATCAACACAACATTTAATTAACTGCACATTAAAGTTTCCATCTTTCAAAGAAGGGAATTAGGGACAGTGCACTTTCTGAAGCATTCATTAATGAAAAAATAAATTCTAAAGCCTCCTGAGTTCGGGGTGGTCCTTACCATTCTAGGTGGTTGCCTGCCCTAATTCTCGGGGTTGGGCCAGTTCCTTTAAATGAGCTGCAGTCTTCAGGGTGCCTTTCTTGGCAAGCATTTTTAACCCACTGAGAGCCAGTCTTAGTTTTGCCCTATGCCAGGGAGCCCTGAATAATCCTTAAGGAAATAATCAGAAATGTTTCCAACTATGTTGAATTATGAATTCCTTTTTATTAAAATAAAAGGGGTACAGACAATACTTTTAAGAGGTGCATGAACAATATAATTAAATAACAACCTATGTTATTTAATGGGATGGTTGTAAGCTACTTATTCCCCCCTGAAAATGGCGGAAGCACATGGGCCACCATCAAGGGGGGAAAGAGCGGTCGGTTTGACACTAGCAAAAGAGATAGGGATGGAGACAATGAGACGAAGACCAGAAGAAACCCAGTGCCACTCGTCACAACAGGGCAGCCCTCCATGACACCTGCGGCACCTGCCAATTCACGCTGTGGCTAGGCTATACACGCACGCGCACGCATGCACACACTGACTCACATTGTTCATGAGGAGCTGGGTGCTGCTCCTGTTTCTACCACAGACCCACTCTGCTCCTCTGCTTCTCCTTCCCCTCCTCTGAAAAACCAGGGACCCTCCCTGTACCTGCACTGAGATCACCTGCAGCCCTTTCTATTAGTTACCGTCACATCCTCTTAAAAGGAAGTACCTTGGAATGCCTCGTTGTGTTACTTATCTGTGTACATGGCTCTTCCCAATATCATCAAGTTTTGAGAAAAAGGAAACAATGTTATTGGATTTTGTATTATGCCTCGTGCATATCTATTTAGTCATGCTACATATTTTATTTCATTTCTATTATGTGCCAGACACCAGGTCAAGGGTCAAGGATATAGACGCTGGCCCTGCCCTTCTGGAGAAGGCAAACACATGACAGATAAATAAGCTAATTATCAATTATGTTAATAATTATGGTTAGGTAGGGGCAAGGGCCTAAGATAAGGAATGACAGAGAAGAGGACACTGACTTCCAACAGGAGCCCCCGGGACAGCCTCAGAGGAGGGGATGTTCAGGGTGAGTGTGGAAGGAAGAGAAGATGGCAGCTACACAGCAAGCAGGGAGAACGACATCCCTGGCACACAGGGGACACACAATCAATGATTCTTGCCTTGTTGGTGAAAGTTTAGAAAGAAGGTCTTAAGACATAAAATGTAACCAAAATGTTTGTACCCTCATAATACCCTGAAATAAAAAAAAAATTACTAAAAAAAAAACAAAACAGCCATATGCCTTTGTGTATAGACAAAGCAACCAATAAGCGAATTCTTCCCTTTCCAGCAAGCAGCAGAGCCCAGCACACGCAATGGGCTCCTTCTCCCTGGGGGCTCCCCTAAGACACTGAAGCACGCCACGCTCGGGGCTCTGTCATCCGCAGCCTTTCCCTTTTCATCTCCTCTCACGTCTGCGGTCATGCCCGGCATGCACTCAGACAGTAACCGGAACACTAGGGGATTCTAGGCCTTCATCCATAATTCCTTTAAATCCACCATTTCTGTCTAGTCTTTGGATTTTTCTCTGCATTGTGGCATCGTGGTAGAGGCAGTATCTCCATGTTTTACATTTCTTTCTTGGGGTGGCCCACAACACCACCACACACCCCAAGAACACAGAGTGAAGGGGATGTAACCATCAGACACCAAGTCTGTGCTGCTTGCTGGCTTTGGGTCACTGAGATGTGTGTCCCATCCTGTGATGGACAAGGGACCTGAACAACTCCAACCTGCTCAGCCGCTCGGCTTTCAGAGTGCAGATGCCCCCTTCTCCTGGTTTCTGTAGGCTTCCCCCAAGGGGCAGCTTAAGGGAGACGATGGCGACGTAGGAAATATTGTGACAAACATCTATGAGGTGGGTTTTCTTGACTGGCCCCCGACCGATGCACCCACCCAGAAAATGAGTGCTTTTCTTACTGCTTAATCAATAATTGTTGCCCGTGTGCCCAGGAACCAGTAATGTAGCCTGTGGGGTGGAAGAGAGGATGCTGGTCAAGACTGAAACGTCTGTACCTGCGTTACCTGGTGTGCACAAGCAGCTTCTGATTGAAAGTTGTGCCCACCCACCCCGTGGAATTATCTAGCACCATTGCTCTCCTGCCTCCCTTCCTCCCTGCCTGTTCTGCCACCAGCTATCCAGGGCTTTCTCTGTGCCAAGCCCTGTGTTGCAGTTAGGGCCACACCTAAGATCATGGACATAGGCCTCACTCTCAAAATCCTGGTCTAGTGGGGATGTGTGGGCAGATGATTCCAGGACAGGCATAGAGTGATAACTGCTGTGATTGGGGTGGGCAAAGGGCTTGAAGAGAACACAGATGGGTCCCAGTACCAAGCCCAGGGGAGCTGATGGAAGGATTCTTAGAGAAGTAAGTAGAGGCCAGGGTCACGTTTTGAGCTGGCCAAGAGGCAGGAGTGACACTGAATAAGCAACAGGAAAGTTTAAGAAGTGCCACATCAACAGGCACATTACTGGAATGTGTCGTTCTTACTGGTTCCCACTGGGGTCAAGTGGATTATGGTGAAGTGAATTTTGATGACTGCATAAGAATCATGGAAGCCACACTGCCCCATCCAGAGGGGCCTTGTTGTGGTTCCAGAATTTGTGTTTGTTTTCATTATCTAATAGGGTACTTAGTAGGTGTCCAGTTATTCCATTCTCATATAACATTGCTAATACTACTCCACCCCACTAAAATGTTTGGCAGGGATCAGCTGGTACAATGAGTATGTATATGAGTCATTCTGACCCAGGAATAGCATGACTGAAGCCCAACTGGTAGGCCAAATGCTTTCTGCTGCAAAATTTTGATGGATGATGCTTCTCTAGCCTGGGTGGAGATTTAATTTGTGTTGCAACGGAACACTTTCAATTGTCAATGACAAAAGGTGATTTTCCAATACTCCTTGAGAATAGGCTTCAAAGGCTTCAGCTCTTTTTTTCTAAAGGGCGTTTCAGCTTTATTTTGATGTGGCAGAGAAGTTTTGCATGCGTCCTCGCATCGCTGTTGTGACAGCTGCGTTTAATGAGTGCAAAATGATCAGAAAAACATCCTTTGCTGTGGGCTGCCAGTTGGTGGCGGGGAGAGGTGATGCTGTAATCGGAGCAGTAAAGTCAGGCACACATCTGCGGAGGCGGAATTCTGCCCGTTCGGTCTATGCCAGGAGGCTCAATGCATGGCCTCAAAACCGAATAAGACCTTTAGACCCACGTCCTGTGGACCCCTGCCTCAAACAGCAGTGTTAAGACTCTGCTAGACCACCTCAGGCTGTTTCTGCTGGAGGTTCATCCAAAGTCAAGTTTTTCTAAACCTTCCATATATCTGTCTAACTAAGAGATCTTTCTGGCTACTCTAACATACTTATAATTAACACACTCAGGAGAAAACAGAAAAGGCAAACTTTAAATAATTCATGTATAAAGGCCTAAATCAGAAAATAAAGGACTTTCTTTAAATGTAGATGGTCATGAAAGATTAAATTATTGTTCAGCAGATAGTCACTGCCGCTCCACACCTAACACGTAAACACACTGTCCTTCATGGGAAGAGTTTACTTTCTTACCCTACTGATTTGGAGGTTGACCATGGGACTTCCTTTGGCCGATGAAAGGTGGGAAGACATGGCCATATGCCAATTTGGAGCCTCAGCCTTAAGGCATTGCTTGTCTAGACTCACCCCTTGAGAACTTCTGCTTGCACCTCAAAAAGATCATGAGCCAGACAGCTCGTGCCCTCAGATGACCCTTACAGAATGAGAGGCAGATGAAACAGGCCTGAACTCAGCCTGCAGCTCAATGCAGAGTTGTCCCAATGGGGCAAGCACCTGCAGAGCATACCTGGAGGAGAGTTGCCAAGCTGTGCCCTCCTAGATCAGCCAAGCCACAGCTGACCTGCAGCCCAGGAAGCAAGAGCATAGATGATGATTAATTTAAATCACTGAGATTTAGGGTTGTTTGTTATTCAGCGTCATTGTGTGATTTCATAAGCTTTTGACAGAGATTACCAACAATGAATGCCTGATTATGTACTAGAGAAATTATTCCAGCTGTGCTCAATGCCTCCTACAGCTCTGTCGACATGGTGTGAGGGTGCTATGGACTAAACGTTTGTGTCCCCCAAAGTTTCATATGTTGAAGCCCTAATCCCCCAATGTGATAGTATCAGGAAGTGGAGCCTTTGGAAGGTGATTAGCATCAAATGAGGTCATTAAAGGGTTGCCCTCATGATAAGATTAATGATCTTATAAAAATGGGAAGAGACCCAAGATCTCTCTTTCTCTCTCTTCCTCCCACTACCCCCTCCCCCCTTCTCTCTCAGCCACGTGAGGACACAGAGAAGGCACCATCTGCAAATCAGGAAGAGAGCCCTCACCAGGAACCTTTATCAGCCAGCACCTGATCCTGGACTTCTCAGCCTGCAGAACTATGAGCAATAACTTGTAGTTTAAGCCACCTCCCCCCTATGGTATTGGGTATAGCAGCCCAAACTAAGGCAGAGGGAAGTAGATGGAGCAAATCAAAATTGATCAATCCTTTTTACACAAGGACAGACAAGTAACAACGCCATGCTGAACTACATTTTTCACTTCAGGTTCCATCTTGGGGTCATGGAGTCACACTTAAAATTAACACAGGAGCAGCTTCAGTAAGGTTTCTAGGGCAGCTCCTTCATCCCAACACTCTTTATTGGTTGTTAAATTCTCATATCCTACAAGTGAAAACTAAAAGTACCTACCTGCCTCTCTCTGTCTCTCTCTTTTCCTGGAGTCTCTATTTCATTTCCATCTGGATCCGTTGCCAATTTTCTCTCTTTCTTCAATCATGGAAAGACAATAAAAATAAACTCACAGTGAACCATTCTGACAATTTACTATTGAGGGGAGAATCCTGTGGGTGTCTAAAATCTTACTCTAAGTTATATTTGCTTCATTTATGCTTCTACTGATGAATAATTAGGGCAGCAATTAATTTTAAAATGCAAATGAGCAATGGGTCTCACTGTTTTGTTTTGTTTTGTTTTAAATATCCTTTGTCCTCAGTTCTACTTGTGTTAGAGTCTTAATGGATTTAGTTTAGCAAAGAAATGAAATTATTTTTTCTAATGCTTTATTTACTTGATTGAATCGGACTTTTTATCAAATATTGACAACAAATGTTTGTTCAAGATCATATGTCGGAGAATCTAATAGAAATAAAAACCTGTAGACAGAACCGTCCTTTCTCACGTGTCTTGCAGGTGATCTATCTGGATGATGAATCAGTGATAGTCAGAGGAGGCTACAGCCACGTGCCTGTCTATTTGAACTGATGGTTGTTTTGTAGTCAGAGAGAAAATTCTTTATTATCTCTGAAAATGTCACATAGATATTCTTTGAGAGGAGAAAACTTTCCAACTATAAAGACAAGTAAAATTGGTGTTTATTTCCTTTACATCCTTCAGTCTTGAAAAGATTGGGAACAGAGTGAAAAGTCCACTAAATACACCTTTCCTTTGCTCATTCATTCAGCATGTACTGGCACCTCGTATATGCTAATGATTCACTCTATGCTAGATTTACCAGCCCTTGCTCTCTGAGTTGGCCATCTATCTACAGGGAAAGTCAGACAAGAAAAACCTCCATTGCACTTTTGTCATAGCACTGGCTGGCATCATGTCATACATGTGTTTATTACAGCCCTCACCTGGAATGGAAGCCTCATGAGAGCAGAGACCAGGTCTGTAGTCTCACTATCTGAGCAGGACCTACCTACTACATTACAGGCACTTAGTAAATGTCTGTGGCTGTTGAAAGAAGAAAAGCAATACTTTACAGATGTGGATAGGATGCAGTGGGAGCCCAAAAGACAGATGCCTGTCTCAGCATAGAATGTGGTGGGGATGGATTGATGGGAAAGGCATCAGGAGATGAGGATGGGAGCAGGGAGATCTCACGAGGGGATGTGCAGGAGGTTGCCCAAGGAACAAAGTGTGGAAGCACATAGCAAGTGTAAAGTCACGGAGGAGTGAGTGATCTGGACAGGTCTGGCATGCTCAGAAAGTTGCAGGGGCAATGGCAGGAGCTGGGGCTGACAGTAGCAAGGCCCAAGGCAGGAGTCATCTTATACCCAGATGGAAAATCTTCCTTTTTCTGTAATCAGTGTTGATTACTGATGGACTGAAACATTTAAACGCCAAATTATTAACTAGTGAGCATTTAAGAAAAACAGTTGTCCACCTTCGGCAGAAAGTTAAAGCCCTCCTTTATGATAAATCTGTAAGGTTTTTCCACGGATAGGTGACTTGGTTTGAGGATACAGCCAAGACCCCACCAAGTAACCCAAAGAGAGCACTAGATCACTAACCACAAGTGAGCTGTGACTGTTTTTGTTCTATTATCTCAACATTTAAAGGCAAACCAGTATTTTGGTCTGAATTATCTGAATAATTCCCACAACCTTCCATTTGCTTTTAGTAGAGACTCAAGGTAAAGAAAAAATGAGTATCTTTAAGACTAAACATTATTCATACAAAAGTCTATTTTTAAACAACACCTAAGTTATTTGCTTCTGTTTGTCACCCATAGAAGAAAATACTTTGTACACTAAGAACTAATAAAAGACCAACACACAGGCTAATCTTTGAGATTGCTTTCTCTTGATTCATGGACCTTTCTGTTTTATTAGAAAAAAAAATTAAATGAAGCACATACACAGATCCCACCACTGCCTTCTGCCGGCTGCAGGTTGAGGTCATCCCTAAATGGTAGCAGGCTGCTTCTGATCTAATTGTGAATTCCTCTCATGTGTACACAGACTTCAGCCCAGGGATAACAAGGATTTTTGAACTTCAGAAAAAAAGAAGAGGAATCATAATAAATATTTTACTGTCTAGTCAACGCAATTTATGAAGCCTGATTATCTCGTCCAGCCTCCGGAGATTGCTACCGGAAATCTCCCAGATGTGCCCCTCCAACCAGACTCCCCACTGTCTGGCAGGGAGGCAGCCCAGCATCTGCATTCTGGAAGACCAGCTGCCTGGGAAGAGAGAGGGAGCAGCCTGCACATCACAACACCCTGGCCTGCTAACCACTACGCCGATTCTTGGATTGGATTCGTGGACCAAAGATTGACCAAGCTCTCTTCTGCCCAGGTTCATACTCTCTTCCAAGCTGTGATGGTCAGGGAACGTGTGGATTGAGAGTTCCTGAAGGAGCAGAGAGCTAATCACCCTCTCTTCCCTGTGTTAACAGATACCCTGGAAGGATGATGCTGATTGAATGAATATTGTGTAAGAACAGGACAAGTGCTTCCGGGGTCCTTTGTACAGGCCCAGACCCTCCCTTTTCTCTTTCTGAGCTACACAGCCCCATGGTTTTCTGTAATGATGGAACTCTGTATATTTGTGTTATTTGTTGTTGGTATAACTTTGAAAATTCCTATTGTAATATGAATTTGATTATATTATATATAATTTTAATATATTATAATTCTTTGGATGGGGGCACTTGTTCTTCGCTGTGGATCACACCTATGTATTTTAGTTTGCCCTTCCACGACCTATTCCTTGGATGTATCGCAGTGGCTGTACTATAGTACATGCTATTGACGTAAAAGAGCTCGGATCTAATGAGAAATAAGACAAAACGTAATGCCCTTATGAGATTATTCTGTCACAGTAGTCTTTGGGAGTCAAACCAGCCAAGCTAGGATTCTTGAAAGAGCAATTCCAGAAGAATTCTTGTTTGGGTTTTTTTTCAAACCACAAAACCAAAAGTTTGAAGATAACTTTGATGCTCCTATTGCCTGGCTGCATGAAATAAGGTGCACAATGACTTGTGGCAAGGAATGTCGCCTTGGCAGCTCTCTGCAGAGCCTCTGAAGGCCTTGACTTAACTCTGATGGGCAGGAAACCTGAGTCTACACAGGAGATTAGAATGTGCCAAACATAGCACCTCAGCACATTCAGAGGGTTCATATTTGCCCAGCAACTTCAGAAAGGATGGGAATTTGGGGTTGTCCTCCATATTTCATTTTTATAGCTCACATTCCAAAGGATGAGGAGATTGTAGTGCTGTCAGTGACAATATATCACTTATCATATACTGACCAAGGCTTCACAGTACCATTTGCATCTAATCATGATCAAGTTTTACTAAAAATAGAATTAAAACATGAATGAAATATAAATCAGTTTGTAAGATACCGGAGTTCTGTGTGTATTTCTCATAAGAAATTCCATGTAGGCCCCATAACATTAAATTATTAAAACTAGAATATTATAATACTAGTGCAAAGACTAAACTATTTTGCCCATAAAGTAAGAGTTGTAGGCAGACATTTATTTATGTACTTTGATATTAATGCGGGGAAAAAGGCTTTTGATAAAAAAAAATAAAAACACTTCTCTAAAGAAAAAGGTAGAACAAGACCCAATTGCCAATATATTTAATTAGAAAATGCCCAGACTAGAGTTTTGAATTTTTTTCAACTAGCTTTCATGATCCTCCAATAGAAAGCTTTATGTAAATTTTTGCTTTTAGACATGCCATTTTCTTTAATACCACTGTGATACATAACTAATAACAGAGAAGTATAAGTATGACAGTGTTCAGAAAATACTTGTGGTGAACAGCATTTTGTGGTGGACTGTGTGCTACTCCTCTTTTGTTGTACCCACTCTCTCTGCTCACACACGGCCTCTCCAGAAAGCAGCACTTAGGGATCATGAGCATTAGAAAGGATAAGATTGGTCAGGCACAGTGGCTCACGCCTATAATTCCAATACTTTGGGAAGCTGAGGCAGGAGGATCACTTGAGGCCAGGAGTTCAAGACCAGCCTGGGCAACATAGTGAGACCCCCATCTCTACAAAAAATAGAAATAAAAATAATTAGCTGGGTGTGGTGGCACAGCCCTATAGTCTCAGCTACTTGGAAGGCTGAGGCACAAGGATTGCTTAACACTTGAGCCCAGAAGTTCAAGGCTGCAGTGAGCTACAATCAAACCACTACACTACAGCCTGGATGACAGAATGAAACCCTGTCTCAAAAGAAAAAAGAAAAAAAAAAGATAAGATATTTCTCATGCTTTGTATCCTTTCAGTTTTGTTCCATGCTGTTTTCCCCTCATTTATGATCTAATTCTTTAGACATTTCTCTCTAAATGGAACTGATTGCACCTATAAATAAAGCACTGATAAAATGGGCTTACTTAACTTTTAAAAGTATAGTTTGACTTTAAAAATAAAACTCCTACCCTTCCAAATGTCTCCTGGGTCCAATTATCATATTGTTCTGTTTTGTTGCTTGACTTTTTTTTTTTTTTTTTTGCACTGGTAACCAAAGATATTCTCAAGATCTGCATCTAAGTTGCATAGGCTCAGAAAATACCCAGGTTGAAAGATGAAAAGGTGGTATCAGCATGCATGACAATGTGGAGTTCCAGATACTATTGTTTTAATATTGTCTCACTGAAGGTCATCATATTGACCAGTTTTACAGAAAAGAAAAAGGGTTTGAATAAATTTTCTGGGGGACACACAGGAGGTTACATAGGAATTTGAGAAAAGATTAAAAATAGAAAAGAGTCAAAAGCAAATGCAGAGAAAAGTTTTATAAAAGAAGAGCTGGGTGATTATAAAATAACAGAATCCTGTTCTCCGAAACAAGACTTCGAATGATAGGTGCTAGAAGAATCAAATGTGTTCAAAGACATTAATATGTCACAACATATAAAATATTGAAAAAATCCTTACTGGATAATGAGGGTGTTGTCAGGGAGCTGAAGGTTGGGAAGAAAGATTTAACAAGATCCAGAAACTATACAAAGAATAGCAGATCAGTTAATACCAATTTGCTGGTGAGTATTTAGTAAATTGAATAAATCATTAAAAAAATAAATAAAAGAATAGCAGAATTACACCACATTAACAGAATGAAGGATAACAAACATATGATATTCCTCCAGTATGCAGAAAAAGCATTTGACAAGATTCAATGCCTTTTCATGATTTAAAAAAAAAATATATTCAACAAACTAGGAATAGAAGGAAATTACTTCAACATAATAAAGGCCATATATGAAAATCCCATAGCTAATAGCATACTCAATGATAAAACTCAGAAGCCTTTTCCTCTAAGATCAGGAATAAGACAAGGATACCTACTCTTGCCACTTCTGTTAAAGATAGTACTGGATGTTCTAGCCAGAGCAATTGGGCAAGAAAAATAAATTAAAAGCATCCAAACTGGAAAGGAAGAATTAATGTGATCTCTGTTCACAGATGGCATCATCTTATACATAAAAACCCTAAAGATTATACCAAAAAAATTGTTAGAACCAATAAACAAATTCAGCAGTTTCAGAATACAAAATCAACACATAAAAATCAGTTGCATTTCTATACACTAACAATAAACAATCTGAAGATAAAATTAAGAAAAAATTGCATTTATATCATCAAAAAGAATAAAATATTTAAGAAATAAACCTAAACATGGAGGTGGAATACTTATAAACTGAAAACTACAAAACATTGCTGAAAGAAATCATAGAAGACACAAATAGATGAAAAGACATCCTATATCCATGGATTGGAAGATGTCATACTACCCAAAGAAATCTATATATTCAATATAATTTCTACCAAAATCCCAATAACATTTTTTGTATGAATAGGAAAAAAACATCCTAAAATGGAATCTCAAGGGACCCTAAATAGCCAAAACAATTTTGAAAATGAAGAACAAATTTAGTGGGTTCACACTTCCTGACTTCAAAACACATTACAAAGCTAGGGAAATCAAAACAGTGTGGTACTGGCATAAAAACAGACATATAGACTCATAAAATAGGCTAGAGACCCCAGAAATAAACCTGCAGCTATATGGTAAAATGATCTTCCACAGGGCACCAGGGTCATTTAATGGGGAAAGGACAGTCTCTTCAACAAATGGTGATGGAAAAACTAGATATCCACATACAAAACAATGCAGTTGGACAATTACCTTATACCATACAAAATTAAAATGTACTAAAGAGTTAAACATAAGACCCAAAACTATAAAAACGTTCAGAAGAAAACATAGGGGAAAATCTTCATGACACTGAATTTGGCAATGATTTCTTGGATATGACACCAAAAACACAGACAACAAAAGCAAAAATAGATCAATAAGACTATAACAAACTTAAATAAAAACTTTTGTGCATCAAGTATACAATCAACAGAGCAAAAAGGCAACACATAGAGTGATAGAAAATATTTGCAAATCATATATCTGATAAGGGGTTAATATCCAGAATATAAAATGAACTCCAACAACTCAACAAACTCAAATAATCTGATTAAAAATAAGCAAAGGACTTGAATAGACATTTCTGCAATGATGATATACAAACGGCCAACAAGCATATGAAAAGATGTTCAACATCACTAATCATCAGAGAAATGCAAATCAAAGCCACAATGAGATATTACCTCATATGCATTAGGATGGCCATTACCAAATAAATAAATAAATAAATAATAAGTGTTGGCAAGGATGTGGAGAAATTAGAACTTTATGTACTATCAGTGGAAATGTAAAACAGTGCAGCAGCTATGAAAAATGATATGAAGTTTCCTCAAAAATTTAAAAATACAGTGAAATATCACTTCATACCCATTAGGATAGCCATTACCAAGGGAAAAAAAGAAAGAAAATAACAAGTGTTGGTGAGGAACTCTTGTGTACTATTGGTAAGATTGTGAAATGATGCAACTGCTCTGAAAAACTGTATGGAGGTTCTTCAAAAAATTAAAAATAGAATTACCATATGATCCAGCAATCCCACTTCTGGGTATATATTCAAAAGATTTAATTAAAAGCAGGATTTGATGGGAGAATTTCACACCCACAGTCCCTGCACCATTATTCACAATAATCAAGACAGGGAAGCACCCAAATGCTCATCAAAAGATGAATGGATAAAGAAAATATGGAATAATGTGATATTATTCAGCCTTAAAAAGGAAGGAAACCCTGCCACATGCTACAACATGGGTGAACCTTGAAAACATTGTGCTAAATAAAGTAAGCCAGTCGTCAAAGGATAAATATTGAGTGATTCTACTTACATGACTAGAGTGGTCAAACGCACAGAAACAGAAAGTGGAATGGTGGTTCCCAGGGCCTGGGGGAGGAGGAAAAGGGGAGTTGTTTCTAAGAGGTGCAGAGTTTCAGATTTGCAAGATGAAAACATTCTGGAGCTCTGTTTCCCAGCAGTGTGAATATAATTAACACTACTAAAATGTACCCTGAAAAATGGTTAAGATGGTGAATTTTATGTTATGTGCTTTTGACCACAATAATTTTTTTTTTAATTTTTGAATTTCCTTTTAAAACATCAGAGGGGAGAATCCCAGAGCAAGTGAAAGTTTATCTTTGGTGGTGGCAGAGGGGCCAGGGGAACTAAAAGATTTTGAGGCAGTAGGAAAAAAGAAAAGGCTGTGTCTAGCAGTGAAAAAGCACAATGATGAAATTGAGTCCTAGGACGACAGGGCCTCCTGTTGGGGACTAGCAAGGCTTCAACTGCACTGGATGGAGGAACTGCTAGAAATGGCGTGAGGATGTTTCCTGCTCAAGAGTTCTAGTTTTCAATTTGAGTAAATCAGTGAGACTATACCCAAAAGCTGAGCCTTGGCTTCTCTGCATTACTTCTCCTAGTTGGGAAGAAAAACAACTTGAGTGTGCAGCAAAGTGCTATTTCACCCCAAACCAGAGTAAGCAATCTAGAGGTCTGATTGGTACCGATCCACAATAAAATTTGTATCATTAATTAGTTCAACAAACCTTTCATCTGTGCCAGGCACTGCTCTAGGTGCTGAGAACAGGGGACGGTTAAAAAACTATGCCCCCATGGAACTTGCATGTTACAGGTGCCCGTCAGGTGCACTGTGTTCTGTCACATATTTCTGGTGTACAGGTACCACCTGGGTTGTGTATCTCTACCTCCTTGCTTTTCCATGCCTTCTCAAAATTGGTAAACTTGCCGGATGCTGTGACTCCTGCCTGTAACCCCAGCACTTTGAGAGGCCAAGGCAGGAAGATTGCTTGAGGCCAAGAGTTTGAGACCAGTCTCAGCAAGAGCGAGTCTCTACAAAAAAGTAAAATAGAAAAATTAGGCAGGCAGGGTGGCACACACTTCTAGTCCTAGCTACTCGGGAGGCTGAGGCAGGAGGATCTCTGGAGCCCAGGAGTTTGAGATTGCAGTGAACTCTGATGATACCACTGCACCCTAGCCAAGGCTACAGAATGAGACCTTGTCTCAAAAAAAAAAAAAAAAAAGGTAAACTCCTTGACACCTTGGGCCCATTCTGTCATGACCAACCACCCTAGGCAATAAAAAGCCAGTGTCTGTACAGTTGTGGGCAAAGAAGTTCAAGCCCCAGATGGCTACAGAATCGATGGATGTCAAGCAGAATCCACGAGGCCCACGAGGGAGAGGAGAGGGGTTGGAACCGCATGCATGATTTAGGACCTGGTCAGCCGAACACGAGTCCTGATCAAGAAACATAGAACACATGAGGGCGAACATAAGGAGAGCTCGAAGAGCAGCAGCAAAGCCTGCCAGTGAGGGAAGCAGTGAAAGAAACTGCAAGAGAAAACATCTTTCAGATCATTTACAGCAGCAATTTCCTGTGATTCACAGGCACCCTGTGGGCAGCCGGACCCAGGCAGATCACCATGGAAGGAAGCCTTGCCCTTGAGGAGGCACAAAGAGTTTGCAGTGTCCTTGAAACCTCTAAAGTTAGACTTGGAAAACCCTCCCCTCCCCACTTCTGGTCTACGAGTCACCAAAGGACCTCCATGAGATGTGGGAAGAAAATGTTAAAATTTCTATATATTTTTTAAAATCTCACCTTTTCGAATTTTCACATTTTGTATATTTTTAAACGTATATAATCTAGTAATACAGTAGTAGGAGTACACAGTTTATAAGCTTATAAATACGCATATATTGGGAATTCATGATCAAAATATCTCAGTTATAAGGATGAACAATCAAAAAAGGTTTGGCAATCACTGCTCAAAGCAACCTATCCTTTCATAAACTTCTGTATCTGTAAGAAAGACCAAGAGCATCATGCAGTTTGGATACCCATTGCCCTTTGCACCAGAATAGAAGAATGGAAGGAGGATGGAGATAAAATGGCAAGCAGGGACATAATTAGCAGGTGGAACTGATTCCAAAGGAGCAGAAGCAATGGGCAAAGCCCCAGGAAGAACAGGAAAAGGAGTGTAAGAATTCCCAAAGGGTTCAGTAGTAATTTTATCAGACTTATCTGTGGTTCCTTGGCATGCACATCCCATGCTACTCCATTCAGAAGATAAAGCCGTCCAACATGTAGAAAGGTCTTATCCTCAGGGAGATGGAGATTATATTCTTACTTGCTTTATTAATTGCCTGAGTCTATTTTAAAAGAGAACAGCAACTTCTCTAGGTAGTTGGAGTATGTTTGCATCCTCAGCTAGGTGTTAGGTTCTCCAAAGACCTTACACTCACACACAGGCACAAACACGTGCACACGGACATGCACCTGCATGCAGTCATATGGGCACACACACATGCATAGATACAGAAACACATAGGTATGCATGCACAAAGGCATGTGCGTGCACATGCATATACACATACACACACAGACATAAATCCATGTTTCTGAAATACAGATTTGTTTCAAGTCTTTATTGCTATAATGTTAAATGTAATATCTATAACTAGTAAAAATAAATAAGCAAAATTTTAAAAGTTATGTAATATCCATCATTTTCGCTAGGTTGGCAACTAAGTATACAATTTTGTATCTTAATGGATCCAGGAAAAGTATCTCTTAATTAAAAAAAAAAGGTAGACAAATATAATCACAGCTTGGTAAAGAACAAGGAGGGTACTTAAAATCTCTATCAATGTTGAAAATTCTACCTCCTTCGCAATGGCTTGTTAGAGATCCATTGTATGGATATACCACTACTTGTTTTATCAAAACTACTGATGAACATTGAGCTGGTTCCCAGGTTTTCACTGCAGCAAGGAACACCTGTGTATCAGTTTTCTATAGGTTAAATATCCAGAACACAAAGATGCAGGGTCAAAAGGCATGTACATATCAAAATGTGATCTCTGTTGCCAGATTTCCTCAAAAAATATTAACTCCAACAATATTAAAGAACCCCTTTCTCCACAACCTTACCATTACTGGGGATTCTCAATGTTTTTATCGTGTCAGTTAAATAAACAACAACAAAGATTACATCATGTTTAAATGTACAGTACATTTGCATCAATTATTTGCAAGGCTGAACATCCATCATACCATGCTCACTGGCCATTTGCATTCACTGCATTATTGCCAGTTTGTACATTTCCTCCTTATTTTGCACTAGAGTCTCATTCACTGGAAAGAGGTTTTTATGTTAGAGATATTAACCCTTTGCCCATTACAAAAAAGTACTCTTCCTGGGTTCATTGTGTTCTATCTTTTAAGTTTTACTTACAGTGTTTTGCCATACAAAAGTTTTACATTTTAGGCAATTCTACTGAATTTTAGTTACATTAATCAATTTTTTGCTTTATATTGTCTTTTTTCTGCCAAGGGTAGAAGCATCTCTCTATACAAGATTGTTAAGATAGTCATCAGTGTTTTCTGCTGGTATGTTCACAGTTTCCTTTTTACACATTCATTTAAATATTTTATTCTTCTGGAATAGATTTCAAAGGAGTAGAGGGACATCCAGTTTCATGTGTTCTGTGTGGCTCATCTCAGTAAGAGTCGTCCCACACTCTCTATAGAGTAATTCATTTCTCCCACTGATCAGAAATACCCCCTCCGTTAGATGTTTCCATGCCTTTCCCAGCTTTCCCGTCTTTTCTACAGCCTGCCTACTTCTGCATTAGTACCAAATCCTTTAGCTTTTATAGCTCCATGACATATTGCACTATCTTTCTTGTAGGGCAAATCTTCCACAACTACTCTTCTTTTTCAAAATTTTTGTAGGCTTTCTATCATATTTATTCATCTAACTGAACCTTAAAATTATATCATGATAAAAAATAAATTTCCCTGAAACTCTAGAATTGCCATGCACAGTATCACAATAAAGTTCCCCAGAAATATTGTTTATAGCAGGGATCAGCAAACTTTTTCTGTAAAAGACCAGACAGTGAATCTTTTAGTCTTTGCAGGCTGTATGTTCTCTGTCACAAATACCCAACTCTGTCGTTGAAATGCAAAAGCAACCAGAGAGAATATGTAAAGTAATGGGCTATAGCCAAGAAACCTTTATTTACAAAAACATGGAGAGGTGCAATGGCATATTACTCAGCCATAAAAAGAAATGAAGTACTGATACATACTACAATGTGATTTGTTCAAATCTCAGAAACATTATGCAAAGTGAAAGAAGCTAGACACAAAAGGTAATATGATTCCATTTATATCATATATCCAGAATTGGTAAATCCAGACAGACAGAAAGCAAATCAGTGGTTGCCACTGGTTGCAGGGAGAGGGCAGAAGGAAGTAATTACTTAATAGGTAGGGGTGCTTTTCCGGGGAATGAAAAAGGGTTCAAAAAAGAGAGATGGTAGTTACACATCATTGTGATTGTACCACTGACTGTACACTTTAAAATGGTTAATTTTGTGTTATATGAAATTCACCTCAATCTCTAAAAAAAAAAGCAGAGGGCAGACTTTGGTCCATAGACCACACTTTGCCAATCCTGATTTATAGGATACATGAAATAATAGAATAAAAAATAATTTAAAGAAGAAAAGTTCATAAAGAAGGATCTTGCATTTGATGATATAACCATGTCAAATCAGCAGGGTACATGTATCCTGAGAGGGCAGGAGTTTTCTCCTGATAACAAAAGTAAGGAATGTTAGACTCAAAGAAGAGACCCCACTTGACAAGAGTAGCAAGACCACACAATGGGGAAAGGACAGTCTTTTCAAAAAATGGTGGTAGGAAAACTGGATATCCACATGCAATAGAATGCAGTTAGACCTTACCTTACACCATGTACAAAAATTAACTCAAAAAAGGCCAAAATGTAAGACCTAAAACTTTTTTAAAAAACTTTTTTCTAGGACTCCCTAGAAAAAAAAAACACAGAGATAAAAAGCTTCAAGACATCAGATTGTGTGATGATTTATTGAACATGACAACAAAAGCACAGACAACAAAAGCAAAAATATACATATAGGACCACATCAAACCTAAAAAATTCTGCATGTCAAAGGAGCAATCAATAGAGCAAAAAGACAACACATAGAATGGGAGAAAATATTTGCAAGCTATATATCTGATAAGGTGTTAATATCCAGAATATATAAATAACTCTCATAACTCAACAACAACAAAACAATTCAATTAAAAATGGTCAAAGGACTTGAGTAGACATTTCTCCAAAGATGATGTATAAATGACCAAGAAGCATATGCAAAGATGTTCAACATCACTAATCATCAGAGAAATGCAACCAAAACCACAATGAGGTATCACCTCATGCCCACTAGGAGGGCTTTTTTTATTTATAAAAAAATAAATAAATAACCCAGAAAACAACTGGATTGTGTTGGCAAGGATGTGGAGAAATTGGATCCTTGTGCACTGTTGGTGGGATTGTAAAATAGTGCAGCTGCTATGGAAAGCAGTATGGAGTTTCCTCAAAAGATTAAAAATAGAATTACCATATGATCCCACAATCCCACTTCTGGGTGTATAAGCAAAAGAATTGAAAGCATAATCTTGAAGAGACATTGCACTCCTGTGTTTATTGTAGCATTAGTCACAAGAGCCAATAGGTGAAAGCAACCCAATTGTCCATCAACAGATGAATGGATAAACAAAATGGGTTAGGTACATATAATGGAATATTATGCAGCCTTCAAAAGGAAGGAAATTCTGACTCTTCCTACAACATGGATGAACCGTGAGGTCAGTATGATGAGTGAAATAAGCGAGTCACGAAAAAGACAGATACTGTATGATTCCACTTACATGAGGCACCTATGGGAAATCAAACTCAGAGACAGAAAGTAGAATGGTGGATGCCAGCGCCTGGGGGAGGGGGTGGGGAGCTGTTTCTCATTGAGTACAGAGTTTCAGTTTTGCAAGACGAAAAAGTTCTAGAGATCGATTGAACTATAATGTTAGTACACTTAACACCACTGAACTCTACGCTTAAAAGTGGTTAAGATGACAAATTTTATTCTCTGTTTTTATCACAGTGAAAAAGAAAAAGAAAAAAAGACAAGACTCTTTTTCTCCAGGTCTTGGTCATCCACCTGGAGTGTGGATATCAACTTCACAGAGGAACCAGGCTGGTTCTAGAACGGGGGCCCTGTGCCTTGAAGAAGGGCCACAGCCCAGGACTGCCGCTGCATTGGTTGTGGCCAAAACCGGGGCCTAGCACAGAGGTAGAATGAGTTACTCAAGGTCCCCTGTCGGTGAAAGGGCTGAACAGCAGGGGAAAGATAGTGGGAAGCGTCTTCAGTAGCAAACAAAGTACACAGGGGTGTCTAAAGAGAAAACTTCTCCCAGCTCTGGGGCAACAGCGGTGCTGATGGGTTCTCAGCCTTGCTGCCCACCCCAATCCCCAGGGAGACTCAAAAAACCCCTGCCCAGGCCTCCCTGGAATAAATCAATCAGATTCTCCAACAGCGAGGCCCAGGCCTCAGTATTTTTGAAGGCCGCCCTGATAATTACAGTGCTCAGTTACTGTTGCAACCCACCATCCTGAGGATGCAGGTGGGTTTATTTTGATGTGAGTGAAATGGAAATGTTTAATCAGGGCCCCCAACTTGCATGGGTCCCAGGGGACTGGCAATTGCCAGGGCTTGAGGCAACCGGGGTGTTAGCAGCACACATCTTCATGTGGGCATTTCTGGTCAATCGCCTACTGAGAGCTCAGGAGAAAGAACCTTGGGTCTGCACGGCTTCAGTGACGTGGCGTCTACTCTCGTCTCATCCTTTTTTTTTTTGAGACAGTGTCTCAGTCTATTGCCCAGGGTAGAGTACAGTGTGCTGTGGTGTCATCATAAGCTCATCACAACCTCAAAAGCCTGGGCTCAAGCAATCCTCCTGCCTCAGCCTCCTAAAGTGCTGGGATTACAGGCATGAACCACCATGCCTGGCCTCATCTCATTTTTATTAAATATGCTTTCTCATCTAATTCTGTATTTGAGTTCCATGTTCTTGTTCATAACGAGGGTCCTCACAATTATGTAAGGTTCGTGCCTCACAAAGCCTGGCTCTCTTGCTGGCAAAGGAGCTGTCAGTTTGAGGGCTCTCTCCTTGGTCCTGTTACACACTGGGAACGGCCCCTCTCGTAGGTCAGCGTGGGTGTCGACAGGAGAGGAAGAGGATGATGTCTACGTAGATGTCTCTCCTGCTTGGTGCTGGGGGGACTTGCCGGGGTCCTGCCCAGCCTTTACAGAAAAATCACCCCCAGCAGCCATGGGATAATCATGGAAACAAAAGTGAAAAGCAGCATGTCCTCTGTAGCAGCAGAAAAGAGAGCATGGGCTTTATGGGTCATCACTGAAAGTTACACTTGAATAAAACCAGGCTCTGGGCCCATGATGAGCTTCCCAAACTCCACCGTACAATGAGATCACTGGGATCTTTTAAAAAATGTCAATAGCATGCACCCACCTGCAGGCATTCCAGCCTCATTGGTATAAGGTGTAACCCGGGCATCAGGAGGTTTAAACGCTGCCTGAAGTGTTCTAATGTGCAGCCACATTAAGGGACCACTGGCCTACACACAAGGTGGTGGGCTGCCCCTGAGTTCTTCCTGGGACTGGACAGGTCTGTTGGAAACCATCCCAGTGCTTCTTCACCCTGGAGAGCAGTCAACAAGACGAATGCCTATCCCACTCCCAGGTATATCCTGAACCCAGAGATTTTTTAAAGTTTCCTAGGTGATCCAAAGGGCAACCAAGGCCAGGCATGGTGGCTTACACCTGTAATCCCAACACTTTGGGAGGCTGAGGCCGGGAGTATCAGTTGAAGCCAGGAGTTGGAGGCCAGCCTGGGCAACACAGCTAGACCCCATCTCTACTAAAAAATTTAAAAATTAGTCAGGCATGGTGGTGCACAGATGTAGTCCTAGCTACTGGGGGCGATGAGCCAGAAGGAACGCTTGAGCCCAGGAGTTTGAGGTTACAGTGAGCTACGCTCATGCCACTGCATTCTAACCGGGGTGGCAGAGAAAGGGCAGCCAAGTGAGCACCCTGCATGAAACACTGTTTCCCACATATCCCTGAAATGCAAATCTGCTGGAGCCCTTTTGACAGAGAGCAAGAAAGTGAAGGGGCTGGGATGATTGATTCCCAGGCCCACCCAGACCTGCGGCTCAGGGAAGAGGCCTGGTAATCAGTGAGCTTGGCAAGGCCAGACTAGTCTTATCAGCAAAGGCTGGGAAGCCCTGAACTGAAAATAGTTTACACCCCGAAAGTAAACGTTTCCATTAGTGTGCATGTGGGAGAGAGAAAGAGAGAGAGAGAGAGAGAGAGAGAGAAGGAGGAAGAGAGGAAGGGAGGGGGAGAGAGAGAGAACCTCCTCTAGGCTCACACTTGAGAGGGGCCAGGGATTACAAGAGACGCGGTGGCGTGATATCTGGCCCCAGAGAGGGCTGACCCTCATACAGCAAAGTAAAATCCATGCTCACATGCATCCTACACGTTGCAGCTTCCACAGCCCCCAAGCTTGCCCTCCCGCAACCAGCTAGGTCGGAGGGACCTTCCCGACTTCGGAACTCAGAGCCTCTAACTTGCATCTACTCCCCCAGTCGGAATCACACCCCTGCATTTTGCCTCCCAGACCAGTGCTCCTTCCACAGAACCATGATGTTTGGAGCCACAGTCACACTGTGCGGGGGCCCTGCTCGCCCCCCAGATATTTTGCCATGGCCACAGTGGACCTCAAGGAGAGACTTACTGGGGAAGAGCAGGCATATGAGTGGACAGGCTTGAGGGCTGCGGCCTCTGGGTGGTGGATCTGCAGCCATCGTTTAGGGGACGGAGGCAGTGGGACATGTCCTCCTCACTGGCCACTCCCCCAAGTCTCTGACTTACCTTCTGCCCTCAGTAGCACAGGGCCCAGGAGGCAGGGACCCCGTTCTGTTGCGAGAAGCTTCCAACCAGTTGAAGGTAAAATGGTGAGGATGAAATCTAACCACAGGATCAGCAGTGTGGCTCATTCATCCCTCTGAATATCCCCTTGTATTCATTTATTCAAACACAGTATAACTGGGCACTCTGAGCCAGGCTGTGCCAGGGGCCACCGGTGAGCAAAACACACTGAGCCCTGGGCCTCATTAGAGTCTGAAGTCCAGTGACCCAAGCCTCACTACACCACCTGAGAGCCGCCAGAGAGGCAGAATCTCAGGCCTCGCCCCAGACCTGCTGACCCAGGATCTGCATTTTAACAGGATCCCAGGCGATTCAAATGCTCATTAAAGTTTTCAGTACTGATTTGGATGGTCATCGCCACGGGTGAGAATCGGCACGGACTCCAAGGAAACGTCCTGTGGGTTCTCTTCCCTGGACTGTCAATGGAGTTGGTATTGAAGAAAATAATTCTTTGGCTATTTGGTCTCAAAGAGACCTTAGAGTTCACCCAGTTCAACTCCCTCATTTTACAATTGGCAAAATTCAAACCCAGAGAGTTGCTGTGATTTTTAAGGGAAAAATCCAGGATTGGAACCGAGGATTTTACTCCCAAGTTCAACGTGCCTATCACATGCAAATGCTGGTGCAGACCATCCCAATCTCGAGACGGCTGAGGAAAGCTGGTTAGTAGTGTCTGTGAGAGCAAGGGTGACAAGAAGAAAGTAGGAAAAGAGAGCCACAACTCTAAGGTTCTGAGGGATCTCTCAAAAATGGAGGGAGGGCAGCTCATCTCTGCAACCCGTTTTCAAGTCTCAAAGTTGATCCTGATTTTGGAAATACTGATCTCCTTTGGCTTCCCAAGGAGAATGCACTCTGATGTTAAGGAAGGCGTTCCAGTGCCTGAGACCCAAACAGGCACAGGAAGATGACCATTGGATGTCATTTTGCCTGCATCCCTCCAGCTGGGCTGGTAAGTGGGCCCCCAGATGCCAAGACACTCCTTACAAGGTTCACCCCAAGACCCTCAAAATCCTTGGGTAGATTGTTGAAAACTAAGCAATATACACACTGTCAGAATGTGTATAAATTACAGCCCAACACGTTAAGACAAGCTACCCAAACGAGTTTCCCCACCACATGCACCCCTTTAAATCTAAGTGGCTGAACAAAGACTGTGAAGGCAGCTCCTTGCTCCCCCGTCCACTCATTTTAAGTATTCTGCACTGCTTTAAAACTCAAACTTAAATCAACTTAAAACATTCCTCCCCAAGAACCAGCACATTTTGTCAAAAAACAGATAGATTAAAAATGAACTCATATACCCACAACCCCTTGAGTGGCCTCAGAGCACAGTTTTTGGAGCTTTGGAGCAAGAGACTGGCAGATCAGGGCCAGGGGTGCGTGAGGGGCCAATTGCTTCCTTTTCTTCCCACCCCAATAATAAATAATCCATTTCAGAAAGTAGATGGAAAGAGACAAGAGTGTAAAGTGGACATGGCACATTTATGAAGAGGATTTTTCATGGGCTTCTTAAGTTTAGTGCCTTGACTTTTCTTTAGTCCTATTAAAAGTAGCAGAGAGATCGGCAGCAAGATGGTGGACCAGAGACACCAGCTGCCAGAGCATCCTAGCAAGAAGGAGAAGTTTTAGATGAAAGAGAAAAAACAAACAGGCAGACAGACATAGATTGTCTATGGGTCTGAAGGAAGGGTGCCAGAGCCTACAGGAGACTCCATGGGAAGAGGTTGAAGAGCAGAACTGGAAAAAGAAAAATAACGGTGGTGATTAACCCCCAAGAGGCTCGGAGACCAGTGAGAAGGGTAGATGGAGTGGTTAATTTTTCCTTCCCTCACATCTCTGACAGTCGATGGGCTCCTGAGCTGCTGAAGAGACCTCCCGCCCACAAGAGCCCAGAAACTACTGCCGTCAGTGAGCTGGGAGCTTCTTGTGGACAGGACACCAGGCTCCCAGCCCCCCAGAGTGCCACCTGCCCTGTAGACCTGAGCCAAGATGGCAGGCACCATATTGCTTCTCAAATCACTATGTGCCTTTGTCCTCCCCAGGGGGCTTCAACTCCTCAGGTTTCATCTTGCTCATTCTCACACAGACATTTTCCAACTCCAGTCTAGACTGTAGAAGCCATAGGGGTCCAGTGGGACCCAGGTGATCTGCGTGACTCCAGAGCCTGGACATTCTGGGCAGACTGCCTCCCAGAGAGAGGGCTGGAGGTGACCAGAGTGCTGGCTTTCCTCCACCTAGACTTTTTTCCTCTCCTTCCTCTCCCCCACCTTTGGCTATCAAAAGAGACAATTGAGCCACCACACCACACACAGGCTTCCCCAGAGAGTGGGGTTCAGGCCTTCCTTCTTGGGGTCCTGCAATATACTGAGGGGTGCTCAGTCTGTAAGCTGGCCAGCCCTCCCTGGTGTTGCTTGCCCAGTGGCTCCATCAGAGCTAGGCATACCCAGAGGCAGAGGGACATTGATTCCATTCAGGCACCCCGTAGGTGACTCAGAACCAGAGTGCTTCTCCCTGGCATGGTCAGGGATTGATTTTCTTCATCTTAGGAGGTGAGGGAGCCTGCATGGGCAGATCAGGGGAGAGAGTGCAGTGTGGGTCCTATTTGCAACTTGCTTGCTGGGCACCCCTTCCTCCCTAGGAGGGCCACAATCTCAGCTCAGACCAAAATCCTGGACAAGGAACTTCCCAGCCCACAGCACAGTCGTGGGGGCACTTGGCTGGCTTGGGGTCCTGCTTGCTGGCAGATGCTGGAGGGAGACTGTGAAGCAGAGGAGGCAGGAGAGGAACAAGGTCCACTGCAGACTGCCAGATTGTGAATCTCAGCAGACTTGCCTCCACAGGCAGATATTCGGGTTGGGTGGGGCCACTTCAGCCTCTCCCTGGTGGCTCTGCCCAGAAGCTGGGAACAAATCTTTGACCCCTGCCAAAACAGCTACCTTGCCAGCTTTTGTAGAGTCTGAGGGCAAGTTCACCCAACACAGCCCCACTCAGCCACACTCCCCCACCTGCCCCTGCTGTGTCAGAGAATAGGGACTCACCTGGAAGTTCCAGGGCCCCACCCACCACCTGAGGCAATCAAGTGCTTCTCCTGAGGGACTAGAGCCAGTTACAGGACCCAAAAACAGCACTGCAGCTTGTTCCTTCCAGCAAGTGCCACCTACTGACAGGGTGGTGAATTTGAATGCCCTTTACAGCATTTACTGACTCAATCTCACAGGGTGTGTAGGGAACAAAGAAGTGGCCATTTTGAAGAGCACCCACCTCTCCCCACAGAAAAAAAATGTGCTACTGGATAAGGATGGGAAGAACGCAGCCCAGGACCATAGTATACAAGCATTTAGGCCCCTTCCCCACAAACAGCCCTCTGGGTTAGGAGAGCTTGTCCTAAACCTCCTACCAGTGCCTCCCCTTAGTGGCTGGAAAAGCAACTTCTGATCCCTGCCAGGGTTTTGCAAAGCCTTTCAGGTTCCCACAACCCAAATACAAACCGTCTTGCTCCTCTCCCCTCCTCAGTGGTGATGGAGATCAAGAAACCCCCTGGAAGCTACAAGGTCCTCCTAAAGCTTGAGGCACTCCAGAACTCCACCTGAGGGGCCAGAGTCTACCACAGGCACAAAAAACATCTTAATATCTGGCTCTTTCATGCAAATATCAACTGAGGACTAGGAGAGAAACTCTATAGCACATCAAAGCATTTTTTAACTTAAGCAAATAGGGTGTGGCTTATTCATACTTACAAGTACCACCAACCATATCAGAGATTAAGCTGGGGGATCCAACACAATTGACTCTGCTGGGAAGAGGTGAAGACAGCAGGGCAGAGACAAACCAAGAGGATCATCAAACCTGCTTGAATATCCCATCGGCAACTTGGGACCAAAACTCTTCTCCCTGGCACAGTCAGAGATTAATCTTTGGAGTCCTGGAGACAGGCACACAAGCCAGACCCAGTACCCCCAGGACTTGATCGAGAGGCCAGATGAGAAGGAATCAGTAAAAGAACTTCGTAAATATGAAAAATCTCAGTGAAAGGACACCCACAAAAGAAAACAACTCTTTACCAATGTATCAACCAAAACAAAAATATCAAATGACAGATAAAGAATTTCAAATATGGATTATAAGGAAGCTCAATGAAATACAATAAAAAATTGAATCCCAACACAAAAGCAATATAGAAAATGAGTGAAAACTTCACCAAAGAAATCAAATTATTAAAAAAAAATCAAACAGAACCACTGGAAATGAAAAATTCACTCAAAGAAATAAAAAACACAGTGTAAAACTTTAAGAATAGACTAGATCAGGCAGAAGAAAGAATCTCAGAACGTGTAGACATCACCTTTGAATTAAACAAGCCAGTCAAAGATAAAGAACAGAGGAATAAGTGGAACAAACAAAAACTACAAGAAATATGGGATTATGTAAATAGGCCTAACATAATAATCATAGGCATTCATGAAGGTGAAAAAAGAAAATACACAAGGGTTGGAAAAATTATTTGAGGGAATAATTGAGGAAAACTTCCCTGGTCTTGAGAGACATTTAGATATCCAGGTACAGGAAGCTGAAAGGACACCTGGCAAATTCGTCACAAAGAGGAAATCACCACAATACATAGTCATCAGACCAGATAAAGTTAACACAAAAGAGGAACTCCTATGAGCTATAAGGCAAAAACATCAGATAACTTACAAAGAAAAACCCATCAGGCTAACAGCAGACTTCTCAACAGAGTTCTTATAAGCCAGAGGAGATTGGAGCCCCATTCTCAATCTTTCCAAATGGAATAATGGCCAGCCTATAATTTTGTACCCTGCAAAATTAAGTTTCTTATATGAGGGAGAAATAAAGACTTTCTTTTTTTTTTATTTCAGCATATTATAGGGGTACAAATATTACGGTTATG
>VBSM01002608.1:96068558-96079981 GCA_008086735.1 Cheirogaleus medius | reverse complement strand
AAAAAAAAAAAAAAAAAGAGACATGGGCTGGCTGAATGAATAAAAACATACAAGCCAAGTATCTGCTGTCTCCACAAAACACATCTAACCCAAAAGGACTCATTCAGGCTCAAGGTGAAGGGATGGAAAATAATATTCCATGCAAGTGGAAACTAAAAGAAAGTTGATGTAGCCATTCTTATATCAAATAACATAGACTTCAAATCAACAATAGTAAAAAAAGACAAAAATGGTCGTCATATAATGGTAAAGGGTACAATTCAACAAAAAGACATAACAATCCTAAATATTTATCCACCTAACACAGATGCACCCAGATTCATAAAGCAAACCCTACTAAATCTAAACTTAGTGATAATCAGTAGAATCGTGATAGCCAGGGACTTCAAAACCCCACTGACAGAACTGGACAGATCTTCCAAGCAAAAAATAAACACTGGACTTAATTGGGACTCTAGAACAAATGGGCCTTATAGACATTTATGGAACATTCAACCCAAAAACTATTGAATATAGATTCTTCCTATCAGCACACAGAATATTCTCTAAGATTGATCACATCTTAGGCCACAAAACATGTCTCAACAAATTCAAAAAAATAGAAATTATACCATGTATAATTGGTATAATTATACCATTATACCTTCTCATACCACAGTGGAATAAAATTAGAAATCAATTCCAACAGAAACACTCAACTTTACACAAAGTCATGAAAATTAAACAACCTATTGCTGAATGGTTATTGGATCAATGAGGAAATTAAGATGAAAATCAAGGTGGAAATCAAAAGATTCCTCAAACTAAATGACAAAGGGGACACAAGTTATCAAAATCTGTGAGATTCAGCAAATGCAGTCCTAATAGGAAAATTCATAGCCTTAAATGCCCACATCAAAAGACAAAAAGATCACAAATCAACAATATAATTAATCATCTCAAGGAACTAGAAAAGGAAGAGCAAACCAATCCCAAACCAAGCAGAAGAAAATAAATAACTAAGGATGAAGCAGAACTAAATGAAATAGATAATAAAAGAATTATACAAAAGATTAATGAAACAAAAAGTTGGTTCTTTTAAAAGAGAAACAAAATCAATAGATCTCTCACTAGATTAACCAGAAACAGAAAATAAAGGACTTTAATAAGCTCGATCAGAAATGAAAAAGGAAATATCACAACTGATACCACAGAAATACAAAATACCATCTCTGAATACTATAAAAATCTTTATGCACATAAACTTGAAAATGTTGAAGAAATGGACAGATTCTTGGAAACACACATCTCCCTAAGCTCTATCAGGAAGAAATAGAACTCTTGAACAGACCGAGATAGAGGAAGAAAATTGAAGTAGCAATAAAAGAATCTTCCAACAAAAAAAAGTCCCAGACCAGATGGTTTCACAGCTGGATTTTACCAGACCTACAAAGAAGAATTTGTACCCATACTGCAAAAATTATTTCATAACATTGAGAAGGAAAGGATCCTTCCCAACTCATTCTATGAAGCAAGTATCACCTTGATACCAAAGCCAGAAAGGACACAACAACAACAAAAAAACTACAAACCAATATGCCTTATGAATATAGATGCAAAAATTCTCAATAAAATTCTAGCAAACTGAATTCAGCTGCATGTCAAAAATATCCACCATGACCAAGTGGGCTTCATCCCAGTGATGCAAGGATGGTTCAACATACATAAATCCATAAAGGTGATTCACCACATAAACAAATGTGAAAACAGAAAAACATACAATCAACTCAATAGATGAAGAAAAAGCACTTGACAAAATTCGGCACCCTTTTCTGATAAGAACTCTCAACAAAGTAGACATAGATGGGGCATACCTCAAAATTGTAAAAGCCATATATGACAAACCCACAGCCAACATCAGACTGAATGGGGGAGAATGGAAAGCATTCCAACTTATACCTGGAACCAGACAAGGTTGCCCACTATCACCACTTCTGTTCAGCATAGCACTGCAAGTCCTATCCAGAGCAATTAGGCAAGAGGAGGAAATCAAGGGTATCCAAACGGGGAAAAAGAGGTCAAACTATCACTCTTTGCTGACAATATGATCTTATATCTAGAAAACCCCAAAGATTATGCCAAGATTCTCCTGGAATTGATAAATAAATTCAGCAAAGTCTCAGGCTACAAAATCAATGTACACAAATCAGTAGCATTTCTATGCACCAACAGTCAAGCTGAGAATCAAATCAAAGACTCAATATGTTTCACAATAGCAACAAAGAAAGTAAAATACCTAGGAATATATTTAACTAAGGAGGTGAAAGCCTCTACAGAGGGAACTACAAAACACTGAGGAAGAAAATTGCAGAGGATATAAACAAATGGAAAAACATATCGTGCTCATGGATTGGTAGGATCAACATTGTTAAAATGTCTACACTACCCAAAGTGATTTACAGATTCAATGCAATCCTCACTAAAATACCAATGTCATTTTTTGCAGATATAGAAAAAATAATTCTACACTTCATTTGGAACCAGAAAAGAGCATGAATAGCCAAAACAACCTTAAGTAAAAGGAACAAATCTAGAGGCATCACTGTACCAGACTTTAAACTATACTGCAAGGTTATCATAACCAAAACAGCATGAGAATGGCACAAAAATAGAGACATAGACCAGTGGAACAGAACAGAGAACCCAGATATAAAACCATCCTCATATTGCCATCTGATCTTTGGCAAAGCAGACAAAAACATACACTGAGGGAAAGAATCCCTATTCGATAAATAGTGCTGGGAAAATTGGATAGCCACATATAGAAGACTGAAACAAGATCCATATCTCTCACCACTCACAAAAATTAATTCAAAATGGATAACAGACTTAAACCTAAGACATGAAGCCTTAAGAATTCTAGAATAAAATGTTGGAAAAACTCTTCTAGATATCAGCCTAGGTAAGGAATTTATGAAGAATACCCCAATGGCAATCACAGCAACAACAAAAATAAATAAATGGGGCTTAATTAAATTAAAAAGCTTCTGCATAGCCAAGGAAACAATCAACAGAGTGAATAGACAACCTACAGAATGGGAGAAAATATTGCATGCTATACATCTGATAAAGGGCTAATAACCAGAATCTACAAATAATTCAAGCAAATCAGCAAGAAAAAAATCAAACAACCCCATTAAAATGTGGGCAAAAGACATGAACAGAAGCTTTTCAAAAGAAGATAGACTAATGACCAATAAACATATGAAAAAAGGCTCAACATCATTAATCATCAGGGAAATGCAAATAAAAATCACAATGAGATATCACCTAACCCCAATGGGAATGGCTTTTATCAAAAGGTCCCACAACAATAGACACTGGTATGGATGTGGAGAGAAAGGAACATTTATATAATACACTGTTGGTGGGACTGCAAACTACTACAACCTCTGTGGAAAATAATATGGAGATTCCTAAAAAAACTAAAAGTAGACCTACCATTGCTGGTAAACACCCAGCAATCCCACTACTGGGTGTTTACCCAAAGGAAAAAAAGTCATTTTGTCAAAAAGACACTTGTACTCCAATGTTTATAGCAGCACAATTCACAATCACAAAGATGTGGAATTAACCCAAGTGCCCATCAATTCATGAGTGTATTAATAAAATGTGTTATATGTATACCATGGAGTACTACTCAGCCATACAAAAATGAATTAGTATCTTTTGTAACAATCTGGATGGAATAGGAGACCATTCTCCTAAGTGAAATACAGCAAGAATGGAAAAACAAACACCACATGCACTCACTATTAAATTGGAACTAACTGAACAGCACAATAAGAAGTAAAAGTCCACATAAATCAAACAGGTGGGGGGTGGTGTAGAAAGATAGATGAAATCTTACCTAACAGGTACAATGTACACCATCTGGGAGATGGGCATACTTATCACTTTGTCTCAAGCAGTACAAAAGCAATCCATGTAACCAAAACATTTGTACCCACATAATATTCTGAAATAATAAATAAATAAATAAGAACATGACCACTCAATATTTAAAAAGTCGGAAAGAACACCTGTTTCATGTTACCCAACCACAGCTTGGATGTGTGATTAGATGAATCACATACTATCACAGGAAAAAAAAAAATCGCAGGAAAGAATGAGTTGACAAGTTAACAAAATGTTTATGTTGTTTTCAATTTAGAGAGAGAGAGAGAGAGAGAGAGAGAGAGAGAAAGGGACCATATCGCTGGAGGCTAGAAACATTTTGTTTCTAGTTGAACTCTCACAAAAGGCTCCTGAATGTGGTTTCTGACATTGGAACAGAGGGTATTTTTATGATGGATTTTTTCAACCTTTTCCTCAAAAGCTGAGATTTTGCAATCACAGCTCAGTGTTTCCCAATCGTGATGACTTAAGTAGAAGTAGTATTTCACAGCTCCACAAGCTGGTCTTTCCACTGAAGCGAAAGGAGTTAAGGATTTGTTACTTGATCTAATGGCAATGACTTTCCAATAGACATGCACGGAATCATCGATCACTGTGCCCTCTCCTTGTTTGCTTTGGAACACTGTTCAATTTACACCAATTAAAGAATACTTGGTTTGAGTATTGAAGAATAATTAAGGGATGCAAATCCCCAAGGGCTTCTAAAAATGACATCTGACTAGAATGGTGATTATGGCATGAAGGCAGCATTAGTATTTAAATACTTTGACTGATATACAAAATCATTACCACATCTCTCCAGGAAGAGTGACATTAGGTCAATGTATGTACTTGCCTGGTCGCCCTAAACAAATTTGACAAGTCTAATTTTAAGTAATTGCTCAGAGTTTAGTGGCAGCCTCTGTCCCCACAAAGGCAGCTGTCTGGACCACAGCACGTAATTGAGATGTGTCTTTAAACTGTATATGTCAATCCAACATGCAAATGTGCTCTCAAAATATGTTAAAGGTTAGTGATGCTCCAGAGAATTCTTATCCAGTCAGATTTCAACATGAAAACTTTCCTATAGCTATTAGTCAACTCATCAATGAATTCTACCTCATCTCCTATAGGAAAGATTGGGTTTTCTAGCTAGATGGGGCCCCAGAGTTCATCTGGAAACCATTTCAAGGTGTGGTCCCAGGACCAGCAGCATCCACAGCACCTAGGAACAGGTTAGAAATGCAAAGTCTCGGGCCCCACTCCTGCCAGGCCTGCTGAATCCGCAACTCTTGAGGCAAGGTCCCACAGCGATGCTATAGGAAGAAGTCCTCCCAGTGACTCTGAAGCCCACTGATTCACCAGATCGTGATGAAATGGAAGCCCACCATTTATGTAATTTGCAGCTCACTTGAGTATGGAAGCTGGGGCTCATTATATTGTGTTAAAGATTTTTAATTCCTGAATTTGGGTGCAACTTTTGTTGTAAATGTTAATCTTAGGTTCGTATGTTAGTGAAAGTCCAGTCAAATAACACAGACTTTTATTATTCAGCTAAAGTTTTGAAAATGCTTTGCTCCTCTGTTTTTTGTTTAAGCCCCTGTGTATCCTGAGAAGGCACACAGGATGTGGGCTGGCGGATGGCTGGGTTTTGTCTTCCTCTTGGGCGTCAGAGACTGAGCCTCTCGGCCCCCCGCAGTGAGGTGCAGCCATTGGACTAGTTGGAAGAGGAAGCATCTCCTGAGCCAGAGATCTGATGACCAGTGTGAGAGCCTCCAGAGGTCCCTTCCTCAGTCCTTGGAGATCATCTGTGCACGTATAGAGAGTGACCCTCCCTTGCCCCGAGTCTCTGCATGACAGCAGTGAGCAGAGTCCCTGCTGCCTCTCTCTGGACGTGGAAAGAGAGTGACAAACTTTGGTATAATAAGATACTGACACTTGGAGAATGTTTGTTACCGCTTTATAACCCAGCACACAACAGGACTCTTTGGGCCCTCTGCACTGTCCCTTGGCACTATTAAAAGTAGGTGATGGGTAGGACAGAGAGGGGTGAGAAAAAAGCATCTTCCGCATTTAGAACATAATCAAATATAATGAGATGTCCGAGAGGACAGAAGAATGTGAACCAAATTGGAGTTACTAATCAAAAGGCAGATTTTAGATTTAATTTTCTTTTCTCCTAATTTTCTTTTTTAATAATCATTGTGTCTTTCGCCACTTACCACAGCCTGACAATCCTTTAGCCACATAGAACCTGTATTTCCCTATCAAATCAAAACTGAAAAATAAGGGCCATCTCCTTTGCAGGCCACACAACTTCGTGTTTCCCGTGCAGCTCAGCCATGCAGCCCGAGTGGAAGAAAAAGGCTTCTCTCCTACATGCCCAGGCTTGCAGCAGCTGGGGGAAGCCTAGCAGAGTCGCTTGCTCCCATCCTGCTCCCTCTCCCCATGTCTTGTCTTCCTGAGCACCCACGCCACCAGGTGGGCTGTGCACCCAGCACCCCCAGCCCGGCCCCCTTCCTCTGCGTCCGTCTGTCTCTGCAGCAATGCTAAGCTTTCAGCAGTCTCATCCCCGGGCTCTCTGTCTGTGCAGGGCAAGGGGTAAAATGTGCCTCTGAATGGGGAGGAGTAGACAGGGTGGATTAATAGCAGCGGCAGAAGAGGGATACAGCCGAGCAGAACAAAACGAGGGTGACCCGGACAAAACAAAGCGCCACAATAGATCATTTCTGAAAAGTCATCCGGGCAGCTTTGAAACCCAGGGTTGTGTGTTCCAGCGCAGTGTCACAGCCACGGGCTTTCAAGAGACATGAATGGAAACGGAACAGTAACTCTTTTTCATGCCTCTTTTCAGGGGTCTTGTCGGCAGAGAAGGATTTACCATTCAATTCCCATACTTTTATGTGGGAAATTAGGAATTTGCCCCTTAAAAAGAAATTGCCTTCTAAACTCTCATAAATTGTGGAGATTTTATAGATTTCCCAAAACTTCTTCCTCCTTTTCCTCCTTCCACTTATATTTCATTTTTAAAAATACTCATAAACACACACACATACACATACACAGTTCCCACCTTCTCCACTTTTCTCAGGAATCTTCTATTCGGAAAATCTTCAGCCAAAAAGGTATTTCGTCTTTCTGCTCAATACAGTGTTTGGTTTCTGTCCTTGACTATTTCGTTTTACCACATTTCATCATACCTCCAACTTCTTTTGGGAATGAAGAGACTTACACTAGAAAATACTTATCACTGCATATCTGAAAACTGGGCATGTTGGTCCAAGCTGGTGAAACGGTCAAAGGCAAAATAAAATAAGACATTCATGCATCCATCGGCCAGCAGGTATCTACTGCGCAGCCACTGGTGTGACTTCCTCCCACTGGCCCTCAATACTCGCTACTTTTCAATTGTCTAATAAAAACAATCAGGTTTTACCAGAATGTCCCCAACTGGAATGGACTGGCCGGTAGTTTAGCAATGGACAGCACGGATCGGGCTCCTTCCTTCTCAGAAGCCCACAGTGTTTTGCCATGTTAATCTCATTAACCTTCCCTATCGGTTTCAACAGGACAGAAATGAAGACTTGAGGACGTGGAGTTCCTGGCCGGGAGAAGTCAAGCGTTGGCTCCAAGCCAGTACATTTGATCTGGCTCCCCAGGCCTCTTCCAGGGGCTTTTTTTGGAGCAGAGGAAGAAAGCACAAACAAGGGAACTTTGCCATAGGAAACCCGGCCATGTGTGATTTCAGGCTGCCCTCTCCCCTCCTCCTGCCCCCACGAGAGTCCCAATCCCGGGTGTAGGGGTGAGCGCAGCGGGGCTGAGCCGGCCATTCTCCAGGGGCGGCCAAGCATGCCTGCACCCCTCCAGCCCTTGCCTTCCGAGAAGCCTCCGGGGGAGAGATAGAAAGGAGGGCCCAGGCGGGGGAGGGAAGGGAAGAGAAGGTTTTCCTCCTCAGCAGGTCTGTAAGGGGAGACTAGCGCTGGCTAACCATTTCCTGATGTGCAAACGCTGAAACTTGGACTTCTTTTCTTGTTAGATTTCTTAGATATGCAAAAACCTAACCCAACAAAAGAGAGGCTCAAAATATATTTAACTTGGATGGGTTCAGACCCTGATGTCACTTCTCTGACAGAAAAAAAAAAGAAAACAAATCAAACAATTTCCTATGTCTAAGGACAGTATTGAAAACTTTAGAAACACTACCTCAAACTCTGCAAATCTGGGAACTGTATGGTTTCCTTCCTTGTCAATAGTTATGTCAAAATGAGCCAGGATATTGCTCTTTAAGGGACAAAATCCCCGTTAGAAATTAATATTTGAAGGAACAGTGGTTCTTAAATATGGACCTGGCTTGCCTGAGAAAAATAGGTAGCTTTAATGATCTGGGAAGGTATGATATTTTAATTTATGATTAAAATGTTTAATTTAACTATATTTAATTTAAGTGCGTATTTAAGTCATAATTAAATATATTTAAATTATATTTAAATATTTAATTTAAAATTAAAATATTCCCATTTCTTTCTTTGCTACCTCTAAAGGAAGAATAGAAATTCCAAAGGCCAGGCCCCTGAGAAGCTTTCTAAAGCCCCATGGCAACAACTAACTCTTACAAGCCCCAGAGAGAGTGCCTCTGGGGAAACCCTCTTTCAACAGCCTCACCCACGACCAAAAACTACAAACGTTGACAAGATGACAGCACTACTAACCTCTAAACCAGCAATTCCCAGCCTGTTTGGAATTTGGATAGCATATTGCGTAAGAAACCCTTCTTCCAACTTAACTCTTAAAAAGCACTGGTTTATATTATTTTTAAAATTAAAAAATTAAATTGCATTCAGATATTAATTATGCAATTAGAAAAGTTCTTCTGTGATTTTTCTTAAAACCTATTCCAACCTCTGCTGCCAGGGCCACCGTGGCCTATGGCAGCCATAGAAGTTCTTTCTTTTTCACAGTGCTTTCTCCACCGAGCAGTGAAAGTTATCTCAAAACAATAACCAAGTGAATTATCCCATCCTCCATACCCATCCCTGGCTGAAAACTCTTTGACAGCTTTCTGGTGCACTGAGAGTAAAACCCAGGCCTGGCTCCTGCCCATGTTGCCAATATCCTATCGTGCCCCTCCACCCTCTTCATTCTTATCTTCAGTTCCTTGCGGTCAAGAACTTCTTCCTTGCCCCAGGGACTTTGCGCATGCTCCTCTCTGCTTGGAGTGGCAGGTTCCCGCTTCATGCACTCCTGGCTTCTTCTCTTCTGTTAGGGCTCAGCTCATACACCACTTCCTCACAGAGGTGTCCTCTGACCGTGCTGTCTGAAGTAGCCTTCTCCCAACCAGTCATCTCTATCCCAGCCTCGAGTTTTTGTTTGGTCTGTAGGTGTTTTGATTTTATGCCTGAGTACTTGTTTTTGTCTGTCTCCCTTTCTGGAATGTAGGCACCAGGATAGTAGGGACATGACTCCTTTGTCTACCATCGCCGGCCACTTGCATGTTGCCTGGTACACAGTCAGTGCTCCATAAATATTTGTGGAAGGAAGGAAAGAATGAAGGAAGACAAAATATTGACTTGAAGTTGATGCTTTACTTCCCAGCCTGGAAACATTCTGCATTATTCAAGGTCAAACCCAAGTTCTTATATGAAACAGACCCCAAAATACAGTGGCTTATAAGATCAAATTGATTTTCCTTTTACATAGCATTGTGGAGTTGGACAGTCGAGGCTGGCAGGATGTTCTGTTTCACCCAGTGATTAAGAGATGCAGACTCTTCCCCTGTTGTTGCTCCTCTGTCCTGCAGGGCAGTGCTCATCTGCTGGCATGTAAGGTACCCGTTCATTGGGCGGCAGAAAGAAAGCAAGGCCCAGAACAGTGATTTCCATTTCAGATGTGAAACAGAAGATGTACGTATCACTGGTGCTCACATTCCACAGGCAATAACTCAGTCTCGCAGCCTGCAAGGGAGGTTGGGAAGTATAGTCTCTAGCCGAATGGCTTCACACCCAGGGAGAAAGGGAAAATGGATCTGGGGGAATCTCAGCATCTGCCAGATGTTCTTAAACTCCTCTCTGAGTACAAAGCATTATGTGACCTGCCGGTGGGTCATGGAGCCTGTGCACAGACTCTGTCCTTAACTGGACAAGAAAGACTTTCCCACTCAGGATCGCCTACCATGCTGTAGAGCTCACGGAGGCTGGAGAGGCAGCACAACTTAAGGGTGGCAGAATCACTGCCACCACCTAAAACACTGAGACTCCAACATACTTAACCCATCTTTTCCTCTCTTGGATTTGAGGCTTAGAAACAGTCCAGATGCATTTTGTTTTAGCACCTAAATTCTCCCATTCAGTTCTTTACTCATGGTATAAGAAGAAGATGCAAAAAGCAATTGACCAGAGTGTCAGCTGTTTTCATTTGCAGTGAAGGAAGTAGACAGGCAGACCTCTTCCATGTCCCCGAGACAATCCCAGTTTAGTGGCTTCCTTCTGTGTGACCTTCAGCAGATTACTCAACGTCCTTAACACTCAGTTTGCTCACTTCCAAAATGGGAGCTAAAATACTTTCTTCATGTGGTTATTAAAATTAAATTCATTAATGCCTGTAAAGTTTTTAGCTTTTTAAAAAAATATATCTGACAGATAGGTATTTAATTTCTTTTTCTTTCAGTTAGTGGCTTTTCTTTTGCCAATTTTCAGACTGGTGAGCCATCTCTCTTCCTCAACCCCATCAAATGCCTCCAGCCTATTAAGTCCCCCTGTTGCCTAAAGTCTCCTCTGAAATAGTCCAGTGCTCCTTGCCTCTCCCTTCTCAAATCCTGTCCCATAATTGTTGACATTGTTATTTAATGTCCTGCACTATCCCCTGATTGTTTCATAAGAATTTATCTCGTTGGGAAGAGTGTAAGCTTTCTGAAAGCAGCTGGAACGAGGTTGGGGGGTTCTGGTAGCCCGTAACACATAACACAATGGGGCTGCATCACATCCACTCAATAAGCACGCCATCGAGCCATTCGAGTGGAGACATACACAGATTAAAGTGAGGCATACATGATTCTAGAGAAACACATCAATTCAGCAGATTAGTCCCAAATGTTGGTTGACTCAGGATTGCTTTTTTAAATAGTAAAATATTCTGCTTATGGGAACTGAATGACTAACTTAGTATCCCTGTGTAGAAGTTGAAAACGTTGCCTAAAATTATATCACACACTGGAACTTCTGGTAACTCACAATACTGCCTTCTGGGTGGTGTTTATTCTGTGCCACAAACACCTGAATTACTGAAATTGAAGTCAATCCAAGTTCTCTGTTTCGGGTTCCAGCACTTTGTGGACTGGCACATGTGTCTGAGAAAAATCTGGGGAATGCTTGTCCTTTCATTCCTCTGAGAATTATGCCATTTTCCAAGAAAAGCTAAATAGCTCATTCATGTTTCACTCTCTGTTCTTCCAGGCTGGTTTCCTGAGGATATTTTTTAGCCAGACTGGTGTGTTTTCTTTTTTTTTTTTTAAT
>VBSM01002608.1:96016860-96068458 GCA_008086735.1 Cheirogaleus medius | reverse complement strand
ATTTTCAAAAAGAGGAGATGCCATGAACTGCAACACTCTGAGCCCAGATTCACTCCCCAAAATTAAGCAATAAGCTTAAAGGCAGACAAGGAAAATACTTGGTTTGGCTTACCCACACAGCTCAGGCCAGTGTGAACTGAGCAGGGAAAAGAGTAGAAGAATCTATAAAGTTCCTTAGAAAACAAAAAGGCACTAGTCAACCGAGACAGCCAGGCAGTATACAAATGTGCACCTCCCAAAGCTAAAGAGAAAGCCTCCCCCACCCCCTTCCTTGAAATCATGAACCCAGCAAAGCCTTCAGAGAAGAGAACACTTGAGGTGGGTGTTTGCTCACAGCAGAATAAAAGCACACTGGGGAGTAGGAACATACAAGTGGCCCCATGAGCACAGAGCAGGGGCCAGACTGGCAGGGCTGGGTGTGGCAGGTCTTGGGGAGCACAGCACCCTCCTGTAGACTGTAGACTGTTGCTGGACCGGGCTACGGATGAGCAGGTCTTTACACGAGGAGCTGCAAATCAGCCAAGCATTGCAGAACACGCCGCTGCCTTCAGAGAGCGTGCAGGAAGGCTCCCCTTGTTTTATAGTGTAAAATGATGAATTGCGAGGCTTATCCACGAGTCATTGAGTCATAGAGGAGCAATGCAGCCTGCACCAGATGACATGTGGTCCAAAACCATGCAGGTAAGAACAAGCACTCTTACTGATGAACCAGGAAGTGGAAGAAATTACATTTTTCCATAGCATGTATTGCCTTCTAACCTACTGTGGCCGTCAGGGTCCTGGTGGGAAACAAACGGCCCATTCATAATGGCTGACTGGGAGGGATGCTGATGAAGGATCCATTTACAGAGGAATTGTCAGGGTTAAGGAAACCAAAATGGTGGCCAGCAGTTATCACTCCTAACCGGTGGCATTGGGAAGGGCGGATTCCTTCCCTGGGGAGGGCTGAGTCCCACCATGGCTTGGGCCGATTTCCACTGTTGTGGAGCGTTGGTTGTTGATTTCCTCCCAGCGAAAAAGCAAGTTTCAAGGGACAGGACTTCAGTACCCTGAGCTCACTGTCCTGCTCTTCAGCCTCTAGCTCCTGAACCAGCTTCGTCTTAAGAGCGTGAAGCCACTGACACCATCATTAATGACCCACCTCCCTGGGGTCCTCTGTAAAGCAAGGCAGAGGAGGGTAGAGAGGGGTCTGCAAAGGCAATTGGAAATGTCCAGCCCCATGCTGTGCACTCTACTTTTAAATGCTCATCTCCTGTTGTCTACCTCAGCCCATAGAACGGAAGCTCCTCAAAGACAGCAGCTGAGCCAGTCCTGTCTCCGCTGTGTCCCAAGTACCCACGTGCACTCAATGGCATGCAAAGAATATTTGTTGCAAGACTGAATTGGAGCAAAGAAGAAAACTGCTTGCCCAGTATTTGACAGAAACTAAGTAATAAGAGACAAGCAGCATTTTTTATAACATAAAAATATTCCTTAACAGAGTGTTTCCCTATGGTAAACTGGGTCTTATTTTGGCCCTTCTGCCCAAAGCAATATAGCCAAGATATATAAGAAGGAAAATATAGTGGGGCACAAAATTTGCTGAAAATATTATATTTATGCTTTGCTTGGAGTAAAGATATGTTTTGAGACTGAAGTATTTTAAGTTGCCTTGAAAAAAAAATACAAGAAACACATCTTTCTCCTAACTTTTGAGACCTGTGGTCTGAGAATGAGGGACAGTTGCCAGGATTATTAAAGAAACTGTGTTCAACAGTGGAAAGATGTCAGGTTGTGGGATTTTCTGCCACGGGAGGTTTTAGAGGCCAATGTTGTCTGGATTTGATGACAGGTAATGACATTAACTAATTACAAAACTAATCACATTTGGAGCAGTGGAAGCTGAGATCATGATAAGCGTAATCAAATCCCTGACTTCGGGGCTTCGGGAATCAGAGGGTAAGTTTTCTCCTCTTGCAAAGCTTGGCCAGATGCCTTTCGGAGTCCTTTGTCTGAATATTTTGGAAGCTGCAGATACCAACAAGAGTTGGAACTGCAGCACCCAGTGGCCAGACTGGCACTCAGCCTGGGGACTAGGCTGGAGGGACTCTGCATGGGTCCTGACTGGCTGAAGAGGAGCCTTGCCCACCTGCCGTCAAGAGCTCCAGTCAAGGTAAAGTCCTGGACCTTTCAGTCCCTTTTCTCTTCCCCCCAAAAGCCTGAAGACCTGTGCTCACCACCACCCCTTCATCACTGGTTGGGATGCATTGGACAAACTACAACCCACTGGAGCCTCAGCTTTTTCCCCTACAAAGTAGACATAGAAAATCTCTATCCCATTTGCCTCAGCACATTGATGTAAGAATCCCATGAAATAGAGTTTACTTGGCATGTTATAAACTGCTCTGAGTACAACACCTATTGGTGGTATTAATCCAAGTTAAAGACCCAGGTACCTATGATATGAATGCCTCAATTACCAAACAGTAGGGAATTGTTCAAGTCAAGAAGCTGCCCACCTTCTAGGGGTCAGTTCCTTCTCCACCTCTTTCTCTCTTCCCTCTCTCTCTCTCTCTCTCTCTGGCTCTCGCTCTCACTCTTGCTCTCTCTCACTCTCTGGGAGGAAGGGAACCAGTCCATCTCCTTCAAAGCCTTTTCAGCCCTTTTAAGAGACAATAGAGCACCAAGCTGTGCTGTGGAAATGCCCTGGTCATTCTTCCCATCTACTCACATTCCTTAAGCCCCGATGTAAAACTTGAAAGGAAATGAAATCCTAAATGTAAACACTATCTTTCAGTCACTTGGAAAATTATCTACCTCTCCTTTCTCTCTCTTATCAATTCACTCACCCTCAATTAAAGCCGTCCTTTGAGTTAAACCTCACTTTTCAGAAACCAAGCAATCGCTTAAGAAAGAGAAAAATATTAAGAGATCCAGATTTCAATTAACTTTGCCATTGATTTTTGTGTAATTCTGGGGGAGGCATTATTCTGTTGGCAAAGTAGGGGCAAAGAACTCAAAGATTAATGAAGGCTCTAATGATGGCAGCAGGCAAGGACTGAGACATTTGCAGTCCTGTTCCCCAGGCTCCGCTGAAAAGCAAAAGCAAAAATAGGAGGAAAATGGCCTTTGCTTTTTTAAAAGCTGCAACTGCTTCCTAATTGTTGAATACGTATTGATCATAACAAGAGACTCGTGGGTAGCACACGAGAGTGTGCACACACACATGCGCACACACACACCACATAAATACAATGGAGGAAACCATTGATACAGATATAATTTTTAATGTGTTGTGTCATTGAATGTCTACCAGAGGAAAAAAGTCTCCGTGAAAATAGATTTAAAACAACAGGCAGTTTAATCAGATAAGTACACAGCATTCATCTCTGTCCCCTAGCAATATGATTGCAGCATAATGAATGAAAGGAAGGAGCTCATCGGGATCCATCTTCTCTGAGCAACAGAGTGAAACCAACTGTCACTGAGAACCGTTCCTTGGGTGGGGTGGGAGCAGGGTCTGCTGCTGTGATCATCGCCATCATCACGGGCTAAACTCGAGCAAAGAAAATAATCAACACATGTAGGATTTTATTTTAAAAGGTTTATTCCAACTTTAGTTGACTTCCTAATAGGGTGTTCAGCCCTGCAACACAACTCACCAATTTTTGGAAGCCCTTACTGGGGTGGAGCGAGGGTCAGTGATGTGAAACTACCTTGCAAGGAAGTGTCAGGTGAGTGAATTGGAGCAAATATCCTCTTCTCAAACCAAATGCGAAAAGTGAGGCTGTTCAATTACAAGGCCATCAAGGGAAAGCTGGAAAGTGTGCACGTTGCTTGCTGCTCTTGTGCAAAGGCAAATGTTAGATTAGTGCCTGACAGTTAAGGTCTGTCCTTGAGCTGCTGATCGCTGCTGTCTCCTAGGAAACAGTGGGGTTGGTGAGGGAGCCTGACGGTGCCAGCACTCAGAGTGGCCTGCGGGAAGCTGAGACTCACGTGTTCGTTGACTGCCTGCTGTGAGCCAGCCCTGTTCCAAGGCTTTGCCCCTCACATAACCCTGTGAGGTAGGTCCTGTTATTCCCTCCCTTTTACAGACTATGCAGAGAGATGAAATGACTCGCCCAAGATCATGTGGTTATTAGGTGTTAGAGAGGCATACAAAGCCAGGCCACCGCTGAGAGTACCAGGTAACAACTATGCAGCTGCTCAGAGGAACTGAATTTAATTGAATGGAAAATCGGAAAAGTGGTGGGCTGTAAAGAAGGCAGGAAATGATTAGGCTTAATTACAATCGTCTCCAAAATAAAAACCAATTTGCCCAGTTCTCTCCCTGCCTCTCAGCAGTGCTCAGCAACATTTCCATGAGTGCCTCAGAGAGACAAGCATCCTCTCCCTGCCCCTCTTCCTGAATCACCACCCTGAACGTGCACAGGGGAGCCAGGCCCAGGACTGACACTTGCTGCAGGGATTGCTACAGAGAACAAGGACCAGGAACAGAGGTCAGCCTGAGACCCTGGAACTGTGAGCTCCAGCAGCTCTGCCACCACCACTCAGCCCCGATGGTCTTGCCTCTGCACTGGGACCCCCAGAAAGCATGGAAGGAAGCAGACCCTCAGCACCCCAGCGTGAGCCATCCATTTTAATCCTTCAAGAGTACTTCGATGTGTTCTACCCATGCTAATAGTGGCTGCTGTGAATCTTGGTCCACAACATCAGTATATAAAAAATATAATTTTTTATAATTTGATTTCTATTTTGAAGCCTCATCCTTTAAGGGTGGCAGAGACTCAGTCCCAAGGTCTCAGCTTCCCTTAGGTCATGGCTAAGTCTGGGGATTCTTTAGTTCTAAGTCTTGGTAGGGGGAGACGCACGAGTCTGTGATGTGATGTGTCTATTCAGGCAACCTCTGACATGTCACTCGATCCCCCCACCTGATCTTCAGACATTGGTTTACCCAAACTGCCCCGGACACGCCCTTGTTCCACCCACGTGGCCCCTTGGGTGTGTGTGGAGAGCAGGGGCAGGACTCTGTCCCTCTAGACTGCCCCCCATGACCAGTCACTCCCCCATAGACTTGCCTGTCACTCTGGGCGTGCTCTCTCAAGTCTTCTGCTGGGCCCTGCGGCCTTTCTGTCCCCCTAAGGGCCGGGGCTGTTGCAAAACAAAACAGTGTGTTGGGTAAGGCTTGCATTCAGATGACTATCACAAAAACCGGACGACAAAGGCTTGGCCAAATAGACATTTATTATAGGCCACAACAAAAACATCTGGTACAGTGCTTGAAGATGCAACCGAGGAGCCAGACTCTTTCTATCTTCTTCCAGCCAGGCCACTGTCTAGCAACGGCAGCTGCGCAGCAGGAGCAGGAGGGACTGGGACTGGGAGGAGCAGCCCCGGCAGGCTGCGGCGTGAAGCTCACGGGGCAGCGCTGCTGGCATCTGAGCACCCCAATTTGTAGGAGAGTCTGGAAGGTGAGATTTTAGCTTTCCAGCCTCCACAGCAGGTAAATGCTGGTCAGAAGGGGACTGAAAAGAGGATTGAGGGGGCCACCTAAAGAATCTGCCACAACCAGGAAACTCATCTTCCACTGTCACTTCCCTCCCTGAAGCGCCGGCAGGCTCTGGGAAGTGGCTTGAATGAGATATAGGTGAAAAAAAAATAAAAAAGAATCTGAGAGGTAAAAAGTTGGATAATGCTTTATAAATATTATCTCTCTCACCTCATAAGTTCAAGAACACCTCCATCTGTGTCGACAGCTCAGGGGACATGCTGGTTTCAACCCACCTCAGGACTCGAACTTGGAGACACCGAGACCTCTCACTAGAACCCCTGCCACTCACTCAGGGGCTGCATGACCTGCACCAACGCCCTCTGTTTTTCTGCCCTGACTCCAGCTTGGCCTAGGAGACCCAAAAGCCACTTGGTACATAGACGTTGGGCCGATGAAGTTCCCACGTTTGGGAGCAGCAGAGGCTAGGCCAGCGTGCAGCGGGCCCTGCCGCCCTAACTCCAGGAGGCCCCGTCACCGAGGGAGAACCACAGAGGCTCAATTATTCTGTACCAACCATGTGCCACCCAGTGCCTTCAGGGGCCCAGAAGGGCCAGCACCAGCCTCGGGCCACCTGCAGAGATCTGAGGGCCCCCTCCCTTCACTCTGGCTACCACCTGGTGAGGCAGAAAGTCTCACCTGCTGAGTCTGAACTCGAGGTCTGCTACTCTGTGTCCCTGGGAAATCCCTTTCAACTGAGCCCCAATTTCCTTATTTGTAAAATGAGGATGGTAAGACCCACCTCGCAGGGTTGCTGTGAAGATGAGAGGTGGTGGGTGTGCAGTTCTTGTCCACACGGGCTTTTTTAGTCTGTTGTAATGACTCTTCTCATATAGGAGGACACTGGGGACTTGGATTGGACCAGGACAGAATCCAAATCAGTGCTGCCTGCTAGAGCCATGAAAGGGAACATTTTTACCTGTGTAAATCTACCTCCAGAAGGTGCTCCAAAAGTTGGTTTTGTTTTGTTTTGTTTTGTTTTTGGTAGGAGGAGGTTGGCAGTAGCAAGGGTTGGCTGAGAACCCTCCCTAACCTGGCATGGCTGATTGGTACCAACCTATTAGAATCACCTACTGACCTCAATGCAGCAGAAAATTGTGAGTATTTACTTGCTCTGACATGAGGTGACATTTTGATCTCTCACTTACAGTGATACCATTTGCAAATAGATTGATTCTTTTGGGCTCTTTGGCTGCATTTAGCACTATGTGCTTCCATATAGTCATCTATACCCACGTGTAAAAAGACAGTTTTGTAATCAACATTAAGTATAATACAACTAAAAATGATGTGCTTGTCAAAAAATAAAATAAAATAGATCTCTGGCTACATTAGTGAAGCATAAGTATACTTGAATAGACCACACCTGAAGTTCAGGTGCATTCTGTGAGCCACCCTGTAAGGCGAGAGGAAGACAAACTGCAGCCTTTCCCGAGGAGGAGACTGTGTAGCCACCAGGCACAAAAAGAAAATTCCTCCATAAACCCAAGTTGGAGAAACAGAGAGTGTTTTGCCTGGTAGGAAAAAAAAAGGACAAAAACTATCTTTGAATATATGGAGAGAGCATTCGTGTGTAAGAATAAACCTTATTTTATGTGCATCAAGACTAGAGCCAGTCACAGAGAGCTACAAGAAGGCAGGTTGTGACTCCAGTGAAGGAAGAGAGACTCCAGTGATGGAACTGGACAGTGGACGTGCCGCCCTGAGGGGCTAGCAGGATTCGAGACTGGAGGCTGAGTGCTGACTGTGGATGTCACTTCCCACTGCCTTGGGGCGCTGCGGTGCAGAGGAAGGAGATCGTTGTTTCAGAACCCCTTTCCATGCTACCTGCTCAGGGCCACTGGCCACTTGTTCACCCAGCTGCCTTGGAACAGACATCACAGGGCACAACACAATGGGCCCCTCCTCAGGTCCTTGGCTAGCTTCTCTCCTCCCACCCTGGGGCTCCTCTGCTACCGCTACAGCATGAGACATCCCAGGAAACTCTGCACAATCATGTTCAACCCAGAGGTGAGAGGATGAAATAAAGGAGTATTATTAATGACCCACGAGGAAAACCATTTACCAATCAGAGGCTGCAACTGGCAAATAAATTCTTTTCCCTTTCTCCGTCTCCCTCCACCCAATCAGTCTGTCCTGAGCCTTAATAGCTATGCTCTGGGGGGGGTTGGTCCCTGTATCTGTTTCCTATAGCTGCTGTAACAAATCACCACCAACTTGGTGGCTTAAAACAACGTAAATTTATTATTTTACAGTTCTGGAGGCCAGAAGTCTGAAATCAGTATCACTGCTCTCACATCAAGGTGTTGGCTGGGGCTGTGCTCCCTCCAGAGGCTCCAGGGGAGAACTCCTTCCTTGCCTCTTTCAGCTCCTGGTGGCTGTGACATTCCATGGCTTGTGACTACATCACTCCTATCTCTGACTCCTGGATCACACCGCCCTCTCCACTTCTGTGTGTCAAATCTGCCTTTGCCTCCACTAAGGATGCTTGTGATGGGATTTAGCATTCACCCAGAAAATCCAGGGTAATCTCACATCTCAAGATCTTAATGACATCAGCAAAGTCTTTGCCCTAGAAGGTAACATTCACAGGTTCTAGGGATCAGGATGTGAACATATCTAGGGGCCAGCATTTAGCCTCCCAGGGTCCCAGATGACTGAGCAATCACTTATGCTTCATGCCAGGCTGTGGCTATATCAATAACATGCCCTCGTATTCGCTCCTTTCATTGCAGCCACACTATCTGTCTCCCAAACTCCTACAACTCTGGGATTGAACTCTCCACTAAAGAGGCAGCACATGAGATCTTCCTCAAGCTCTACTTCCTAGGGAACCCAAAGTAGTATTTGTAAAATCCATTAAGACAGTGCATATGGTAATGGTAGTAACAGTAATGATAGTAGTACAGTAACTGTTTCTACAGTTTTCAAAGGTGTTTAACTTTCTCCCAGAGCATTGTTTAATCACTAAAACATAGGCCTACACACTCGGGGAATGGAGGTCATCTATTGCAATGGGATGTTCCACTGTGTTGAAAGATTTATTCCTCCTCTACAAAACAGTTCCAACCTGGTGACAATTTTTCAGTAGAATACTCACTAAATGAATAGAATTAGAAAAAGAAGTGTATTCCACAGCAAATGGAAGAAAATTCATTCTATTACAAGAAAGTTAAATAAATTAGTTAATGTTTACAAATTCCTTACAGGTGAAAAGTGTTATCTGTAGCAGCACTAAGTCCTGCTATGAATATGCCTTTTGTGTGCTAAAGCAAATTACATTTCTTAAAACAGCAGTATCCTGGGCCCTAGGGATATCTGAGAAGTAACACACCTTCATGGATGAATTGCTGAATTAGATATCATCACCTCCAAATTCAGTCAGCAGGGCTGTGACTGCCTTTTGTGGGGGAAACGGGAGGAATAGAGCAGAACTTTCTACTGTACCTCTTAGAGGTCTTTGCAGGTGACAACTGCACAATGGAAGATTCTGGAAGCTGGGTTTTTTCATCAAGCAACTTCACTGGCACCTTTGTTTCAGAGAATCTTATGACTTTTAGGTTCACAGATAAATCTGCAGTGAACAAGTAGCCAGTAACATTGAATATGAGGAAAATATTGGCAAACTTCACCATAAAAAGGGTGAATATCAAAAACAGAAACTTACAAGAACTTCACTTCTCTTACCATGATAAGGCAAATTCAATATTTTGGTGAAACCTGCTTCCTCCAGGCACATTTGATCATCATCATCTAAAAAAATTACAAGACGTCTCATTGAATAAATATCTGAATGAAGATTATATGTAACAGTATGATACAGTAAGTCTACATCTGGCAAATCCATGTTTAATATGATATATGCCATTTAGCCAGACAATTCACATTTGATAATTTTTCTGGTATGGATTCCCTTGGACTTTATGTACAAAATCTTAACTTTCAAATCTCCCAAGCCTAGATTATCTTCATCTTTTAGTTGCTAGTACTATCTGCTATCAACATTTTAGCCCCTCTCTTCTCTTTCCTTTCATGGTATGTACACACACAGACACATGCACATACACATACACACAACATAAAACAAGTGTCAGGCAACACTGTGTAGAATGACAGCATTGCTCTCACCCTCCACACTCATCTACTCTCTCTTTTTCCACTCCAAGTCTACTCTTTGAGCAGCACAGGGAAAATCTAGAGGAGAATCTACGTACTTCTGAAGGATTCCAGCCACAGGATTCCAAGAACAAAATTATTTAAAGAGTATTCCAACTCATCTTTATATAGTTATTGCTCTCTTTGGGAAAATTCAGCTCTTTTTCCAGCTCATAGTAAGCTCTTAAATAATGTTGAATGGCAAACGAATGAATGAATAAATGAACTAAAGGACTGCACATTTCTGAAACTATGGAAAGACATTATGTAAGAAAGCATCATGTTATACAGGAAAGAGCAGAGACCTGGCTTCCAGGTCTTCTACTGGCTGACTGTTTAATCTTGGGCATACTATCTAAATCTCATTTCCTCACATACCAAACAGGGATAATAGCATTTATTGTAATGTTTTTATAGATAATATCTACACCACAAACACAGTACCTTATGGTTTAGAAAACACTTGGACTCACATTCTCTCACTTGATCCTCCAAGCCACCAACCGGTCCTGGAACAGAAGTTCACAATGTTGACCATAATGTCCTGATGGTTAATAAAGGTGCACTCCAAGCCAGAAGTTCCAGCCATGTCTACACCTTCTTCTCCAGGTAGCAGGCAGAAGAGGAGCCGGCCATAATCAATGACTTGCCACTGAGACAATAATGCAGACCCTTTTCTCTAACTGTGACTTCTTGCCCTAAATTCTTCCTGCTTCATGCCATCCACACACCTGCTCTGAACACTCATAAAATTAGCATATTAACAAAGGCCCTGAGCATTTCTTCAAAGGAGTACTACTATAAAAATACCCACAGATTTATTTCTCAGCATAAAGTAGGTATTTAGTAAAGACACAGTGAACTGGACAGAAAACATCAGGAGTCGGCAAACTTTGTAAATTTTTTAGGTTGATTGTAAATATTTTAGGCTTCGTGGGTCATGTGGTCTCTGTCGCAACTACTCAGTGTTGCAGTGCAAAAACAGCTGTAGACAATCCATAAACAAATGGGCATGTCTGTGCTCCAATAAAATTTTATTTACAAAAACAGGTGACAGGTCAGATTTAACCTGATTGGGGCTTGTTCACCAACCCATAGACTACATCAACTCTGCGGAATGTCTTGTCAAAAACGTCATTCTAGCACTTCCTTTTGGAAACAGGGTCCTGACAACTCTTGCTTAACACATATATTCAGGCACTTTGTCTCTCTTCCTCCACTGTCCTTTGATAAACACCAACTGGCAGAGGGGCAATGGAGCATTTTCTCTTCAATTGCAGTTATTCTGAAAGACAAAGCAGGGGCAGAGATTAAAACCAGTCCCGAAGTCTTTGTGCCATACTCAGCGTATCAAGTGCCCCTCTTCAAATTGTATTGAGCTAGCTGTATACCTTAATAAAGAAAATAGAACTATTCTTTCACTTAGTAGTCTTTTAGTAAGGGTATGGGGGCCAGGTTTACGAAAGGCCCTTATAAAATGCTGCCTGAAAGAAAATAATGCTCCTTGGCACCGCAGAATCTTTTTCATGTGAAGCTACATGATCACTTTTCATTTTGTTTCTCAAGCACTCCATGGCACCCATCCATGTATTAGGCTAATAACAGCATGAATCTAGTTAAAAGGAACCAAGCAATTATTTTAATTAGAAGAGAACAAAAATAACACTCCTGGCTTCTGTTTTAAGGAGTAAGAAGGAAGTAGTCAGGGTTCAAAAAGATCCCACAAAATATTTTTGTGAAAGGAAAAATAATTAAGGCCAAATTTAGAATGTACTTGCAATACATGGGCCAAATAAAATGAATGGCATCACTGTGAACTAGGACCCATTCATATATAAGAGCCCCAGAAAGTCCATTTTATGTGATACCATTTTGAGGGTATAGCCAATTTTACAAAGTGCAAGTGAATGTCTACTAGAGACTTTAATGATCCTTGTGAATCTCTCACACAATTTCCTAAAGAGTGTCTGTGTAAACTCTTTTATTAATAAGAGAAAGGGGAAGGATATTGGTCAATTTGCCTTTTAATAAGCAGGATTTTTTTAATTTAAATTCTTAAATTGCTCAAATTTGTTTCTCTGAAAAAAAAATCTATCTTCACAGGAAAATCCTTGCTGCTAATCCATTCTATAAAAAGTGAATTCCACCATAAGAGGATTTTAATCAGCTGGAATGAACTCAGTTATACAGGAAGAGATTGTATCTACAGATTTCTCTGAGCCCTTGCGTTCCTGCCTCCCCTCTGGTCATGGCATTTTGGCCCTTTTATTCCATCTCAGGCTTCCAAAAAGAGATAAAATGAAACTCAAAATAGTCAACCACTGTTTTTTCTTCTATTTGGATCTATAATTCTCTATTGAACACCTGTTATCTACCACCACACAGAAAGTTACAGGTGTACAAAGATGGCTAAGATCCAGCCCCTGCCTGCAAAGAGCTCACAGTCTAATCAGACAGATAGAGTCATGGGCAGAAAGTAGAGCCAAGCAGCCACAGCTGGGTGGGGACAAAGTTATCTGGCTTTAGCTGATGGTTAAAGCATGGATAGTCTATTGCAGGGAGAAAGATAAGCACAGGCAAAGGCAGGGACACAAAGAAACTCAGGGTGCACACAGATAAAGCTACCAAGCAGATAGAGCTGTAGGAGTATAAAACCAGAGACTAGAGTGGGACAAGAAAGTAGACTGGAGAGGTCAGTAAGAGCCAGGTGCTGTGGGCTGAATGTTGATGTCCCTCCAAAACTCATAAGTTAGAACCTAATACCCAATGAGATAGTAGTAGCAGAGCCTTTGGGAAGTGATTCAGTCATGAGGCCTCCACCCTCATGAATGCAATTAGTGTACTTATAAAAGAGGCTTAAGCAAGCTCCCTTATCCTTTCCACGTGAGGATGCAACAAAAAGTCACCATCTGTGAACGTCTTACTAAACACTGAATCTGCCAGTGCCTGGGTCTTGAACTTCCCAGCCTCCAGAACCTATGAGCAATATATTTCTATTGTTTATAATTCACCCAGTCTAAAGTATTTTGTTTAGCAACCTGAATGCATTAAGATACCAGGTCATGAGAAAACTTGGACCATGCTGGTGATCTGGACTTCATATTGCAGAGCACTGCAGAGCCACCACATGATTTGCAGTAAAGAATTAACCTGGTCAGCTTTCCATTCCAGAATAAGAACTTGCATGGCTGAGACGAGGATGAAATAGAGACCGGGTGTCCCACAAACGCCATAGCCCAGGCAAGAGGTGGCAAGGCCTTGAACTGGGACAACACTAAGTAGGAAAGGAGAGATGGGGTGAGGAATAAGACATACAATACTAAAGGAGATTTTAAAAATAAAAATTATAAAGTCTGTGGAACACTGACTGAAGGGGTCAAAAGTCAGAGATAAAACTTGCTCTGAAGATTCTGGTGGTGATCAGAAGTTTTATTTGAATATTTTTCATATGTCCAAAAAGACTTCTCATCTGATGGCCCTTGATCAGGGGTTCTGGCATTGAGATGTAGTAACAAATTTCAGCTTTGGGTGCATGAGCATACTGCTGAATGCCATATGGAAACCCCTAGAAGACAGTCTAACTTCTACTTACTTTCCCATGAAAAACTCACGTGAAACCAGATTCCTGTTATAAGTCTAAGTTAAAATACATAGAAGCCTGGAAGGAAAGAAAATTGTGGTGAGTATTTACTCAGGACAAACTATATACATGTTTAACTACTATATTAGATTGGACTCTTTTATGTTTTAATATTTAAAAGAATGTATAATTCTCAATTCATTTTATGAGCCAGCTGAACCTTGATAACACACCTGACAAGGACATTACAATAAAAGAAAGTTACAGGTAAGTTTCACTCATAAATATTGCTATAAAAATTATTTTTAAAAAATATGAGCAAAATACACGTATCAATACCTAGAATAAATAATACATCACAACCAAGTTGGGTTTAATCCAGAAATACAGGATTGGCTTAACATTAAAAAACCCATTGAATATTTTATCACACTAACAGAATAAAGGAAATTAGTCATATGATCATTCTATAAATAAGTGGGTACTTAATTTATGACAAAAGTATCACTGCAGAGCATTAGAAAAAGGAAGTCTTTCCTGTTAATGGTGCAGGGTAAGTAGATATCCCAGAGGAAAAACCAGACTTGATCCTAATCTCACACTATCTGTAAAAATCAGTGCCATGTGAATTGTAGATCTAATTGTGAAAGGTAAAACAACAAAGCTTATAAAAGACAATATAAAAGGATATTATCATGATTTTAGGGAAAGCAAAGCACTCTTAAATAGGACACAGAAAGTACTAATCATAAAGGAAAATATTAGTAAATTAGACTATATTAAAATTAAAATCTTCTGTCCCTCCAAAGATACCATAAAGAAAGTGAAAAGTCAAGCTCAGTATGATATATATTTGCAATACATATAACCAAAGAGATATATCTAGAATATATAAATGTCTCCTACAAATCAATAAGAAAAGATGAACAATCCAATAGAAAAATGAGAAGATTTGATAAGATCGTTCACAAAAAAGAATATGCAAATGACCGATATACACGAAAAAGATGCTCAATTTATTAAAAATCTTGGAGACTGAAATAAAACCACAGCAAGACTCTACTGTGTACCCCCAGAATGACCAAAGTAAAGAAGACTGAAAACACCAAGTGCTATCAAGGATGTAGAGCAGTTATGACCCTCACCTGGGAGGAGTGGAAAATGGTACAATCTCTTTGGAAAACTGTTTGGCATTATTTATTAAAGTTGAACATAGTTATGCCCTACAATTCAGTAATTTCCCTTTTAATCTATACATAGACTAAATGAAATTCATGTACGCATGTACAAAAGATGTGCACAAGAAAGTTTACAGCAGCACTCTCTGAAAATAGTCTAAAACTTAAAACATCCCAAATGTTCATTAAAGAGAAAATGGATAAACTGTGGTGAATTATTGATACAATGGAGCAAAGACGAGGAAAGTATACTATTAGTGCCCCCAACAACACAGACGCAGCTCATAAATGTAGTGTTGACAGAGTGCAGCCAGACAAAAGAATACCTAACCATTTTAAATGTTCTTACCATAATAAAATAAAATCTTTTAAAAAAGCATACCTACCATATAATTCCATTTATTATATTTATATAATATATTAATATTATAAGCTATAATTACATAATATTATAAACTATATATATTAACATACATGTAAAGTTTAATAAAAGCAAAGCAAGTCTATGGTGTCAGAAGCCAAATGAGTGGTTACCTTGGAGGCAGAAGATGGGGTTCCATCACAGGAGACTTTGGGAACATTGGCTGTGTTCTCTTTCTTGTCCTGGGAGGTGGTTATGGGATGTGTTCACTCTAGGTCAACACGTCCAGTCGCATGCTTCTGCTCTTTGCAATCTCCCATACCTGGAACCCTAATAAAGCTTCAATTAAGAAGTTTCACAGGTAGATTTCCATTTTCTTAGATGAAGTAAATGGGGAGACTAAGAAAATATTATAGAATATCTTTATGAAAATCAATCGATTTTAACTTGACAGCCAAGTTGGCTCTTACCTGTGTTCAGTTTGCTCTCCTGATGTCAGCTCCAGAGGAGTAAACAGGAAGAACTATCCACATGATTTTAGGGCTGCTGGATAAAAAGGAGGAGAATGCTTTTCTCATGAAGGAGAGGAATGAAACGTGGACCCTCTGCAATTTAGCTAAGAAGTGAGTAATGCATAAGGTGAAAAGAGAGAGAGAGAGCTGAAGGCCCAATCAATGTATAAAATAATGACAATAATGATGGGCCTGTTGGAGGCTCATGTATTCGAGCCTTATTACATAAAATGGGATTAAAAGGTAACTAATTTAGGCTGGCTACAAAGAGAATGCTTTCTTATGAAATGTATAATTAACCTGTAGCCGATAGTTTAGTAAAATCCAGCTTCTCCCTTAAAAAACAACAAGAACAACAAAAAAACGATTAGCTATTTATAGGAGCCAAACCAGCATCTGCAGTTACCTTGACTAGTATTGTATTGCAAAGACTCTCCTGCTTCCAGGCAAAAACCGATCACCAGCTGGGGTCAGGAAGAAATTTTCCCTTCGGTGTAGTATTTCACGGCTCTGTTATCTAATATTGAACAATTCTCCAGGGCTGTGTAGTATTTGCACCTCCATTCAGGCACCTGGCTCTGGGATACAGGATGCTGTACTAAAACAGGCTATTGTTTTAATTCTGGATGGCAACACCTGTAGGCCTGTATTTAGGCAACACCTTGTGTTTCCAAAAGGTAAACACAATGAATATAATCAAAATTGTTCCTAACACTACTGTTTTTACATCAACAATCTATAAATATATGGAAGAACTCAATATATGTGTGAAATAAACAGAAGGTATGCCTACGTTGGGGTAATTCAAAAGACAGCTCTATAATTTAGCAGCTTGGATTTCAATTGTTGCATTTTTGGGTATGAAACATTATGAAAAACACAGATATTATTCATCAAAGTGATTGTCCTGTGCGCTTGTATACCTTATGTAATTTATTTTTTTTCGGGGCTTTTTACTTCAAAGAAATCACTAGCTAATGACATTTCAGACTTTAGAAATTTTTTCTGATAGCACACTGGAATTCCCTCAGGGACAGAATTGTGAATAAGTGGATTTTTTTAAAGATCATTAACAGATATTACAAACCAATTCAAACTGAGCATTTTCTTTGCAAATTACCTTTAACTTTTAAAGCCATTGAAAAAAAGACAGTGAGTGATTTAATTTACTTAACCTGTCTACAAATTGCAGCTTTGTGCTCCATCGGCGATTGCATTTTCAACCGAAAAAAAATCTCTAACTATCTCTAATAGAGATATTTTTCTAAATTATCACACTCGATGAGTGATATTTCAAAAGAGAGTAATGTTTATTTTTTTTCATTTAGCAAGTTGCCCTGGAATGGAGAATGTTTATTCTATCGATACGTGTAAAGTAAAAACAGAGCCCTGCACTGTCTATATCTGTTGCTTAATTTAAACTCTCCAGTAATTAGCAGGTTTATCATCTCCTGAGCAAATGGATGATGGAGTTTGGTGGTGGATTGTGGGTTTTTTGAGGAGAGGGGAGGGCTCTTTTATTTAACGATCAAACCATAGTTTCTGGGCTAAAGAGCTAATATTTGGGGTGAGAAGCACCTTTATTCCTCCCATACATCAGGCCTGATTCTTATTTGCATCAACACCCCGTTGTGTATGTTTTCCATTCAAAGAGCTCCTGTGGACTTCAAAGGGAGTTGCCTGTGAGGACGGGCTACGTGGGAGTCCTGGTGGGCCCCAGAACAGGCCCAGAGCTGAGAGAAACCATGCTAAGATTAGCTCACATTGGAACCCCCCCCAAACCATGTCACAAAATTAAAGGGTCTCCCCTGCCTACGCCATCCCACAGCGCACATGGGAAACGTCCCCAGGCTTGCCAAGCACAGCTCTGGCTTCTCTGGCTACTACTTATAAATATTTGATGAGTAGAGCTCCATTTATAAGGAAGTATGTTAATAAGAATATTCTTTGAGATTGGTGTCCAATGCAGACTTTAAAAAGACTCATTGTTTGAGGTACTAGAGGTTTCCTCTTTCCCCTTTTAAAGTACAAAGCCAATTTAACACAAATCAAACAAAAGAATTTCACATCCCTTTGGATGTTCCATACACAACAAATTAGTAGGATTTTATTGTGAAGGATGTTCTGTTTTTATAGGGATTCATTAAATTATTGAGTAAAGGGGCATAGAAACATATTTCTTGAGTGTTCCTTGTGTGCCAGATATTTTAATTTCTCTGTTTTAATCCCCACTGATATATTATGAGGTAGATAGCATTACCCCCCTTTTAAAGATGATAAAAATGGGCTTTGGAGAGATCCTACAAATCGTCTACTCCAAAGGCCCAAGTGCAAAGCACAGTCTGGAATGCAGACCTACCTATCCCCAAAGCCTGTTTGTCTCTATACCTAACACTAACTCCCAGGTGTCTGCTGATTTCAAATGCCAAGTTCACATCATGTGGCAACTGCCATTTTTCTAAAGGGCTAGAACTCACGGATCGTGGGTTCCTTCAACTGAAGCTCAGACAAGGGACAAGGAATACTATTAATATATTCCAAATGCTGATGACTAAATTCCAAAGGAATTGCTTTGCTCCAAAGGCTTACCACTGGGATCCTGCCAGAAAATTCATAATTGAAGGTGGTTAGAGATCTACACTCACCAGTCTGAGCGCCACATGTACGTCCCAAAATGCTGACATGCCTAAGTGAATCTCTGACAATAAGAGATGATCCTCGTGATCACGGTGACTCCCTTTGAAACAAGTCTAAGGAGAAGGCTAGGCCAAGACTCCAGGATGACAGGACCTAGATGCTAATCTGTGGACAAGCAGCACATCCAAAATCATCACAGCCACAAAATTTTAAGTGTTAGGACAGGGGGCGAAAGCCAGAACTTCCACTGATCTCTTTGGTCCCCACCCCAAGCTCAGGACATCGGAGCCCCAATTAAGACTAGGATGTGGATCACAGAGTAAGATTAGGGGGGTTGAGTCTCCTGTCGTCTACCTGGTGAGCAGACACCAGCCCGGCTGCCCCAACGTGGTAATGGGGATTCAGTCATGGCCAAGCATAAGTTCCTTCCTGCTTATCACGAACTCCTACAACAAGGGTCTCTGTGGCCACTAGAAGGAGCCCCAGAAATTCTGAGTGTGACCACCTTGGCCACCATTGGCCTCTGGCTCACCAAAAGCTCACCAGAACAGTGGCACACATTCCGGGAACCTTGCCAAGTCCTTTTTTCCCTTCTCCGAGGCTCCATTTGCTTATTTGCAGAGTGAAGACAATATGAATACCTGCCCGGCCTAGCACGGGTGATGATAGAGGAGACAGGAACCTGTTTGTGAAAGCACAGGAGACCACCTCCCACGAACCTTTCCTCCAACTTCAGGCACGTTGCTAAACATCACACTATTCTCACCACTGTAGCTGGGTCTTTCAGCGAAAATAAATCTAAATGGGAGTGACTTTTTATGTAATAGAAGTCAAAACCAAAGTTTAAAAAAAAAAATCAAATAGGCCAGGCACAGTGGCTCACGCCTGTAATCCTAGCACTCTGGGAGGCCGAGACAGGGGGATCCCCCAAGATCAGGAGTTGGAGACCAGCCCCAGCAAGAGGGAGACCCCATCTCTACTAAAAATAGAAAAATTAGCAGGGGCATGGTGGCCTGCACCTGTAGTCCCAGCTACTCCGGAGGCTGAGGCAGGAGGATCACTTGAGCCCACGGGTTTAAGGTTGCTGTGAGCTATTATGAGGCCACTGCGCTCTATCCGGGGCAACAGAGTGAGACTCTGTATCAAAAAAATTTTTTAAAAAATAAAATGGAATGTTTCTCAACGTGCAACATCGGTCTTCTGTATTTGTTTTGCACTCATTCGACAACTTTTTTATCACACGCTGAGTTCTGTTGGATTTCTAAGCACATTTCCTAGGCTTCGCACTTGAGCCACGCAGGTGGCCAGGCGCACCGCTCTCACCCGGCACGGACTCAGTGGCCTGAGGCACTGCTCTGCAGACAACAGCCACGCTCAGGACCCACCTTCGAGGTCTCCTTCCGCCCGCTCTTCATCTGCCGTCCCTCTTCATTCCTGACTTCCTGTGGGTTTCTTCAGAGCCATGATTACCACGTGTGACAACACCCTCTGTTGGTTTGGGTCGCCCTGTACCATCCATCTCCCCAGCTCCACTGTCACCTCCAGGAGGGCAGAGGTCACCTCAGCCTTGTCTCCCCACTTGGTCCTCAGGCCCCCAGCACAGTGCGTGACATATGAATGACACAGGACACAGGATTTGCCTTAAAGCAGCTCACCTGATGTAAAACAGCATAAAACCCCAGTCAGGTACTGTGTTTCATCCCCCGCAGGGGCAGCCCTTAAACTAAAAGAAAAGAAAGTTCTTTTTCCCTCCTCCACCAAGCTCAAGTTCTCCCCCGGCCCCCCACCTAATCGGTGCCTCCTCCCGGCAAGGCGGCCACGCCCACCTGATGGGGAAGGAAGGTCCTTACGTGCTCCCAGCCCGAACGTACCTGTTGTTCAGGGTCCTGCCTGCCAAGGAGGTGCAGTGTCCCCTTGTCACCTAAGTGTCCTCTTATCTAACTGTGATGTGGCCCGGTGCCCTAAAGGGCCCAGGTGTAACTCTCAGGTGCACCCTGGGACTCTCCTGCCAGAGTTAGCACAGGCTCCAGTGACAGCCCAGAACTTTAGCTCCGGTTACCTCATGAATTCCCCACCCTGTGCTGCAGAGTGGAGGATGGCAAGCAACACTTACAGCATATTCTGTGTCTTTTTTATTCTTTAAATTATTGTCTTTATTTTCAAACTAGAGAAGTAATACATACTTATTGTAACAAGTGAAACAATACTTTAAGAAGTGAATAAAAGCAATTATAATTCTTTCTCCCTATCCCACCTCATTACCACTTACTTGAGATTACCAAGGGCATGCAAGGATATGCACATATCCATATATAATATATATATAGAGAGAGAATAAAAATACATATATAATATATAGCATATATGTTATACATACTATATATATATATTAGTACTTTATATAACATTTTACGTGAGTGGGCTCGTATCCATGCTGGAGGAATTTAGTACAGTATTTTGTCTTTATCTAGCTATTAGATATTTTGCCTTTCCCAGGTGTGGCTACTCCAAGGACTCCCTGGAAAATAGGGTTGTGCTCTGGTGGTCTTGGGACCACCCTTGTCTTCAGTGGTGCCCAGTTTCCCTTTCAGTTCTTGAACACACCTGCTACCTTGGTAGCACTGGAATTCTGGTGAGTCTTCAGAGAAGTAGTAACTCTGTTTTTTCCCTTTCTCAGCTGGTGGGATGCCTGCCCACCCCCTCTTGGTTTCTGGTTTCCTATACTCCCCTGGCCAGCCTTGCTCCCTTCTTTTTCTAATTGGCTCTCATTTCCAGCTGCCAGCCTCAGTATTGTCTCTGACCTTGTTTATTTCCAGTGACCTTCCCAAGGGCCCCTTTCCCTTCCTCCCCAGGTGTCTCTCCCTATTTCTCCTCCAGCGAAGCTTACCCAAGCCCTCGCTTAGTACCCCTTACTCAGCCCACTTGTCTGCAGTGACCCCTTCTCCTGACCTTCCCCCTACCAGGTCACACATTTGATCAGCACATTTGTGTACTGCTTTGTAAGTTTCAAATGGAGTACTTTAACAAATTCTTTCAACAGCCCTCTGAAACAGAAAGGGAGAGTATATTGCCCCGCAAAGTATATATGTCTTAAAAGATATTAACTGGAAATGTGCAAAAAAGATATGAAAATGACCAGACTTTAAAAATTATTTCACTATTAGCAAAAGAAACACAAAATTTAAGAACACTGATATACTTCTTGCCTGTGAAATTAGCAAATATTTAAAAGAATGATAATATTCACTATTTAGCAAAGGAAGACCATGGTGGTACATTAGATTTTTGCAGGCGGGAGTGAAAATTGGTAAAATCTCTCTGATCAATACCTTTCCAACACGTATCAAATTAGAAAACCACAGAACTGTGCAATTCCTCTTGTAGGAATTTATCCCGAAGAAAAAACAAAGCTACACAGAACATTTTAGCTACAAGGATATTTTAATACTCAACTGATTAAGTTGAAGTACAGTCATGAAATGAGATGATCTGAAAAAATTAAAAATGATAATGTGGAAGAATATACATCATGCAAAACTTTTTGATATAATAAGTAAAAAATATTATACAATAATACATACTGTCAGAGTCCCATATATGTGATAGGTACACATAGAGGTATAGATATCATGCACCCCAAAACGGCAAGAAAGGTTATCTACAAAGGATGGCATTATGGGTGATTTTTTATTTCCTGCATTCCTGTCCATCTCTATTTTCTAAGTTATTTTCAATAACCACATATACTTTTGTAAAGAGGAAAACAAGAAAACAATAACATTAAAAACTGCCTTTGTCTAAATGGAAGCGGTTGTACACTTGATTGTTTTGTCCACTAACTCATTCATTCAACAAATATTTATTGAACTCCTCCTATATACAAAGCACTCTGCTGGGTGATAAGGATTCAGTGGTCAAAGTTAAAAAACAAAAACAAAAATCCTGGCTTCTGCCCTGGGGAAGGTACTGTTGGTAAATGGGAGAAAGCCAGTCAGATTTGCTGGTTTTAACAGTAAATGCCACCAGGCACAGCTGGAGTTCATTAAGCATTATTCATCCCTAAATTCAAGAAATGGTCTCAGGGACTATCAATGTAGCCAGCCATGCTTGGGTGAGATTTGGCCTTAGAACTGGACCTAAAAAAGTGGTTTCTGAGAGAGGGTTGGGAGTGGAAAATGAAGAGAAAGTATGAGAGGGAGAATCACCCTCACTTCAAGTGCTCTCAGCTGCTGTGTCTCCTGCCAGCTGGAGGCAAAAAGCTGGAGTGCCCTGGCATGGGAGAAATGGTCCCATGGGGTGCACAACTATAATTAATCAGAAATCCCCAAATAATCTATCTTTAAGAGAAGTGACTAGTAAAAATTCAACTAAATTCGGCTAAAGTGTCCCTCTGAATCTGCATCTTTGAATAAGCATTCAGCCTCCTACTGTTAATAGAAGGCAGTCCCCTTTGGTAGGATTGGAACCTCCCACACACATCAATCAATTTTCCCAGCAAGGAAGCCACCCCCAGGAAGTGTGGCACTTGGCACAGTCTGCAAGAAGTTCTTGCAGCCTCTAGGGTACCATTTTGTTACCCCATGGGATCATTGTCATATTCCAAATTAAATCAAGGCATCGCTTTGAGTTGTTTTTCCCATAAATGGTCAAAATTTTGTATTGATTCTTCCCCAGAAGGCCACTTGTGAACAGTGTCCATTTGGAGACCTGGCTGAGGTTCGAGGGAGACCACAACAAAGTGAACCAGCCCTCTTGGGGACTGAACCTATGACCTCATTAGCAAGGGTTCTAATCAAGTGAGCCACTAGGCACATACCTCATTTAAGGCACTGAGGCAGTAATTTGCTAAATGTTAATTCTTAGATTAACTACAGATGAGTAGAGTTCCTAGGAGGGGGAAATGAGAGAGATTTGTTCATTCCTGAAGGGAAATTTAGGTCATCAGTTTTTTATTCATTTTGTTAATTTTAAGATACAATTCCAGAATCTTAAGGTGATGACCATCAGGGTCTATGCCTCCACAATGTTTTTTTTTAAAATCAATAGCCTGATCAGGAGAGTTTCAGAGAAAAAGCAAATGGTGTCATTTCTGCACTTGCAAACACTGCACAGTGGTTTTCGTATAGATTCCTCTGCAGTTTCTATTTCTCAGGCAAAATACAGGTGACAAAATGAGGAAAGGGCTCCATACCTGAGTCAGAGATGGTCCTCCCAGAGGAGGAAGGGCTGGACCCCATTACCGCCTAAGTCCTGTGGACAGAAGATCCCCCTCCGTAGGGAAAGGGAGCCACAACCTGCAAACCTGTATCAAGGCAGGCAGGATCCCAAGCCACTGGTTCTCTTACCTTATCCCCTAGCCAGTTCCTGAGGAGCCAGTTTTACAAACAGCAAATATGGTTTGGAACAAAGCTTTGACACTGCCTTGGTATCCTGTGCTCATATTACGTTACTATGAATATTCCACTGGCTTTTCAACTCCCAAGAAAAGTTTCCGTTCCGAGGCTAGATTAAACATTCAGACCATTTCAACTTCAGTTGCTCCCACCCTGACAGCGATTTTTGAAACTGATATGGCCCTGAAAGAAGCCAGAATAACTTTTTTTAAAAATATTAATAATAATGGGCTAGGTTCCCAGTCTTTGTAATCTTGTGGAAGAACCTCTGTGAGAAAGCACTCTGGGAATTGAATTGAGTGTGTGCCCACGCTATCTTTTCCATGGAAAGCCTGCTTGAAAATGCATGGTTTGCTTTGCAGGACCATTTCTACCAAGTGGAAGAGAATGAGAATCTAGCCTTGCATTTGCATTTGTCACCTTCCATCTCAGAAGCTTTAAGACCACAATTAAATAACCAGACAGTAGCCCATCATAAGAGAGTCCACATATTTGGTGGTAAGACTCAGCCTGGCTTCTCAGGAGCACCCCAGTTCTATAATTGCCAGCATGGAGCACATGGAAAAGTTAGGTAACCTATCTGAGTTGTCAATTTCCTCACCAGTAAAATGATGGTAATTATAATTACAGCATATGATTGCTGTCTCCACACAAAGTCATGGGCATAAAATTCTTTACGTTATTGCCTAGAACATAGTACTTAGTAAGCACTCATTAAAACTCACCTATTGCTGTAGCTACTATCTCCCTCCTGAGCAAAACGTGGCTGTCTCAGTGTAACAGGTTGCATTCCAAATATGCTTTCCTTTATAAACTCAAACTAAAAATTAAATAGGTACTATAGTTGCACATCCATGCAGAAGGTATTGAAAATTAAACTGAACACAAGCAAACTTTAATAGTATGCTTTGATGCATGTAGCTAAGAGGCAGTAGCCTAAATGAAAACAACTAGCTAGCCCTGATTTCTAAATACTGCCCTTAAAGATGTTTTCTTATAAAATGCATTATCACATGGTATAAAGAACTTTCCAAACTAGCATGACCAAAATATATGATCTTAAAATAATAATGCTCTACAACTGCAATCCCCAACAGAGCTCCTCCAATCTGTCTCTCCCCCATGGAGAAATTGTCTCCTATGAAACTTAGGAACCAAGGGCTGCATATCAGGAAGTGAGCAGTGGGCAAGCAAGAGAAACTTCATCTGTATTTATAGCTACTCCCCATTGCTCACATCACCACCTGAGCTCCGCCCCCACCCCCATCCGTGGAAAAATTGTCTTCCATGAAAATGGTTCCCAGTGCCAAAAAGGTTGGGGGACCACTATTCTATAACGTGCCAAATTTTTACCCAACCTAAAGATTCATAGGAATTTCAAATTCTGAATGTAGAAAAATAATCTTCACCAATTCAAATACTCAAACTAAGTACATTTTTACCTGAAAATACAATCTGAGGCAACCCCATTTTACAATCAATGAATACTTATAGCATTTAGTAAGTTACAATTTCAAATTTCTACTCGAGTTCAAGTTGACAATTAGGAACTAAAGAAATAGAAACTAAACTGCTGAATAGTATCTATCTTGCAGGTATGGGATCGACTGCTATTTTAATCTCCAGTAGGGACTACTATTAGTTCAATAAAATAAATATTTTTAATATCCTGTATGCAGCTCTTCAAGCCATGCCAAAGCACTTATCTATGGCTAACTTAAAGGGTTGGGTTAAACAGCCCCCACTTACTTAAAAGATATTTGATTTTCTTATGAAGTGGAGGAGAAGACGTAGATGTGCATTGTTATAATGCACTGAGCCCTTAATCACTTCCAGTTCTGATTCATCACAAACGCAGTACTCTTGAAGGTTGGTATTTTTGTGTTTTTTTTTCTTTTGGTCACTAAATATTGTCTTTCATTTTGAGATATTTATTCCTTGCCAGAAAATGATACTGTATTTTTCTCCTAATGATGAAGGATGAAAGATGGAGAGAATTCCATTTGGATATTATTGGACCACGGAGAAGTAAACCAATTCAGAAAACAAATCCCCAAAAGAAAAAGTGTGTTATGTGAGGTGGAAGCATGGGATTCTTGGCAAATATTCAGTTGGAGCCAGCATTGGTAATTTAATAACATCCTTGTTTTATTAATATTTGAAAGGGAAGGGTAAAGCTCTGAGGCTTTAGCCTTGGGCCAGAATCTCTCCATTCTCTACTGCTACCCCTGCCTGCTGGGGTGTTTAAAGACACCAGTGCCTGGGAGCCTTGCAAAGGGTTGTTACAACTGCACAGGGTATGAGCAGGGGTTCAAGACTCTATCCCTTCTCACATACGCTAGAGGACACAACACAACCTTGATCTCTACAGCTCAGTGAGCAATGGGAGTCCCCTCCAGTGCCCACTCTGAACACTATTCCCAGAGGCCTAGAGCGTCACTTTCAACTCAGAACAGACAGGTGAGTTTGTGAAGTGAGATATGCCAGTTGAGATGGTTCTGCCAAATCGTGCTGATTTGGTAAATATGTCACCCTACTTTGGACTGGTCCTTCTAGCTTCCCCTTGCTGGTTGCTAAACAGAATTTGGGAAAATAGCCTTACCTTTGGAGATCCTGGCCACATCTTTACACCTTAAAGGGGTACCCCTGAGTGGTACAAATAGGAAAGGAGTTAGAAGTGAGTGCTGTAGTAACACACAGCCCTTTGCTGGGACCTGCAGGTTAGGGCACGTATCATTTTTGAGCTTTGGGTTCTCTTTTAAGTTTAAAGGAGGAGAGAAGAACACTGAAAGAAAAAAAAGACAGAGAGCAAGAAAAGTTTAGCCTAAACCCAATCCCCAAAGACAATTCTGACTTGACAATTTCCTTCCATAGATCTTTTTAATTCCTAGATTACACAATGTAGAGAAAAACAAACGTAATTGCTAAAAATCTTGCTCAGTTATATAGTTCCCATGATGGTCTGAAAAGAAAACATTACATGATCCACACAAGTGTGTGATAGATGCTGGCTGTAGTGGGGCTGGTAGTAATGGTGGTGGTAGTAGTGGTGGTGGTGGTAATGATGGTGGTGGTGATGAGGGTGATGCAGAGATGGTGGTGGCAGTGGTGATGTGCTGATGGTGATGGTGATGATGGTGGTGATGGTGGTGGTGGTGATGGCGGTGGTGGTGATGGCGGTGGTGATGGTAGTGATAGTGGTGGCAGTTGTGGTGGTGGTGGTGATGGTGATGGTGGTAGTGATGTTGATGGTGGTGGTTATGATGTGATGGTGATAATGGTGGTGGTGATGATGTGATGGTGATGATGGTGGTGATGGTGGTGGTGGTGATGGCAGTAGTGGTGATAGTAGTGGTGATGGTAGTGATGGTGGTGGCAGTTGTGGTGGTGATGGTGATGGCAGTAGTGATGGTGATGATGGTGGTGGTGATGTGATGGTGATAATAGTGGTGGTGATGATGTGATGGTGATGATGTGATGGTGATAATGGTGATGGTGGAGGTGGTAGTTATGGTGATGGTAGTAATGGTGGTGATAGTTATGGTGGTGATAGTGGTGATTACACACAAATCCAAAAATATAAGTTAAACATTGTAACTTATATATTAGAGACTTGAGAAATCTACTCTACTGACCTTCTCTAGTCTTAATTCCTTAATTCCATCAAATGTCGATTAATCTGATCACAATTGTTGTTCTTTAAGACTTGAAAGTACATTTAAAAGAAAGAAAAAAATGAAGTAAAAGCAACTGCTTAAGGGATATATTTCTCTTCATGGGTGAGTTTTTATTCTTCATTATTTTCATCACAGTCATTGTCACTAAAAGCATTTCAAAGTACTAAGAGTCCTTGAGAGGCTGCTGTTTCAATGCGGGAGTTTCAGTTCATTGAGACTATTGTAGAGCTATGAGACAACACTTTTCTATCAATGTAGAAATGTCTGGGATAGAGAAATTCACACTGATGGCACTAATTCCCATACACAGAGAAATCCCTTCCTTGTGTGGTTGTTTAACAGATGGTGGCATAGTCATAAGGCAGTTCACTAATATTTCTCTTCTCTTCCCTCTAGGCTCAGGGTAGGATTGAATGTCCTCAGCTGCTTTGAAGGTACGCATGGTCAAATGACTTTCTTTGGCCAATGAAACATGAGCAGTAATGACAGGTATCACTGCTGGACAGAAGTTTGCAAGCCAGGGCAAGATTCACCATATTCCCTTCCTCCTGCTATGGTGATTATGGAAGCAGGTAGAGAGGGGAGCCTGGGTCCCTAAGTGTCTATGACAGACACTCCTGACACTCCACCCCCGACAACAGACATGCATTGAGAGCCACTGAGATTTTGGTGGTTATTTTCTACCACAGCATAACCCACCCTATCCTAGCAGATAAAGATGCCAAAGAGCCGAAACAAGGGAGTGTAAAGTCACCGATGGTCCCAGAAGGAATGTACATAACTCCCAGAATAAACCACACCCTCAAGGCTGTTATTCAACCACTAACTCTGAGACATTTAATTGCTCTCTAGCGAAGGTTTATTCTAGACAAAAGGTGTCTAGGAGTGGGGGTGCCCCATGACCTGCACAAAACTGAAAGTCCCTCTGGCTCACAAAAGCCATATGATAATTTGGAGCTCTCTTTTGGCTGAATTTTGTTTCAAACAACAAACCACCTTCTTACCACCATCCAGGCAGACAGGCACAGCTCTCCTTATCATTTTCAGAACTGTTCATTGAAAGACTGCACCGCTCAAGGGATAAGCCTCCTTAAGGAACTCTACTTTTAAGAAAACCAAATCTCATAAAAGTTAGTATATTTCCACATTCAAAGTGGGGCAGCAAATGTGAAAAGCCCATCTGTGCCTACCCTCCCCTCCACCTCACAAACTCTACCACCACCCAGAGCTGTAGCCGGGCATGAAAAATCTAACACATGCAAAGTACAGAGGCTCTTTGAAAATTTGGCCCACTGCGTCTTCTATGTGAGTTGCAGTCTTACAGAGGCTTGCCAAAAACAACAAAGAGGAAAGAAAAGGAAAGGTTTTCTTTTCTCTGAACTTGGGAATGAAACATAAAACTCCTCTTTTCTACAAGGCTGAATGGCTCCAATTTTCCACACTCAGGATGATCCTTACTAGCCATTACCTTCATAATATCTAAGTGGCTTTTTAGTGGTCATTTATTTCCTCCCAAATGAATCAAGTGGCTACGGTGGCTCCAAGAGATGTCCCAGTTCCCTACTAAGAAGGCTGGGGCCCTCAGACATCCTCAGGGTCATTGTGAAGATAAAATGAAGTGGACGATATGAGTGGGCTTTCAAACACTGAGAATGTTATATTAATGGCATTATTTCTACTGTTCCTAGTTTCTACTGCATCCACCATGTCTATTGTGTTTAACTTGTACAGTTTTACGTTTTCTGAAGTCTCTACCTAGGTAAGAACATAAAGAATTAACACTTACTGGAATTACTCCAAGTACAAAATCCCCACAACCTTCTATGAGGTAGGAATAATTAAGTCCAAGAATGCAGAGAATTAAGTGATTAACCCAGGGTTACACAAATAGTGGTAAGTGGAGCGCCCCAGTCCAATCCCTGTCTGAGTGTCCGTAGACACAACATGCACACCTCCCATCTAAGCAGTCTTCCTGCTGTCAGCCAAGTCCGTTTCAAAAAGAGTGAGTGTAGAGGTGCCATCTCTTTAGGTGCTGAGGAGAATGTACTAATCTGCCCAGGTTCTGTTGGCTAGGTGGGACTCTCAACCTAGAGTTTCTTAGAGGTGACTAAAGCCTACCTTACCAAGAAAGATCTGAACAAGCAAATGAAGAACAGATAACCTGTGCTCATGAAGAAGAAAGGGCAAGATTGGGCAACTGTGGAAAAGAAATTTAGGAGCAAGCCCAATTAGAAAGTTAGTGAAAATTTATTGTACATCAACATACATTGGTTTGCAATTTTCCATAGCTTGAAATTTCCAATAACTTCCTGTAGAAATCTCTATAGGAAGAACATAATATACTATATCCATAAAAGCAAAGAGAACAAGGAGACACAAGCATGCCATGGACAAAGGCTAGGGAATATTGAGAGGGAAAGTGGGTGCGGGCAGAGAAGTAACTCCAGCAATATCACTAGAAGGATGGAAACCAAAGAGTAAAGCAAAGAAAAAAAAGTGTGGAAATTGCAGATCAAGTTTAAACGTTAAAAGGGGAAAAGGACAAAAGGGAAGAAAATCCAAAGAGCAAAAAGAAAAAAACTAAAACTGAAAGGTTTGAAATCATCAAAATTATTTCTGCAATAAATACTGTCCCCATAGAAAGCAAGTTGAAATCTGCACGAGAGGCACCAGCAGAATCACCAAGGGCCAAATTGTCTAACTGGGGTTAAGAATGCTGATAAATACATTAGCTACTTTAAAAAGCGTAACCAAAAGAAGAGAAGGAAAGCCTTTTGTTATTCAAAACATATGCAGGTTTCTAAAAAATATTTTTGTTATAAATCTTCAAATTTTTATTGAAGTCCTTTTCTCTGATTATTTTTCTACTTTATATACACAAAAAGTTACACATTTATCTCAAATAATTGCAAAAAATGTTTGTGATCTATTTCATGATGTCTTTGCAAATGCCATCGCAGAAATTCCTCATTTTGCGGGGCTATGTCCATATTCCTTTATAGCATTCTTTGATTTTGATCTATCTACTTGAACTATCCAATTCATTTGTTAAAATTTAGACCTACTTAATTCGTTTACTGAGTTAACTGGTTCACCAACTTAACTGGAATTTATAGCTGAATATATCACTCATTTCAGTCCAAATGGGCCAGCCATTTAAGCATATAGACATATAATGTGCTTTCCTCAATATTAATTAATTTGCACTGCTTCCCCACAGCAGATTATTGGCAAAATGGCTTTTCTTAAGATCTGGATCTACAATATGAACATTCACTATTGCACTCACCGACACATAAATTCCCAAAGTTGGAACGATAATTTTGTAGCTCACGTCCTTTCTTATGGAGAATTATACCTTTAAAAGAACATTTCCTGATCTCCTTTAGTAATCTTTTCCATCAGCAAAATCTTCCTCATTGGTAATATGATGAAAATAGGAAATTTAAGACTTTGTATAGTATTCTTAGAACAACCAGAAAAAAAGAATTGTTCCTATATTTAAAACGATGATGTTTTCCGGCCCCAAACATAAAAATACAGCGTTCTGAAACTGTCTTGGCTCATTTTTGTAAAGAAGTGGTCATATTTTTCTAAATAGTATCTATAGAAGAATCATTTAGAGTTCTGGTCTCAGGGGTTTTGCTGGAGAGGAGTAACGTGGCAGGATATTTGATTTTTTTTTTTCATCCAGACAGGCTGTTTCATATTTACTTAGCAAAACTACTCTAGAATTCACATAAATAATTAATTAATGAAATAACTATCAAAGTTCATGAGACATAAGAAAATATTCTCTGGGAAGTCCCCAGATTAGAAATCTGAGTTGAAGGATCTCAACTCTCACCTACACAAATGCAAAACCACTCTACAGCGGAGTTCTATTCTCAGTTCTGAATAATAACATCCAAACAAAAAATATTATCATGCTAAACAAATGGTATTTCCAAATTAAAATAAGGTATGTTCAGCACAGCGGGGAATACGGGGGGCCTAAGCGAAGGGACTTGAAAAAGTCTGAATCCGGTGCATGACAAGAGTGTGTCAGAGATCTTTTTTTGTTTATTTGTTTCTGTATCACCTTCCGTTTCATGGGATGTCTTATGACCTCCCGCCGCATGGCAACCCTGAGTCACTGTGAAAGCAACAATACTTCTGACTTATAAAGAAGTTTTTTCTAAGGAGCTTTTGACATACTTGATTTCATTTCTTCTTGTAAAGTCTTTATGATACTGAAGTCAAATTGTATTAATCCTGTGTGTATGCATGTGAATAAACAGATACATTGTTGACTGAAGGAGGTATAGTTAAATCTAAGCCAGCTAGCATTATCGATGGCAGGCCGTTCCATTTTCCTGTGATTGCTTTATCAACAGTATGCTCGAAGAGTTTCCCATAAGAACATTCCTAGGTAGCAAGCCAAGCTGCACGTGTGTGCACTGCCGAGCGGGAGGAACTTCGCTGGGGTGGGCTCCAGAGAAACAAAGAGGAACAGGACCTAGAGCTCTCACGAGAGAGGTCATTTCAGATCTCTCCTAATGGAGACAAAATGTCATCAAAAGTTGGCAGTGTTTTATTTCCCTTCCTTCCAAAGATGAAAACACGGCACCATTAGCCAAATTTACTCTGAACTTCCACCTCCTCAGGTTGCCGGTACTCAGGTTTAGCCGATGTATCTTTCCATCAAGGTAAATAATGTAAGAGGCAGATCAGTGACTGGATTGCTTAAGGAAAAATTTAGTGCAGGATGTATTTCTGATTTTGACAATGCTTTGGAGCATTAGAGCTATGGTCTTTTAGAGAAAAAAAGGCACATATTAGCTCTTTATCCGGTTTCCTTCCTCACTGAAATTTAGTCTGTGATATTTCAATCCTTAATCCTCTCTCTCTTTTTTGGTCATTTCAGTTGGTCATGAAAAGTTCTGTCGAGCATAAAAAATATGAATTGGTAATAAATAAATAGAGAAATAATAAATAAATTTCGTGGTCCTCTGGCTTCCAAGGGTCATGAGTGAACATCATAATGTACGTGATTTAAGGCAGACTTCATGTAAAGTTCATCACTGCAGACATCTCTGCTCTATAGGATCCTTTCAGGCATCCTCCCTGAAATCTAGTCTCCCTAGAGGTTTGAACTCAGAAAAAGTTATCACCCCTTGTTGCAGTGAAAGAATTTTGATAGGTCCGTAATATGCATAGATATCTGGGGAAAGAAGAAAAGAAAGAAAAGTGGGTCTGGGAGCCTGCCCTTGAAGTTGGAATCTGAAACTCTAGTCCACAGGCCCAGCTACCACACTGTGATTGATTGTAAGGGCAAAAAAATAAGATACTGAGAGAATTTTTCCAATTAATATCTCTCAACTTGAGAATTTTTACACAATAGATCATATCAGCTTTCGAGGTTGGGTCTATTTGGCACCATAATAACTAAGGTGAAAAACTTATATGTTGAAGCTACCCCATGTCAAATATATGAAAATGTAGAAATATCTTATAGCCCAAGGCCAGCAGGACCCACTAGAACAATATTCTGTTAATACTTGGTTGGTACATGTGGGTCCCTCCTGGCTGGCCACATCACCAAAGCCTGTTGAGGCATTAACTCTCCCAATGGAATAACTGGAGAGTCGCTGGCCACCTTTGTTATTCTTCATCTGGCCCCTCTAAGGAATTCTCTCTGACCTCTAGGGTCGAAATATCAAGCTGAACCTTTTGGAATTTATCATAAGCCTGGCATCTGTGCTCAGCAGTAGAGCTTCTGAATTCAAAACAGGACTGTTTCCTGGCTCAGAACTCCAGCTCCAAATTCCTTAGGCTCAGAACTGATGGGAAAACAGATCTTCACCATTCTTCTGATTTAGAAATCATTCAAACTGACAACAGATAAGAAATTGACAAGGAGATATGAAATCCTTAATTTACATAGCTGTCTCTTTTTTTCTTCTACATAGTAAAGAACAGAGCGTCCTTAACCTTGATTTTCTCACTTCTCTCAGTTTAAAGCACAGCCCATAACATTAATTACAGTGTGTGTGAGCCGGAGGGTAGAAGTTAGATTTCACATGCCGTACCACATGGCATTCTAGAAGAGCTGTACAAGTTTTAGGTGTGCTTTTTTTCCCAACTTGATATGTATGCAGCCCTCCAACTATTCAGCATGACATCGCCTATACTCCACCCAGGACCTCCACAATAACAACCTAAAAATGAATGCAGTCCCATAGAGCAAGTGCTGACAGCATTGATGGCTTAAGGATTTAGACAGATGGAGGTAAGTTTCTGATTCAGAGTTACAGAATGCTGAAGCCGAAAAAGGTATCTGAGATTATCAGTGCAAATCTTTTATTTTAGAGAAGGTAGGTGGCTTACCTACTCCAAGGTGAAACAATTAGTAAGGAGTAACCCCAAGCATTTCTTACGATTCTAAGTTTTTCCACTGCATAAGGCCATAAGCCTCCTTGAGATACTGATGTAAGTTAAACCTTTTCCAGAAAAAAAAAAAAATCATATGCATATACACATACATATGTTTGTATATAAACTCAGAAGGTTCACAGAACCCGGGGAAGCTCATTTCTAGATATTTAAGGAGTCCATGATCCCCAGGTTAAGAACTCCTGTGCCTGAATAAGCAGCTTTTCTAAATATAAAGTGCTACTTTTAATCCCTTTGAAAACTTATCACCTTTGGAATATAAACTAGATTTAATGATGTAATCTATAAAATTCAAGGGAAAAGCAATTCCAACAACTCAAATAGATGATTTAATTCCTAATCAATATTTCCATATTCTTAACATGTGTCAAGGGGAAAAAAATGTGCAAGAGAAATTTAAACCTACATGTATTTTACTACCAATTTCACATATGGACATGGAATATCTTTTCTCCTAATATGGAGATGGCTCAGCAGTATTTAAATGATTCCTTATTCCAAGTCATATAAATATGCACCAGATGTATCTTTTGTAAATGTTATGTTTTTCAACTTCTCAGCATTTGCAAGTAGTTGAAAGCTATGTCAAGCATGCTTTAATGGGGCATAAAAGTGTATTGTATTCAAAGAGATGGCACAGCTCTGTAATAGGTGAAAATACAAATGTTGTCAATGGATACATTTTCATTTTATTGATTTACACTGCATAATAGAATGCCCTGTATTCTTCTTTACATGCAAGTTCTATAACAATTGAAATATAACTAGATATAAAAAATCATGCTTACATTAATGGATTCTCTAGATGACAGAAAATTCAAAACACAGGATTTTATGGCTAGAAGGCAACTTAAAGATCAACTAATTCCCACACCCTGATTTAACAGATGAGAAAACTAAAACCAAAAGGGTTATATGAGGCAACCAAGTTACTAAGCTGGTTGTGGCATAGGGTGTATGAATTTATATATCCCTAAAAATAAGGAACCTTACTGAGTTCTTTATATTATCAGCCTCTTGACTACCTAAACAAATAGAAGAAGCAATAAAACATATATCATTTATTGATTTCCTGGGATTTACTGAAGAAGCAGAACATGATCTATATTTTGCAAACTGTCAAATTGCCTTACGGAAAATAAGTATAGGAAGTAAAATGCCAATTGCTAGCATTAAAGACTGTCAAAGAATATCATATGCCCTTTCTCCAATGTAAAATTCTAATAGACTCAAGATTAGCTTTTTTATTGTGACTACAAAAGATGTCATAGTAAATTCCCCTCTGAACATTTTTCTTTGAGGTTAAATATATCAAAGATGTTTAGGAAATATTTTCAAGTCACATGTCATAGATAGGTCACCTTGAAAACAGTATCTTTTTTCCTTTCTTAAATAAAAGTTAACATAGATTGATAGCTTATTGTAAAACTTTTTAAAATTTTGCTATTTTTTGTTATGGAGAAAACAAATCCCTATCTCGTACCATTTTATGTGACTTTCTAATATTTCTAAGCAGAGTTCAGTACTTAAGAGTGAGCATTAGTGGATACTAACTTTATACTGGCTCCTTTTTCCCGACTTAGTTTCTTTCCAACATGTATTTTTATAAACTGCCTGAAATTCTTTCTTGGAATGAGGCAGAATATTAATTAATGAATTAGGTGAAAATCATTTTTCTGAAAGCCAACTAACTTTTTCACTTCTACCTTTATGAAAAACATTTTGCCCTTTGAGGTCCAGTGGCAGCAATGAAGATTTCATTTAAAATGAAATCATTATTGAAGTTTTTCCAAACTTTCTGTCATTGTTGCTGTGAGTGGAGTGCCAGTGTTTCTCAAAGTTCCACAGCTGACTCTACGTCCTTTCAGTCTTCAGACAAAACCACTATTTTTCCTCTTGCCAGGAACTAGTATTTGCACATTCTCCTACCTGGGCAGGGTCCAGAGGAGCAGTCCCCAGAGTCCCCACATACCTTGGAAGGGCAAGGTCCGGCTCCAGAGTCCAGCCTGACTGATGGACGCTGGGTGCACCTGAAACAGCTTCATTGTTTCCCAGACAATGCCAAGGCCAATGAGGACATTTACACAGTGGCCCTGCCCATGTGCACTGAGGCATCCACACGGTCTCTGCTAAGGTGTGCGTGAGTTGAACACAGTGATGAGCCAACAAACCAAACCAGCCCCGTGGGCTTCCCTCACAGCCTCGAAGCAGGCACAAGCTCCCCAGTCAACAGTCAACGTCACGATTAGGGAAGTTGCTTCCCATTAATGGTTATTTTCCTGTCCCTTCCTCATATACAGAGAAACAGACATATGCCTATATGTCCATTTAGTGCAAGAGGTTTATAGATAGACACACGTGCACTTTCTGAGACCCTTATCATAACCTGCCATGCTTCAGTGTGATAATGATTTCAGGTTAATGTGCGGAGCCTTATTCTGTCCTCATGATCGTGAAGGGCTGGGGGAGGTGGCAGAGAGTGTAGTAATGGTGGGTAAAGAGGCCTTAGGAGGCTTTGCCATCCTTGTTTTAATATAAGACAGGGTGGGGCTGAACTCACGAAATGTCACAGAACCACTTTACAAGCACCCTAAAGGGGGAATGGGTAGAGAGCAGCAGGGTCCCTCAGAGTTTAAGAGACAAGACCCAAGTTTAAAAGCTGGTGCCACCATCATGTGCCGTAGGGTAGGTGACTTAGCCCCGCGTGCCTCAGTTGGCTCACCTGTCAAACCTAGATGCAAACTATACTTCAGAGGGCTTTTAGAGGCTTAAATACAGTAAACATAAGGGGCATGTTTCAATACCTGGTGCCTGGTAAGTGGTTAGTAAGATTTTATTACTATTATTGTTATTATTGTCATCACCAGTGTTGTTATAGAACTTCTCCTTTGAGTCAGTATGCTTGAAAATGAGAAAAGATTTGCTTGGAAGAACTCCCCTTTTTTCATCTCCCCAGACTCAGAAATTGAGCACATGCTGCTGAATTCCGGTGGACAAGTCTCCCTCCAGCTCATTCAGAGGAGTTCAAAACGGAAGAGAGGAGCGAGTGCCCAGGGCCTGGGCTAGATAGAACCCAAATGCCTCCCATCAGCAACGGTTTTGGAGTCCCACTATGAGCATTCATGGATGTGGCCACCTTGCTCCCTTGACAAAGTCCAGGCCCAGGGTGGCAAGAAGATTTTCAGAAAATCTCATCAGGTAACACTCCCCCTGGCTCCTCTCCCAGATTATTGTGAATACAATGGAACCACTTATGTTTGGGTTCCCTGAGGGCAAGAAGGGCAAATCTCATCAAACTTGAAGTTATGATAAAGAATTTTCTGGGGGTGGGGGAATGGCAGAATCCACACTGAACAACGTCACTCGACTCCAGTTGGTTGGCTTCTCATGCTGCCGCGCATTCTCCGTAAAGAACACGCCATGCTGAAGCCAATAGCCAGCAACTGGCCGGCAAAGACGCTGTCTCTTCCCAACATCACTGACGCCACGACACCCCAGTTCTTGTGTCCTCTGTGTCTCCAATGCCTTGAGAAACCATTTCTGGGCTTTTTCAACTCCTGCCGTACAAAACTATAACATCTTTAAAGCATAAGGCTTGGCACAGGAAATTTAAAAATAGAAAACAAATCTATCTTCAATGCTTAATGCACCTCTCCCTTAGGAAAATGTATACAAAACTTTCTCCTCCCCAACCCCCTCCACAAAAACCAATTTGGCTGTTAGCCAATGCCACCGGCCTTACTAAGACTGCAAGTTGAAATCAGCTCGTTGGCACAGCTGGTCCTGCCTTGACTGCTAAGACCCAGAGTGCGGAGCAAATGTGTGGCCCGGGGCCTGTGTGCAGGGTTCCCTTAAGAGTGAGGAACTTTCTTTAATGCACACCACAGCTGCCTGCCTCCCACACAGGGTGCTGGAGCTGGAGCTGGCCGGCTAGTGGTGTTTCCTAGAGGAGGGAGCTCTGTGTGGCCTGGGGAAGGGAAAAAAGATAGAGACCTGGTCATACCCAAGCTCTCTGAAGGGATTTTCATGTGGCTGCAATTTATTTCTCATTGTCCACTGATTTTGCTGCAAGGGCGCCCCATCCCATGGGGTCTAAGTGCCTTGCAACTCTCACAAATGAGGCCTTTTCTTCCAACTAACACAATGGTTGCTAATGTATCCAGTTCTCCAAAGTCAGTATTGGAAAGCAGCATTATGTTCAAGATGCTGCTGTATTTATAATAAAGGGCGTTTTTAAAAATCGCATCAAAACTGTTTTGGATTCCCTGTTTCTTTTCTTTCTTTAAGGATGCTAACTAAGTCTTGGGCTAAGGGCAGTTAATAGTAGCCAATCCTGATTGGCCAACATCTGTTTCTTTATAGGAACCTTACTTGCCAAGTAGCTGGACAGCAATACTCATTTGGTATTCATGGGAAGTACTTGCCGAACAATAATGACAATAATTGCCTCTGATTCTTGTGTTTACAACACTGCCAAAGTATCATTAGGGCCTTATTTATAGATAATAATGCTTATTAATCACAAGTATTTGAATTTTGGAATGTATTAGATTAATATTCTTTTGTACCTCAGTTCTGTACTAATGCTGTGAAAGACATTTACTGAATGCAACTCATTGGGAATGCTTATTTTGAGCTGCAAAATAATGTGTGTAATTTGCAGGTGAAAGATAAAGAAATTACATGGCTACCTCTCAACAGCCTCCACCGAGATCAACGGCCAACATGGAGAATTAGGCCCTACCTCTAAGCTGAGAAAAGAGAAAAAGCAAAATAAATATTCCTATAGACATTATTTTTGAGAAAATCTTATAAATACTCATGCCAAGAGAAATTCCTAATAATAAGTCTATTATTTTGTTTTGCCTAAATCTTCCATGGATGGCATCCCTTTACTGAAAAGGCTCTGGGGTGAAGAATAGTGATTCTGTAACGATTTCACACTGTATATGTTTTTAAAGGCTCAATGAAAAAAAACCCAGCATAGGCTAATAGTTGTTAACCAGCAAAGTACAATCTTAGGTCTAAATGTCTAGTTAAACATCCTTTATTCATTTATTCACTAATACCTTTCTATATGTTTAATTTCTGTGCAAGCAAACATTAAAACTATCAAGAATTTCCCTATTTTTATGTGTATCTAGAAATAGGAGTCATCAAAAATTTCAAAAAATTACCACACTTTTTCTAAGGTTAATCAGTAATTTCTGTTAGTATAATAAAACAACATTATAAATAAATATAAAGCATTACTAACGCATAGTTTTCACTTAGCCACTCTCTTCTGAAATTATAGCAAAAATGAAATCATTAATACTTTCTTCTTATCTAGCACATTTTATTTATTCTTGGAATATTCTTTCCTTATGTATTAGAATAATATTTCAGTTTATTTAATTAGATGAATACAAAATAAACTGACATAATTTTCCAGAAATTTTTGAAAAAGAAAGCAAAGTTTATTTAATATAAAGTCTAGGTGCTCTTTTTTCAATAATATTTGCAACAACAAAAATAAATAAATAATAATATTTGTAACAAAGTATCTTTTTTAAAACTGCCTGTAATTAATATTTACTAATGTTCTTGAGACTAAACTCAAATTATGTTCAATCTTATCCAAATACTACTTTAAAATAGCCTATAAGTCTAATTACCACCTACAATATTTAACCTTGTCCTGTCTCTTTCTCTTTATTTTGCCCCCCACAGAAAGTAAAGGGACTGCACCTTTCAATCCACCGAATTACACTGAGAAAATTGTCCTCCCTAAAACCCCTTGAAGATTTGTTCAGCAAATGTTTCCAAGTCAGAGCATACAAGGAAATGAGGATCTTAATTCAATAAATGTATAATGCTAACATTTTAATCCATTGCTGAATGTAAATAACTTTAGTGATCCCAGTTGAACTATTTAATATTAATTTAAAGTATTTTATAATATGTGCATGTGTCTCCTCTCATGGGGCAAAGTAGAAAGGTGAACAATTATCTAATAACTTCAATCAATGTATTCAGCAAAACCTGGCAAGTCAGGCCTCTCAACTCCCTTTATTTAAATCTAGGGTGAATGTCTTAATGCATATAATGACCCCCACTGGAGGTCCACTCAGGTGTGTATATCCATCTCTGTTAAAATTGGTAGAATGAGGAATCAGGTAATAGCTTATAGATTTAATCAATATCTTATAAATTTAATCATGATAGCCAATCTATTATAGATTGTTCAAATTTCATTCTTTTTTTTTTTTCTTAGTAGCTAGAAGAAAGGGAGGGCAATAACACCTGAATTATCCAAAAGATTAATTCAATTCTCCAATTTATTTTGCCTTCAGTAGACATCACCTGCTTCTCTCTTTACAAGACACGGGTAGTTGGATGAGGAAAGAAAATAAATGTGTTTTGAGAGAGCACAGATATACTGGATGTGTGTCATTGATAATGTCTAACCACTGAGGCTGAAGACCTTCAATCCCCCCAAGGGTGTCTCTCTGAACCTTACTAAATATCGTCACCCAACTGCTTACAGACTTGGGTGAGGGGTTAGTAGAGAAAGAAAGGAAGGAAAGAAGGAAGAGAGAGGGGAAGGGAGGGGAGAGAGAGGAAGAGAAAGAAACGAAGAAAGAAAGAGAGAAAAAGGGAGAAAATGGTTAGTCTATGAAGTTGGAGTTTAAATTTGAGGGTATTGAAAAGATAATTAACTATAAAAAATGGTTTGACAGAATAACTTATACTCCACCAACATCCCAGCAGTTTCCTAAGCGCCTAGTTGGATATGAAACTTGAGATCTGTCAACATTTTATAGTTGCCCTGATTTAATAAGCATTTTTCCTTCTTTTCTTTAACTGCCAAATTTTTTAATGAAATTGAATCTTGGATGCCTACATTCTGGGGAGTTTTATTTGCTATATTATAGTTCTGTCTGCTTTTAGGCCACAGAATGCCAAAGTATTTATTCTTACAAATCTTTCTCCATATGTAATTTGAGCCTACTAAAATAGTCCTTTACCCACTTCATTAATTAAGTTGACAGAAAAGATTATTTTACAATTTTGTAGTGAATGACTCTTCATCCAAATTTTTGAATGAACGTTGTGCATTTTTATGTCATTATATAGCCTATGTCTCCTCAAATCACTCCACACCATCAGATAGAAAACTTTCTAAAATAAAAGACTAACTTACTTACACAATTGATCTTAAACCCCAACTAGAGTAAAATGTTTTTACCTACTTCCAAGTAAAAGTTTTTTTTTATTTTTAATTTTCACTTGTGCTATTTCCATTATTTTAACTCAAATTTTTAGGAGATTAAGAAACAAACCTCAAAAAGTAGTTGGGCTAAATTGATTTCTATTTTCACAAGCTCGTTATTAATATTTAGATACCACCAATGAGTCATCAGTCTTTTAAATACTCTCTCTGAAATAAACAAATGATAAATTACATGTAGGAATAAATGTCATCATAAACATCATATATGTTTTTCAGTAAAGAAAGACATTTACACAAACACTGTAAAGCAAACAAAATATTTTATAAGTCAGTAAAAATAACTCATTCCATGAGAGAGCTCATTTTATCATGGCTTTAAGAAAACTTCAAAACTTTATCATTTTGATTCCTTTATCAATTAGGACAAATAACATTTAAAATATAAAATTCAGATATAACATTTCTTTACATTTACTCAGCACAAATGAGCATGTGGATGCTTGCCAATGAATACCAAAGTATTCATTTTAACTGTAATTCTTATTTTAACCAAAAAAGGCACCTGAAAATCCAAAGATTCAAAATACCATTAAAAGAAGCAAATAAGTAACATGTAATCCCATATTATACAAATCATTTCAAGTATTAATATATGCTTCAAATTTGCTTTTACATTTTGAATTATCACTAGAGTACTCAATGTCTTTTAATGCAGGAAGAGGACCACAAGATTAACTAGTTAAAAATGTCTTCCTTACAGTAGAATGGAAAATAAAATTACTGCTCTCTTTCATTTCATCCTGAATTTAATTTTTGTTCTAAGGCAACAATATTTAAACTGTAAAAAAAAGACAAAAAATATGTACCTGACTTTAGATAGAATGCTTATATTTTAAATATGCATTTTAAAGTATGCTGCCCTTTTTATTTTATGGAAAACAAGTTATTTAAGTTCATAGTACTTTTAAATGGGGTGTACGTAGATTATTAATACTATGGATCTACTATTTACTGATTTTTGTGGTGCCATCTACAGTTAGCACAATTCAGACTTCAAAAGAAATTTTGAAGTATTTTTCAATATGAGTAAGATTTACTCACTTCCTCTTATTTTAAGACTATCTCTTATAGAATGTATTGTTAATCATAGAAGTTTGGTATATTACACATGGGCATGTTATATGCAAATGCATTCAGTTGGGGTATGTATATATTTTGTTATGTTATGTACATAAACATCTACCCTTGTGCATATGTATATTTACATCATGTATAAATATGTGTAGTATATTACCAAACTGTACTATACTTAAGGAGGAGGAGGAGCTTCCAAGGATTGCCATACAATATTTTAGTTAACTGAGTACTGTTTTCTGTGAAAGTAATTAGGTTGTTTTTTTGTTTTTTGCTTTTCACAGTCCCAAAGGTGGGTGTTTATAGACATAGTAATTTGCTGTTTTTCAAAAGGCTAGTTTTAAATTTTTATGTCAACATTGCTTTAAATAAATAAAAGTGATACCCTCCCCTTCACCCTTCCCCTCCTTTAGGAAGGCCTATGGGCAAACAGCTTGATAAATAATTCAAAGAAAAACTAAACTTTGCTTCTAAAAACAAAAGCTCATCTATTTAAACACCCACATTTTACCATTAACATTCTTTGTTAAAATTTAGCTGTCTATAAATTATCTTATGAAAAAGAGTGACGGAAATTGTATCAAGACACTGGCTGGTGAAGGCCTCTTGAGTCGCTAGTGAGTGTGTGGAAATGTTACTTAGGGACTTTCTTCAGGATAGGCGGTCTTATAAAGAATTATGGCTAACAGTAAAACCATCTAATATTCATAAATCCAACAAGCAAAAAATAAATATATATCACAGGTATTTTTAAATTCTTGAAAATCTTCAGATGCAAACATCAAGGAAAAAAGAGGACAACTAAAAGCAAGAAACTAAAAGTTTCTTTTTGGAATCTTCTGGATCTCAGGTTATCAAAAATATAGTCTGGCGATAGGGTTCATAGCGTCAGTGAAGGAGAGAAATGTTTAGCCTTTTTCTGAATTTCTCTGTCCTGTTTCCTCTTGAGAGCTGGACAAGCTTTGTGAGACCAGGGAGGGAGAGAGTCCCTGGTTAATGTTTTAAGTAGGAAGAATGTAATTTGGCCCAAGTTTTCTTCTACTAGCCGCTTTCTCTTTTCTTATGGAAAGATCATTGACAGCCTCTGTTTTGTTTGAAAGTATGGAAATCACAGACTGGAGGAAAGCGGAGTCATTATTTCAGAATTGAAAATTCGCTCCCCTATTTCCCATCCCTGGAGAGGAGCCAGTAAGTTGGAAAGGTGCACAACAGAACTACAGCTGGTCAAAGAGACGCCCCAAAAGTGATTTGCAATTGGTTCCTACCTCCTTCCTAGCCCTCTAAAACTAAAAACCTCCTCTATGCAGCAATTTTTAAGGCCAGGACAGAGAGAAAGCAGATATACAAGTCCCCAAGACGTGGCTTCCTGGCGCGTGAAATCCTGTCTAAAGAGCAAGCTGGATGATGGACACGCTCTCGGCATCTTTTCCCAGCTAACATTGTCCGTTTCAGCCTTGCCCTGGCTCACGTGGGTCAGGGTGTCCACGAATATCCCGGACCACAAGGAGGATCTCTTTGGGAACCAGATGGGAAGACTCAGGCGAAAGAGGGAGATGCAAGTGTAGAGAACGGAGGGAGGGGAGGGGGGAAATAATAAGCTCCTCGGTTGCAGATTTAGATCTCAAGGCTGAAAGGGATACGCTTGCACTAGAGCATCCTTTAGCGCCTCCTGCCCTGCCCTGCGCGCGCACCACACTCACGCACACGCGTCCTCGCACGCGCACACACGCACACTGCTCCAGCCCTGCCACGCGCCACACCGCTGGGGAAACGACCCCTCCGAGGCGCACTCGCCCGAGGTGAGGCGGCCCAGCCCTTCCTGGCGCCGGGCGCTGCTGCAGCGTGGAGACAGCGCGGCCTTCAGTGCTCCGGAGCGCGCGGGCCGGACACGAGGCGCGCGGCCGCCGACACCGGCGGGGGCTGCCCGGCGCGGACTGGAGAGGGGGCGGGAGCGGAGCGGCCGACCGAAGTCGGGGAAGGGGTGACACCGGCTGCCCGCCTCCCTCCGTTGCCCTTTCTCCCTCATTCCCCTCCCACCCTGCCGCTCCACCGCCGTCCGGAGCTTACGTTTAGAAAAGGCACCGAGCGCCTGCAGGCGCCACGGACCAGGCGGGGCGGCGAGGCGTGTGCGCGCCGACGGGCTTGGACATGGGCAGCGCGGGGACTTTACGCGGCCGAAGCACCACCGCGGACCCTCCCACTGCCAGCCTGCAGGGGGCGCCGGCGCGCTCGCGCCCCGCGGGGCCCCAGGTGCCCGCCTCCACGCGCGGAGGACCCGGACGGGAACTGGTTCCCTCCGCACCTCTCTGGAGGGCCAGGCGCAGCCCTGAGGCTGGTGCTCACCGGTGGGACCGGGACAGTATTGTCACACTTGTCACCAACGAGGGGCCGCGTGGTGTCGCAGTCCGCTTTCCCGTCTCCGCGTCTGGAGGAGGCCTCAGGATGGCAGGGGGAGTTTGCCTCCTGGCTTGTTGGCTTTGCTTGACTCAATCATTACTGTGGGGTTGGGAGGGGGAGCTTTGCTTTTCTGTCCTGGCAGAGCCACGCAAGGCGTCGGAAAGTTTTCTACCACTTGGGGGACGAAGGCGGATGAAGTGTGAACCTTGCTTCCTGGCTGGGACGGTCCGAAAGTACCAGAAGTCTCGCCGGCGAGCTGCGCCTTCAGCTTAACCGGCAGTCACCTGAAACGCACGCCTCTCCTCCGGCCAGAGGGACTCGAGGCCGCCTAGGAAATCGCTCTGCGGACGTGGCGGGCCCTGAAATGGGGACCCGGGGCGTGGGAGGGGGAGAGACCCGGGAATCTGCTGCGAGCGCAGCACCGGGCCCCTCCCGAGCCAGTGGGCCGCGCCCTCCTTCCCGCTCGGTGGGGCTTTGCCTACCCCGCAGCCTCGCTCGAAGGGGAAAGTGGGGGGCCACGTTCCCAGAGGAATTGAGTTCGCGAGCTCACAGGGCACCGATGGGAATTCCATCGGACCCAGGGGTTCTGCAAATACTCCAGAGAAGCGCCCAGGGCCGAAAGTGCGCCCTAAGTAGACCAGATTTTATGAAAGTCCAAAGCCCGGGGTGTCCACCTCCCTTACTCCAGAAGTTCAACTGAGCTTCATGTAGTGATTGTCCCCAGCCCGACCCAGACCCAGCAGCCAAGCAGAGGCCAGAGGTGTGAGGACTTTTTTTTTAAAGACCCACATCTTGTAAATGTGAGATTTTTATCAGGCAGCACCGATTACTTAAAGCGTTCCATTTCTGCGCGATCCAATTTTATTAGGATTTACTCTCATTTGTGCTCGGCTTCTCTGGGGAAATAATGCTTTGATTAATGTAATCCTAGCCCGGGATCCGCCACATGCCCCTCGACCCTCTCCCAAGAGAAGGGGTCTGTTTGACAAACAATAACAGAGCAGTAACTCTTGCAATCTGCCCACACCTTTGAGGGGGGTGGCTGGGGAGAGGGTGACACACGTTCACACGCCGCTTGCTAAAAGCAATGGCGAGAGGAGGGAGCAGGGTCTACACGGGGCGAACTTTCCAGACGCAGATCCCTGGGCTTCAGGGCGCCGGGGCTCATGGGGAGGGGCCCTGGACGGGGGAAGCGTGGGTACATGTGCGCCCCTGCCGTCTGCTTCGTCGGGGTGTCTGCCTCTTTGTCCCCCGCCACAGGCCTCCACGGCGGGGATTTGCGTGCCCGCGGTGGGCAGCCCCCGACCCAGGGAGCGTCCACAGCGCCCACCCGCGGCCCCAAAGTATCTCGAGAGAGAATCTTAAGGGTTAACCAGGCACCAACCTGAGGCGCCCTGCAGCTGCCAAAATCTCAGCCGAAAACTTAGAACTTGGGACCCAATTCAACGGTCTTCCTCTTCCATATATGCATCCATCCATCCCTGCGTGCGTACATGCATACAATACAAATCCCGGCCGCCCGCGCTGAGAGCTGCGCCTCGCCCTTGCAGCCGGCTGCGAGCGGGCGCCCCCCTTCCAGCTTTCCCTCCTCCCGCGCAGCCCCAGCCTCCTCCCCAAAGGGAGAACAGCTCAATTACGAAAAGGAGCGAAGGAACGAAATCCCAGGCTCAGAGGCGTCCGCCGACGCTCCTCTGTTCCTGGTCCCTGTCGCGCAATCCCCACCCCCACCGTCCCCAGCTCGGGGAGGGAGGGGACGTGGCGTTGCGAGGGGTCCTGCCCTGCTCCGCCGGAACAAAGCCCGCCGCGGGAGCTCGCGGCCGCGCACCGAGCTGGGGACAAAGGCTAGCGGGCCGCGCCGAACGCCAAGCCTGCGCTCCTACGGCCGGGCGGGAAGGAGGCCCAGAATATGGGGTGCAGTTTGCCCTTGGGTTTTCTTGGGTTGCGACATCTCGCTCCTGTGTACCCAATGACCCGTTAGGGTGACTCAGCGTTTATCTCGATGCCTCCCGCGCCCCCCTCTCCTTCTCTTGTCCTTTTCTGTCCCCAATCTCCTCCACCTCTCCCTCCTTCTTCTTTATCCACCTCCCTCCTTTTCCCTTACCCCCTTCTCACTTTGCCCTTTTTACCTCTTTCCCTTTTTCTTTTCGATAGAAAAGCAATGCTAATTCGACTTCTGAAGCCCGCTCTAGATGTTCAAATAACAGTCTGAAAGACCTTACTGGGCAGTGCTCAGGGAGAAAAGGGGAGTAATGGGAGCCTTTTAATTTTATTATGCAAACTGTGCTCTAAATAAAATAAAATGCCGTTAGAATGCGATCTGAGGGAGCCGAGCTTAGCCCTGGGGCCCCACAAATCGCTGCTGATTTGGGGGAAGCCGCTTCTCATGCCCACAGATCACAGGAATGGGGAGGAGGCGAAAGGAGGACCCCGCCGCTCTGGAACGGGGACCTTGAGCGCTGGAGTCTCCAAGGTAAACCTTTCTAGGGAAAGTTCTAATCGTACTTTCTAACCCTAGAAAGGAATCGCTTAGCAGACCCCTCCAATAAAATCGTAGTATTTTCGAATTTAGGATATTTTAATAGTGTTTTTCCAAGTGAAGTTTTACTTGTTTTTGTGATGTGAATTAAAAATAAAGGGAACACAGCCCACAGTATTTGAACAATATATGCCTTGATTTCTGGAGGCTTTTTGCACCCCGATTTAATACTAAATTAACATTTGATTGTCTATCTAATGCCGCTATAAGCCTGGTATCCTCCCCTTGGGCTTTATTAAGTAACCAGGCTCCCTACAGAAAATTTGGGGAGAGAGTTGAGTGTTCAAAGCAATATCGGACACATAAATTTTAACTTGGGACTAACAAACCAGAGCTGCAGAAAGCTACAATGAACAAGGTCACTTAATTCTATGACCAAAGTCACTACCACGTAATTTAGTGCTGAAATTATCTTGCTGCAAACCATGGAGTATTTGAAGTATCAAATATTAATGAACACACTCGATACTATATTTTAAAAGTGAACAACAATAATCACACTTTCTTGAAAACACCCCTGAGTCTGGCCTGCCCGGGGTGGGCACCAGGATGGGTTAGGGCCCACGGAAGGAGCAAGACAGTGAAGTGGAAGCTTCAGCATCCACTCTAGAGAAGATAGCACAGAAGCACGGTTTGCGGAAAATGCAGAAAAGAGCAGCCTTCAGCCTGACACGCTGCAATCTGCACCCAGCTCCTCAGACAATAGCTAAGTTCAAATGTCAAAAAAAAAAAAAAAAAAATCTAATAAAAAAAACCAGAGGCACCAAAGTGCAAGAATTGTTTTCTGGTATGCCACAACGACTCTCTTATCCACCTCCAGACAACCCGGTTCCAACCCAGAAAGGAGATGCTGTATAGTGTATAGGGAATATTTGATGCAGGGAGTGTCCCCAAGAGAAAGTGAGCAGTTCAATTCTGTTAGTACTACCACAAGCTCAAAAAAATCTAACCACTCCTCTGGTAAAGCTGAGTTAATATTTCTGGGTTTTCCTTTTAAACACACACACACACACATACACATACACACACACACACAGAAAACCACCAAGTTGACCTTGGAATATTTTTCTAGCTAGGACATATCCACATTTTTTGTTAATGAATCATCATCATCACTGGGTCAGTCAGCTGGGCTCTGCGTTACCTAGCCTTATGAATTTAAATTCAAAGAAGACCATTACATTGGGGGGATGCAGGGAGGGTGATGAGGGGCAGGCAGGAATAGTCCATCACACTGTGTCAGCTCCAGCTTCCCTAGCGATTGGTGGCTTTCATTACCAGACTTGTCAGGTGCACACATGCAGCTACAGTGGGCAAACTGTTGGAAATGGGTTGTTTTAGAAGCATACACTTGATTACCAACTTACTGTGCCTTCTTAATTTATTTCCCACAATCTGAAATGCCCTGTAGTTTAAAGCTATCCTATAAGCATCAGAAAGCAAGCTTCTTGCTTTTGGGTGAGAAATCATAGTGTCTTTGAATTTATAATTACTCCTTCAAACCCATCTTTTAAAATAACCGAGTGCTTGCTCCTTTCCTACAGATCAGATAAATCAGTTATCAAAGTGATACAAAGAACTGGGGGGGGGGGAGGAAAGCATGGGTACCCTTCAAAAAACTTAACAAAACCAAAAAACAACTTATCCACTGCCAAGACAACAAATACTCTTTTCCACCCAAAAGCTACCGTGGAAGAGCCCTTCCCTTTGTACATAACACACAGTGTAAGTTGTGAGTATGTTTAACATGTTACTTGTAAATGCTAATGGCACATGTGCTTCTGAACTGCAGCAGTATCAGAGCACCTTACCATTCTCAAATGGAAGCAAATGAGTAAATACCCACTCTGAGTTTTGTACATTTGACCTAGGTAATGTTCTTCATTCTCTCATTTGGCAAAAGCAATTTCACCATCCCCAACAATTAAAAGTCTGTAGCTTTGCCCAGCACTTTGGATCTTAATTCATACCCAGCTTGATCATTTCCACCCCCAAATCATTATAGAATGCTAAAGCTGGCTCTATATATGTCAGTTTTTCTCAAATTAACTTGTTGCTTTACCCAGAATTCTTATTTTCTGTTTCTTTTACATTAAGAAACCTAGGACTATAGATATCATAAGGGGCAAGTATTTTTTCTTTCCGTTTAATTTTTTAAGTACATTTGTGAAAAAAGGAAAGTGAGTAGCAGCCTAGACAGTAACAATCACAGATCTCATGAAAAGTGGCGTGAAAAAAATTATGCTCTAAGTATATATAATGATTGCTCCACCAGTGCTTTCCAAAACGTCTGGCTGAACAGAAAAGTTTCTTTTCTCCCTAATAATTTTTAAAGGCATTCAGCAGCTCTTGGCGTGTGAAGTAAGTTAGAGCTTTGAGACATTTGTCCAGTTCATGTGGATCTCCCCCAGAAGTCTTTTGTCTGAAGTGTCTAGAGAGCTGAAGAAAAAGCAATGTTTGGGCTCAAATTACAGTTTCCTCAATTCTCCACTTTATTAGCGCAAACCTGACAGTACATTTCCTGACTCTAAATTGAGAGCTCGATAGTGAAAATCATGTAATGAAAATGTTTGAGTGTGTCCCCTTTGCTTTTATTTATCATTCCCATAATCTTTCAACCCTCCTAGAATATATACCACTTAAATCCAAACCCAGTCAGGTTTGGATTTAGTAAGTCATACTAAAGTTAGCTTCAAAGAAAAACTTCTCCTAGTTGGAAGCTGGTTGTCTTAGAGCTATGTTAGAAAAAAATAAGGTACCTTTTCCCCTCTTGCACAGGAACATTAGAGCCATCACGTAATGTGGCCCTTACTAAACAGGCTCTGTGACACATTCACAGGTGCGCTCGGCTACTGAACCGTGGAAGCCAGCTTCTCACTTGCAGTCACTCCTGGCTTCCCTTTCTTGGTCACGCTCTCTAAATCTCCTTGGGAAAATTGTTAGTGACAAATAGACTAATTCCTCAGAACCAGCCAGGATTTGCCCTTCACTATTTTAGGAAGTTTTACACATATCTTTCCCACCCTTTACCACAATAAAACTCAGTCTTCATTAGCAGTATCTAAAAATTTTTGAGGGGGGAACCTTGTACTAGATTGAAACTTTTCTTCAACTGGGTTAAGTAACGTACTAAAAAGTTTCAAGCCTTCTAACCCATGGTTATTTTGTATTTGCTTTTCCCTAGCAAGCCTTTCAAAGACAAATCCAAAATCTTTCTAAAACCATAAGCCATACCAAGAATGAAAGTAGCCACTAAATAGCAAATGGAGTAAAAGAGATCCTGGGCACTTCAACTAAATCTTCAGGACCCTGAATTTTATTTAGAAGTCAAAGCATGTATCAGGGTGAAGAACGTCCATTATTTAACAGATAATACCTTAGAATGCATTTTTTCTTGACTATTTCCCAAAAAAATACAACCTGAAAGATAGCTTCTTAAGTAACCTATTAAATACCCTTAATAATAATTTTTAAAAACGGTTTTTGCTTTCACAACCCATTTCTGTTTTCCAGCTCTATATACACTTCACTGAGAGACATGGAGGAATAGTTTTTGAACTGTATTTCTTTCTGGACCATTTCACAGACACAGGTGGGTGGGGGATGGGGAAGTCATTGTCCTCATATTTTAAAACCCCGTGTTATGCAATGAATCACTCCTTATTGTGAATATGCATAGAAAGGTAGGGGTGTTTGTTCCTTTGGCAAGTTTGGAAAAGCAGATTTGCTTTTGAAACAGCTACATTTTACTCAGTACCGGCTAAGGCAAGTCAGTGCGCCCCCTGCTGACAAGTCAATAGTGCTACTCCTGAGCAAAGTTTATTTTGTTCAGTAAACCGTGTCATATAAAATTAACAACAACCAATAAAATTAGCTTATATGTTTCAACTGTAAAAGTCCAAAACAAAATAAAGCTAGTTTTAGTGGCACTAGAAATCTCTAGTTTGGCTTCTTCTCTTTGGCTGAACCAAGGTCCTTTTATCTAAAGCCCAGTGCACAAACATATAGCTTAATGTGACTAGTGTTCTTCCTTTTATTTCTTTCTCTATGGCAACCAATACGCTCTGCTCAGAAATGTTCCCCATCAAGGAAACAAATGATCTTCAGGGAGCAGCTCTATATGGCATCTGGTCCAATGGAGCACACAGAGTTAACCCCAGTCAAAAGCAACGCTGCCAAGCACGTAAACAAGGAATGGAAAACTGGCGATTCTTGCCCCCCTCCCCAACTTAAATCTCTTCCTCCCTCGTTACAAACCATTTCATTGATTTGGCATCAACTGTTTCCAAATAAATTACCAATTCTAAATTGCAAGGTGTTCTGTGTACAAAAGTGCAATAAAATTCCAGCCATTTGATTCTCCCCCTCATCACCCCAGACGCCGCTTCCTTTAAAAGAACAAAACCGAGAAGCTTTTAAAATTCTCTCCAGCCTATTTCACTAAGGTAAGGCGCTCACAGGGGCCTGGACTTGGCCTAGCTATTTCCTCCAGCCATATTTATCTAATTAACTGCACCTAGCAAGTAACTGCACCCTCAATTTTTACAAAACCCCGGGGACAGTGGCGAGGAGGGGGCAAGTGGAGTGGGGTTGTCAAAAATGGAAAACAAAGTAAAATCTAGTTTGTTCCACTGAAGCTCCAACCTCCTTTGGGAATAAAGTGTGGGGATGTCCTGGTTAGTTTTGATTGATCACCCTCTTTCTGATGGGCTTTCACTACCGAGCTGGGAGGCTGCAGCTTCCCGCCTGCTCCCCAGACACAGTATTAACCAGGGGTGCCCTGACTTCCTGCCTTGCTTCCTCCTTCCCCAGCTCTGTGCCCTCCCTTTGCCAAGCCCCCCCCTCCATCCTCCTGCTCCC
>VBSM01002608.1:95922415-96006273 GCA_008086735.1 Cheirogaleus medius | reverse complement strand
AAAAAAAAAAAGTGGAACTCAAAGAAACCTTAAGTGGAAATATTTGCTGTATTACGACATGCTCAGAGGCATTAGGTTCTTTTTTTTTCTTTCAGTAAAACATACATAATAAACAGAAACCCATTTATTTACAAATACAAATGGCCTAGACAAGCCACATTCCATATATGTAACTCATTAATGGAATTCGTTCCTTTTCCTCCCTTTGGAAACAAATTTTAGCTTTTAAAAATTTCCCTGTCTTGGGAAAGGGAAGGAAAGTGGTTAGTTTACCTGCTCCTTGAAAAAAGAGCAGGATTGCCCCCACCAATTCTCATCTGTAGGCATACTAAACAGTATAAAATAACCTTTTAAAATATACAGATAAGTTTTTGTTTTTTTCACTCTTCAGAAAAGAAGTTTGTTGGGTACAGTTGGTGTCACCAGAGTTGCCCAGTAGAAATGGGCTAGTAATATCATCTTAGCTGGGGTGTGTGTGTGTGTGTGTGTGTGTGTAAGCACATGCCCAGGTGAACAAAACCAAAATTTAAATACTTTGAGCTGGCTGGGAATATGCCACAATTGTATCTGTAAAACATACTCAGTTGGTGGCACAGTTTTAGAAAAGTCTAAAACTGGAAATGTAGCTGCTGGCCTGTCTCCTTCCTTAAAGAAGTTATACACAGGTAGAGTGCTAGGTGATGGCTTCCTTGTCACCAGTATGGCCAGGATCACTTACCTTACCTAGAGAACTTGAGTCTGGTCTTTTTTAATTCAGAAAGTTTTTTGTAAGTGAATCCTCTTCCCCTATAAGTTGGGAGAAGGGTGTTGTTTGAGGGAGAGTTGTTCTTGTTCAGAGGAAGGCAGAATCAAGTGTGAGTTTTCGGTGTGACCCAGTGAGTAGCAGAACGCACCTGAGATATGTCTGGGCTTTGTAAGTTCCCAATATTTGACATGGTTGCACAGAACAAAAAGAATGGTCACCACCGCCCATGTTTCACTGTTGTAACTACAAAATAATGGGACAGACACTGAAAGGGAAGTGAAAACATTTTTATTTTAATAATTAAGAAAAAGGACAGGAGGTGTTCTGACGAAGAGCTTCCTGGGAGATCACACGCTTGTTCTGTCTTCTAGGACTGCCTCTCCGCAAAAGGCAAGCCCATTTAGTCGGCTGGAACATTGCACACTGAAATAGAATAGATATTCATGTCAAAGAGCTCTTCTTGTACCAGGGCTGGAATAAAAGGCGCCCAAACCTACCACCCTCGCTCTACCCAGGTTCAGACAGGGCAACTTTGAGATGTGAGTAGGGGCAGGCAGGCTGGTTCCAATCTGCACCCTTAAGGGTCTCAGAATGAGGGAGCCGATTTTTCATTTATATTTCCAAGGTTGAAAACTCTCCAGCACAGTTAAAAAAATTAAATAGGTCTAATCAGAAAATATAGTATCATCCAGAAACTAACAAAAGGGAAATAAATGTCTTTATAGCTTGGTCTTGAGAATCTTCAGGTTACAATAGTGAAAAAGCCATCAGGGAACAAAATAGCATCTACAAACTATTTTTAATTAGCATTTTGGGAGGAAAAATGTTTCAAATTTCAAAATTGCTCAGGCAAGCCTACTGATTGATTCTACTTTGTATGCCTTGAACATTTCTGCCAAACGGGGCTTTAAAAATGTTTCAGCCTTGAAAGAAGGTCTTTACTCTTCCAAGAACTATTTAATAGTTGTCCTGGATGTTTTTAACAAGAGAAGGATTTTAAGCTAGTAGCCTGAGTCCCACACAGTCTGGGGGAATGGAAGTGGTGGATAATCAAGGCACTGAGCGGCCTGCACCTGAAACGGGATTTCTGCTTTTCAGTGAGGAGGGGCCCGCTGAGGTCAGCTGTGTTTACATATGTACCTGATCCCACAGACTTTCCTCCATTTATCAAAGTGGAAGGCCTTGCAGGTGAGGGGGTGGAAGTGAGGGGGACAGAAAGACCAAAGGAGAGATCAGTTACCTCTCCCCTTTGTTCCTGGGCCTTGAACTGGGGTTTCAAGGAGGGGAATAAAAGCCCCCAGGGAATGAAGGTTCCACCTCCATTTGCATCATCCTGACACCCCCACTAGAAAACCAAGTGCTGGCCAATTTAGAGCAAAATGGTAACTTGAGGAATCCCTGTGTGGGTGTGTTACATAACATAACAAAACCCTCTGCGGTGAGAGGTGCACACACTTGATTTTCTCCCAATAACTATGTGCAGGTGGAAAGCCCTAGAAATGAGGAATGAAGACAAGTTAAATAGGTAGACTATGGAGAAATGTGTAGCCATATATGATAGGCGCATGTAAGCTTGTGTGTATGTAAACAGTCATACTTCCATCTTCTGTGTGCCAGGGCATCCTTCAGAGATCCTGCCTAAAGCTGTACCTTGGCTAACTAAGGAAGAGTCACATTTTTTAATGGAGGTATAGGGGGGTGACAATCGTACCTAAGAATACTGGGACCTGGTTGCCCTGTGGCCAGTAGGAACTAGGTTATTTCACAGCTGTGTCATCCTCAACCAGCACTTTTTGTCAGAATCCTCAAACCCTTAGTGGGAGAGCTGGTTACCCCCTCCCCCATGTGCCCTGCCTGGTCCCCCCCAGTCACCCCTACGGTGGCAGGAGATCTACTCCTTCACCAGTAGCAGGATTGCGTCGCTGCTGCAACCCGAGGTCACATTCAGAAAGCCCGTTCTTCCAGGACAGCTTCGCCCCAGGCAGTGCAAACCGTGTTTATCTGCCCCAAACACGAAGGGAAGATTGTAACCAAAGCACAAGTATTCTGCAGGAGGGGATCTGAAACAGGACAGTTGATCCTGGGCAGATCCCCTGCACCAGGCTCTCTCCGCTGGGGGCCGGCGGAGAGGGAGCGAACCGAGGGGCCCGGGAGGGGGAGCTACCGAAGGCGAGCACACTGACAGAGCTGTAACAAAGGCTTCCTGAAAAACTAGTACCAAGGATCTTTAAAGGATCACACACCTTGCAGGCGCGTCCCCAGCTGCTGAGACGTGGAGCCCGTTGATTGTTCCCCCGGGCTCCGCAGATATGCCCCTAGAGTCAATAATGCGGGGCTGGCTGCCTGCTCTCAGCCCGGGCCCCTGAGCCACCACAGGTCCCCGCGGGCATGGGTAAGTGACTGCGCCTGGGCCCGCAGGGCCTCATCTAAAGCTGTTCCCCGGGCGGCTCCGGGAGGCGGTGGCCTTGTTGGGCAACATGCCTCGCCCTTGGTTGGCCCGGGAAGGTCGTGGGCTGCAGTCTGGCCTGACGATGCAGGCCCTGAAGCCTCCCTGCCGGGCAAGAGGAAGAGCGAGAAGCCGGAGCTCCGGGGGTTGGCGGGGTGTCTCAGTCACCCCGGCCTTTGCAAGGAAAGGAAGCAGGCCGCTGAGGAAAGGATGCCGGCTTGACACAGTGTTGGGCACTCACAGAGGCTAGCTGGGCATTTCCCCACCGCTAAGTCTGAGCACTCCGCTCCTGCCGAGGCTCCCCAGGGCCAGATTCTCCTCCAGGCCACCGCTCCCATCCCCGCCGTCGCAGAACCCGGGCGGGGACCCTTCGGCCCTGAGCAGCCATGACCTCCAGCTGCTGGGTAGGAACTGGTGGACAGTGATTGGCGACCCAGCACCGGGAGACAGGGAAGAGTTGAAATTAATGCAGTAAAGTGAAGGGGAGGGGGTGCGGAAATCTCCCTAAAGACCCAAACTTCACCCCAGCGCCCCCACTGGGTTCTGAAAACTCTGGGTGCAGCTCCCACGTGCCTACGAGTAGGTGGGAGAGGCATGGCTCCAGAAACTCAAGGGCCCAGGAATGGGGCCCAGCACAGAACAGACGGGAAGTTAGAAGTCCAGGGCAGGGTTCAGGGCTAGAAGCAGGTGCAAGAATCCACAAGCAGAGGAGTCCTTCCTCCAGTGACAAAGTGGGTGGTGAGAATGCAACTTTGGGAGAGGGGTTAGATGTGGGACTAAAATATGGTCAGTGACTTCCTCTACTTCACCATGTGCCCGTTCTTTAATTCAACCCAGGGGAAACCTAGAGGATCGCAGCAGACCTCCAGCTTCCAGCACCCACCAAACCTCCCAGTCGAACTGAGCTACCCAGAGCCAAGGTCAGCCAAAGCTGGTTCAAGTCCTCAGGCCTGACCTTCAGACACCTTGCCATCTCCCCCCTTGCCCACCTACCTGGGGTTGGCAAGGACTCCCACCTCACAAAAGGCCACTCCCTTGGGGCCTGCTCTGAAATTCCAGCCAGCCAGTCTGGATTGGCAGAGGGAGCAGGAGGCAATAGGTGATACAAGCCCCTACTCCTGCTACAAACAAGTCCAAATGAGATGCATTTTGGCTGATCAATCCACTGGATTTTATGCAGCTTAATGTGTCTATGTCTTGTCAACTCCTCTAGTTGGAAAAATAGCAGAATTTTTTTTTTAAAGATTATATGCGTGGTGGGGGGTTCCAACTACAATTTCATACAGAGAGATGGGGTGAGGGTGGGGACAGGGAGCAGTTTACTGACAGGAACAACATTATATAAACCCTCCTAAAATGCAACCTTAAGTCACAAAGAAAAAAAGGAAAAGAGGAAGAAGCATTATGGTTGCTGACAAGAGACCCTGATGAAATTAGGTGGATTCAGGCCAGGAAAAGTTTAAAGCTATGACATTTCTTTTTAAGAAACAAACTCATTTGTATTTACTTAGGTACAGGGAACAGGTCAACCTCTTTCTCCAGCTCACCTGACACTGAAATAATGTGTAGACCCACCTAGGGGGATGTCCAGGGGGCACTAGGGAGGGATAGGTTTTCTGACACAATGGAGGCCCTCCCTATACAGTGTTTGTTCTCTTCTTTATATGTCAATTTTCAAACAACTTGTAAGTTGAGGAAAACTGCCACCGGCTCTTACCAGACTCTCCCACCAGGTGTCCTGACAAAGCAGGACCTCTCAGACCTGAGTTACATAGGCCTCCTATAAGTAAGGGGAGAAGGTGCCAGGTTCTAGGGGCCAAATAGCTTCTGGTGGTCTGCCCTAGTCCTGCTTGTGCCGTTTCTCCAGGCATTTTGGGAGAGTTCTGGTCTTTTAGCACAGAGCCCTGGAACTCCTGCAGGACAGCTGAATGAGATCACTGAGACAATAAACCTAGGGCCAGCTCCACCCTCCATCCTTTCCCCTCTTCACAGGTATTTGTTGTCTCAGGCTTGTGTGCAGAGGACTCGTGGAAGGGGAACAACTGATTTTCTTTGTCCTGTTCTCAAGCCCTGCCACGCACTCCCCATCCCCAGGCTTAGGGGTTGGCCGGGCCTAAACTGGAGTTGTTTGCTGGGAGTCCTTGTGGGGAGTTTCCAGGGGGGGCCTTGTCCCCACTCTTGCCCCCTCTTTCATGGGGTACTAGGGTCAGCAGGGAATTTGTTCTCAAAGAGCCTCTGGGTTCCCTGGCTACTTCTGGCTGCTTAGGAGCAGAAGGAAATCTGTTGTTGATACATGGAGCTCTCCTATTTAGATCCACCTCTGGGTCAGCTGTCCACTTAAGCTGTACTGGCTCCACTCTCAGGACTCAGGGTCACACAAAGTTGCCAACAGCATGGGCCAGGCCAAAGAGGTTTTTCCCTAGGAAGCCACTGAAGGGAGAATACCTCAGGCCCATTTCATTCAAGTGAAGGTTTTGGAACCTTCAAATGTGGGAGGTAATCCCATGCCACCATGTTACCTGTGGAGGATTCCTCCCCTGCTGTATTTCTTGGCAGGCTGAGGTGTGAGATGCCCCACTGCAGGGCAATTAACTCTGACAAAATAGAAATGGGGAGGGGGTTGTGTGCTTCACATCGAGAGAAGAGGCCACCCAGTGCTCAGAAAGTATCAAAACTTTTATGCTGCTTAGCAGAGGAGCGTGCTTGTCACAAGCAGCTCAGGTTTCTGCCATGCAGCCTGGGCATTTCCATACTGGCCTGGTAAATACATCAGAACAAGATGCAGTGCTGCCACCATGGGCTTCCTTCCAGGAGAGGAGGTGATGGGGAGATGGCAGGAGCAAGAGACTTGAAGTTCAGTGCCCCAAACACCCCCAGTGTCCTGAAAGGCTAGTATGAAGAACCGAAATATGGGACAATGACCAGAAGTGACCTACATGGAGATAAACCGATGGCTCTTCCAAGTGCCCTGTTGCTTAGCCTGCTTCTTCCTGGTGTCCGAAGAGCCCCTGCTAACTGCTCCCTGCTGTCTTCTTGCTGTGGACACCAACAGCAGTTTATTCCCTCCCTTCCTCCATGCCTCCTCCCTGCATCCCAGAACTGAGCATGGACTTCCATTTGGGATAAGAAAGGGTGTCAATAGAGGCCAGGAGAGGTGGCAAATCATTTTCAGTAATAAACAAACCCCACCACACAGCAGCCTTTCAACCAATAGACTATTCTCTGTAACCTTTTCTTTTCAGTCACTCAGCTTATGACATGTTAAAGCCATTTCAACCCATGAGCAAAAAAAAAAATTTAAATGTAGACCAAGTTCCTTATTTCTCTTTTGCCCTCTGGGTTCACCAGCTTTAACTTCCTCACCCCCCAGCCAGCCTGATAGCCATTACCCCATCTGAAGATTTAAAACACTTGTTCCTAAAAATCGTCCAGGGTTTTCTACATTACCAGAGTAACTAGAAAGAGAACGAACCCCACTCCATCCCAATTCTGCATCCAAACCAAGTACAATATATTGTAACCACCATCATTAATTACACTTTCCATAACTTGACAGAGCCAGAAGGGAAGATTCCACTATTTACCAGCAGTAGCAATAAACTTTACTGAAAGAAGTAAGTTCAACATTGACCATGGATACCTACTGGCAAACTCTTTGAAAATATAATCTCTGGTCTTTTTACCTCCTATTTTGGGGGAGGAGTGCTGTAAAAATCTCAGGTAGCAGAATTTTAAAAGAGCTTGATTACCTTGATCAGGTTTGGAGTCCTCAACTCCAGTCATTAGCAATAAAGTCATTAATAGTCATAATTGGTATTTAATTGCTCGATCTGATTGGTGCTTTATTCCTGACTCAATTTAGTTTCGTGGAGAAGTACAGGTGGTCCAGAATCGGTAAAGGGAAGCCAGCCATTTGCAGGCAACTTTTCAAGCAGAAGGGAAAGTACTTTTGTTATATTTGCAGACATGTGTCTCACACATTTTTTTCCCTGCTTTTGGTAAACTATCTAAGAATAAACATTACAGATCTGGGTTTTAATTTCTCCAGATGGGATCATAAAGTACCTAGGAGGGGTGTGTGTGTGTGTGTGTGTGTGTGTACACACCCGCACTATAGAATTGAGGACACATGGCTGCTGTTCACACTGAAAGGCGAAAAGAAACTCAATGCGAAAGCAGAGAGGACTGAACCGCTAGTGGAATCGAGTATCTGGGCAAGTTGACTTTATTCCTTCGCAGGAAGAGGGTCAGCAGCGGCAATCGAAAGTTTCCCCGGGTCTTTGAAGAGGGAGGCGGCGAGGCCGGCCAGACCTTCCCACGCGCGGGCCTCCTGGGCTTTGGGGGTTTCGAGACCTTTCTTCCCTCATCACCCCACCACCGCATACACACTTCTGTGCTCCGGAGACTTGGTTTCAACCTGGCTCTCCCCTTCAGAAACCTACACCAGAGAATTTCCTCTGCAAGGGTGCGCGGCGCCCACTGGCTTCTCCCTCCCTCTCCTCCACCCTGCGCCTCCTGTCCGCTCCCCTGCGCTCTGGACTCACCCGGCGCGGTCCTTCCACTCCACACACAGACAGGAAACCGGCCTCAATCGGGACAACATTTGAAACCACATTTTATCAACACCATCAAAGACCAGAGCGCACACTTAGAGCTCTGAGCTTCCGAGCCCGCTTCTTGCAGAAAACCGGGCATGGGGGAAGGGCCACAAGGGCGAGAAATCCTGCCTCCAACTGCGATTTCAGCTTTCTTATGGAAATGAACGCGACGGCCCGCTCGCCCGGAGCCCAGCTCCCCGGCCCCCCTTCTGCCAACCCTTTCCTCCCGCTACCCCCCGCCCTCCCCACCCCCGGGTCCTCGCGGTGGCCGTGCCGGTGTGGACGCGCTCGCTCTGCGTCCCGGCCGCGGAGCGCGCGGAAACCGGGCCGGTGGGCTCCCCTCCGCCTGGCCGGCCCGCGCTCCGCATTAAATATTCATGGCGATCGCTACTTTCTTAAAGGCGAACCTACCGCGCGGGAAAGTTCACAGCCAACGGGAGGCACAAAGGAAGGTCTCGGCTCCTGCTTGTTCCCAGGTTGGCGAGACGCATCCGATCTCTTTGGCTGTGCGCGCCCAAACTGACATTAAGGAGAGAACCAGGGGATGGGATCTCCTATCGTCAAGTCACTTTTTTTGGAGGAGGTGGAAGAAGAGGTGAACTTGGTGGCGGAGAGAGAGCTCACCCTCTAATCACTGGTTAAATAGTTATTTTAAAATTAGCTGTCGCATCTGACGCCCTAGGGTCCCCAAGGGCTTAAAAAGGGAGGCTGTTTAACTTAACTTGGGCTCCACCGGCACTGGGGGCGAGAAACTTTGCCCTGTGTTGTTGGAAACACACGCACGCAGTACATTTATGAAACCCTACACTGAACACCGCTTTAATTGGAGCGGTTCAAACAGCAACAACAGAACCTGCACCTGCCTCACTCTCTTAAAAAGAGAGCACCGGGATGCTGAGAGATGGAGCGGTAAATGAGGGCGGAGAAAGGGCTGTCGCGTGCGCATTATCGAGGCTCGCGTCTGCGCCCCAGGTCTCCCTCTGCACGTCCGGGATCCCTTTCCTCCCGCTCCCCGAGGCCGCGGACGGGCCGCCGGGCTTCTCTCCGGGAGCGCCACGGGGTCCAGTCGCAGGCCGAAGTGGGACAACGGAGGGAAAGGCGCAAGTTCTCGGCCGGCGGTGCGGAGCCTCTCCTGCGAGCGTGTCCCCGCCCGGGGCCCGGCTGAGCCGTGGCCGGGCCACGCGTGGTGCCAGACGAAACCGCGCCCTGTGCCCGGCCCCGCGCGCGCACTCGCACTCACACACACTCACACTCACACCCCACGGCTCTTTTTGTTCCGGGCCAGGAGCACTTTCACAAGTGGTTAGAAAGTCTTGAGCGCCATCTAACGGGAGCAGCAAAAAGTTGACGCTGGGTGGAAGTTAGGGCAGACCGGGCGCCCAGGGCTGGGCGTGGAAGGTCCTCTGCTCCACTCTCCCCGCACTCTGGGCCTTGACACCCCTCTCCCTATTGCCACCACCAAACACACATATCCTCCGGAACTCCAGAGCTTCCCGACGCCCACCTTCCCAGGGCCCGGGGGCAGCCCCCGCCTGCCCACCCAGGGACCCTCCCCTGCACCCCTACCTTGGCCTTCCTCAGGCTCCCAGGAGTGGAAGGATCCTTTTGCACCTGTCTTGATAAGGCCCTACTGCCCTTCAAGTTCTGTCTCTTTTTCCTTTTGGTCAGTAATGGAAAGTCCCAAGAAGCCCCGGACAGGTGCACCTGTTTTCTGAAAGGAACAGCCACGCAGTGAAGGGGTCTGCAGCCAGAGGAGCTCCCAGAGGAAGGAGAAGGGAGGTGAAAGAACATAAAGGTGACGAAGCTGTGCGCAGGGAGATTAGTCCAGCAGTGGCCCCAGGGGAGCTGCAACCTCTGTGTCTCCTGGGAGGGAGGCGTTGTGTCCTGACGAGCTGTCCTGGGAATTGGGGGCTGCTGTTTGGAGCAGCTTGACAAGTGGTGAAGCCCAGGAGGGACTCTGAGAGGAGAACCGAAGCCAGGCACAGGGTAGGGGCAAGGGGGCTCACCCACGCGGGAGGTGGGCTGGAGCTTGAGGAGGCCCAGGGGCCCCTCCCCTCAGGGCTCTGGGCCGCAGTGAGGACTAGTGATGATGGGAGGTCATGGGACCTTTGTGGAATTTGGGAAGGTGGCAGACTAGTGTCCGACCAGCTGTGCAACCAGGGGAAGGGAAGGAGGTGCCAGTCAGGCCCAAACACCCCCTCCTGGGGGCCCACAGCTGCCATCTGCCCTGGGGTTAACAGTGTGGGAGACCTACCTCTATGCATGGAGGTGGGCCCTGCTAAGGCACCCGGAGGAGGCTGGGCAGGGTGGATTTGGGAGGAAGCCATGGATCTCACCAGTCCCTGCCCAGAGCTGTTACAGGACCAAGGCCAGGGCCAAGGCTTTCCACATGCCTTCTGTGTTCATGCAAAAGAGATTAGAATACCTGTTTTCCTCCCTCATAGATGTTATGAAGGTAAAACATGTTGTCAGATGTACAAAGCATTTTTTAAATTGTGAAATATACATAACATACAATTGACCATTTTTATGGCCCTTTTTAAGTGTATTGTTTTGTGGCATTAAGTACATTTACTTAATGTGCCACCATTACCAACATCCATCGCCAGAACTTTTTCATCTTGCAAATCTGAAACTCTGTGGCCATTAAATACTTCCCATTTCCCACTCCACCCAGCCCCTGGCAACCACCATTCTCTACCTTCTGCCTCTATGAATCAGACTGCTCTAGGTGGCTCGTGTTAGTGGAATCCTACAATATTCATCCTTTTGTGACTGATTTATTTCACTTAACATAACGTCTTCAAGGTTCGTCCATGTTATAGCATGTATCGAATTTCCTTGCTTTTTAAGGCCAAATAATATTTCATTGTATGTATATACCACATTTTGTTTACCCATTTGTCTGCATGGATACTTGGGTCACTTCCAGCTTTTGGCTTTTGTGAATAATGCTTTTGTGAACATGGGCGTCAAATATCTCTTCAAATTCTTGCTTTCAATTCTTTTGGGTAAACACCCAGAAGTGAAATTGCTGGATCATATGGTAATTCTATGTTTAATTTTTGGAAGAATATCCATACTGTTTTCTCCAGAAGCTGCGTCATTTTACATTCCCATGAGCAACGCACAGGAGTTTCAATTTCTCCACATCCTCACCAACACTTGTTATTTTCTATTTTTTAATAACCATCACCCTAATTGGTGTGAAGTGATATCTCATTGTAGTTTTTTTTTCCTTTTTTTTATTTCAACATATTATGGGAGTACAAGTGTTTAGGTTACATATGATTGCCTTGTTATGGTTTTAAAACATTTTTAAAAGTGCAAATAGACAAACACAATGAAATAATACTAGGCAAATTAGCCACAGGTTTTAGTAAAGTGGAAATACTCCAATAATTATTTTAAATTTTAAATCTTTGACTTTTTTTTTAAGAGACAGCCTCACTCTGTCTCCCAGGCTGGACTGCATGTCATGATCACAGCACACTGCAACCTTGAACTCCCAGGCTCAAAAGAGCCCCCAGTCTCAGCCTCTGGAATAGCTAAGACTACATTTATAGGCCATCGTGCCCAGATAATTTTTTTAAAATTTTATGTAAAGATGGGGTTTTGCTATGTTGCCCAGACTGGTAAATCTCTACCTTTTAACTTTTGAATCCACTTCTAGAAACAGAAAGAGGTAAAATGACTAAGACAGAGGGGCATATGGAACTAACGCTATTTGATGATCATGTTTTGGCCCCTGACTTTAATCAGAAGCTGGGAAATCAAGGGGCAATATTATTAGTGAGCCTACTCCTTTCTTTGTTTCTAGAAGGAGACCAGAGATTCACTCTATCAAGTATAGAGAACAGCAAAAAAAAAAAAAAAAAAAAAAGTAGTGTCTTCTTCCTGGATTCTTTGATACATTCATATTGAAATTGAAAGAGATGCTAGTGCCCCAGACATTGGCCATGTGGGTGACTGATGGAAGCTTTGAAGTCCTTTTTCCTAGAAAGGGACTGAGAAATAGCTATTCTGCAAGCAGGAAGGCTGTCATTCTATGCCCTGAAGTCCCTGGTTTGGGAGCTGACTCAGGTACAAAGTGTGCCTCTACCTCCTTACATGGCTGTATTTGTCATAAACTCATGCCAGCCTCATTTAGTATTTATGTGTAGTGCATTTACAAAATGCTCTATGATCCTTCTCCCCGCCCCCAATTTTTTATATTAGTCATGCCTAGGGAGACAGGTTAGTGTTTTTATTTTCCGCTTTTTAAGTGCAAGTATCCAGAGTGTGCACAAAGTAGTAAACGTAAACGAGCATGGAGACAGGGTCGTGGCCCAGGCTGCCGGCCCCAGCTTTGACGCGGCCCATTGAACCACACTGTTTCTTTCATCTGACAGGATGGTTGGCACAGGGCAGAGATGAGAGAAACCAGAGCAGCAAGCCTTGGCAGAGACCTCGACCTCCCTTCTGCCACCAAGCCAGCTTTGCCACTTAGTGAACCGCTAAAGCTTTGTGGTGTTTTTGTGCTTCAGGGTTCGGGGGGCACAGAGGAAAGGGGCAGGGTATTGCAGAGGCAGCTCCCAGCACCTCTGCCTGGCTCCCCCTCTAACTGCTGTGCCCACTCCCCAGGGAGAGGGATGCACTGCCCATCAGGAGCGCCATAACTTAAGACAAAAGAAAAAATCATGACTGTGGTACACACGCACATACACGCATGATCATTTACTCTCCCCTTGTTAAAGCTACTTCCACAAGAAAGAGAAGAGTGCAGAAGGGTTATGTTCTGGGGACGCTGGGACCCAGAGACCTCTCAGCATTCTGAAAGGGCTTTGTAGTGCTTGGATCCAAGCCATTTGTTTCTAGAGAGAATCCTGTTGGGTAGGAGCTTGCTTTTTCCATTTGCAATGGCTTATTGAGTATAAGCATCTCTCTTCTCTCTGTTTACAGAGTGATTAGCTCTCCCTCCAACTGACCCTGCCAGGGGAGATAGCCAAAGTGTATCCTTAACACACACTTACCCTGCAAAATGTCCTTCCCATAAACCCAGAGACCACAGACAGGACTCTGTGGTTCATTGTGGTGCTTTGTTTTTGTAGTCTGCAGTGAGGATCTCCACCCATATTTACATGTCTCTTTTCTTGTCACCGTGCAGAGAGAGAGCAGAATCTATCTGAGACAGAGGCAAGAGAGTGATGAGCCTTCTGCATGTGGCCTGGCTAGGAGGCCACAGCCTCTGGGCCTAATTGCTGTCACAAAATCTTTTCTAAGTTGTACAATGAACCCTCCCATGGAAAACTATCCTTCCTGTCCTTCCTCTCCTTGTGGGAGAGAACAAAGTTGAAAAACGACAAGGCTTCTTCACCCACCTGGATGTAGGCAGTTTTAAAATCTGGGAACTTGTAAGCAGTAAAGATTACTGCTGGTTAGTAGCTGGTTGCCTAGCTGAATTGGCTGGTTTCTAGCAGGTCAGCTTGGTATAAAGACTCAGCCTTAATCGCCAGATTCCAAAGGTCAGAGTGGAAACAAAGTCATGCAATTTACCCAAATTTACCCACATGTAAATATAGAGAAAGGAGAGAGGGAGGGAGTGAGGAGAGGAGCCTGTGTCTTAGGTCACATCTGGGCTCTGACCACATCCTCCTCTGGGTGTCCAGGAGACCAGCCCTGGCGGGAACATGAGCCGACACTGGGTGAGATATCTGCCCAGCCCCGCCAGTCTTCCAAGGTAACGTGTGGCTATCGCAGGTTAGAGCACATGAAAGTGGCAAGAAAGCTGGCTATTTTATGTGATAGTTAATTTCCTACTTGTTCTCTCCTTATGATTTTTCTAATATTTTCAGAGGCTGAATTCAATTGTAGGATTTGGTCTGGAAATAAGGATGAATTATTTCCAACTAAGTGGATTCTTCTTCCTCCCTGCCAATTTCTTTCCTATAATATAGGGAAAGCCTAAGATATATCATTGATATTGTTATATAAATATTATCTACCCGCACACCCCATAGTATAGGCTGTAACAAAATAATTAAATCAAACTGTTTTCAACCTCTTGCATATCTCAATGGAAGCTTGGTGCTTTTATTCTGCATTATGCTTTTGTGATAAGGCTGCACTCTTACTATTCTACACTTAGAACTATTGTGCGACTGTTATATTTATTATATAAATCTGCTATGATTTTGCACTTGGTAGAATACAAGGCTGAGGCAGATCCTGTGTATAGGACTTGGCATCTTGCCTAAGGGTTAGGATTATTTAATCTGCCAGTTCCCTTATCCTTACCATCTCCTGATGAAAATAAACCACTCCAGTGGAATTACTGAGTGGGAGGGTTCTGGGTCGGGGGCAAAGATAGGCTGGAGCTCTTTGGTCTCAAGATTCACTGCACTATATCCCGTGATTTGTGTGGGTGTATTACACACAACAAGCACATACAACACACAGCATACAACACACACAGCACACAAATACAACACTCACACAGCACACACACAACACACACAACACGCACATACAATTGTAAGAATGCAAGCTTATCACATAGAACACACGCGCAATACACAGCACACAACGTATTCACACAACACACAGCACACACATTCAACGCAAGCACGTAGCACACAACATACAACACGCACCATACACATGCAACACACTCAATGCACTACATACAACATACAGCACACAACACGCTCAAAACACACATAATACACAATACACACAACACACACATGGGGCACAACACACAACATATGCACATGATATACACAATATACACAGCACACTCACCACACATATGCACATGTAAATATAGAGAAAGGAGAGAGGGAGGGAGTGAGGAGAGGAGCCTGTGTCTTAGGTCACATCTGGGCTCTGACCACATCCTCCTCTGGGTGTCCAGGAGACCAGCCCTGGCGGGAACATGAGCCGACACTGGGTGAGATATCTGCCCAGCCCCGCCAGTCTTCCAAGGTAACGTGTGGCTATCGCAGGTTAGAGCACATGAAAGTGGCAAGAAAGCTGGCTATTTTATGTGATAGTTAATTTCCTACTTGTTCTCTCCTTATGATTTTTCTAATATTTTTGAAAAAAATAATTACCTGTCTCAGCTAAGCTAAGAGAAATCACCAGAAACAAGTTTTTTCCACATATGGGTCAGAACATGTAAAGGCAGCTAGCTGTGTAGTCCTCAGCAAGCAGAATGGGGCAGCAATTGTGAAGTGAGGGGACCCTGAGGGACAGAGCACCGCTGTGCCTGTCTCCTTCCATGCTGTGTGGCCTCCTCCTCTCACTGCAGCCTCTCCCTCTGTCTCACTAGCAGAGTTCCTGTCCCCGAGCTCCTCTTGTTCCACTCGTCCCTACCGAGAGGTGCAGGGGAGATGCCCAGTTCACAGAAACCAAGTCACAGGACAAGCGCGATGTAGCTTCCCAGAACACCCATTGACTGTATGATTCTTTGGGGAACAAGTCAAGTAACTTAACTGAGAATTTCAAACTATACTTTTATATTAAAACAATCACAAAGCTATTATACAACTGAATACAAAATTATCATACAATTTAAAAACAAAAGCTTACATAATGTGTGCCGTGCGCAACACCTGGGGATTGGACTCGCTTGAAGCTCTGGCATGTGGAGGGGGAGGGGTGGTAGGGGCAATGTATGTAACCCTAACAATATTTGTACCCCCATTATATGATGAAATAAAAGGAAAAAAATAAAAAATAGCCAAGATTTCACGTGCATTTCGTGACTGTAGAGGGTGGTTTGGGGCCAATACCTGCCCCTTCTTCTTGTCTAGGCACACACAGTGTCTTCCGACATGGGTGACATTTATGTGGAAAATTTTGGGACTGCTACCCCATAGCTTATCCCTCTCCTTTATGTGGTTCAGATTTAAGCTTCAGGACATTACATTTTCAGATTCATCCTCTCCCCACCCGCCTCCGCCCCCCACCACAGAGACAGATTTGGGGCCACCTGTTCCCTCCAGAGCCAGGAGGATGGGAAGATTCCTCGTGCCAGATTCTCCTTCATTCACGTAGTCTACAACAATGCCCTCTCCAGCGTTCCAGGAGGAGAACACCCTCCCTTGGCTCCACTTGCAGGTTCTGTGCTTGGAGCGAGTGCAGTCTTTACAAAGATTAGCTCAGCTGGGACCAGCTGGAGTGGAGACCACGAGACTTGTAGGAGAGCAGCCTCTTGGGCCCTGACATGTTTACATTTCCTGCCTGGTCCTAGGCCTGCCCTGTGCCCAGCCAGGCTGCCGTGGAGGTAAGCGGCCGCATTTGTAAGTGTCATTGGTGACTGCTTCCCTGTGAGCATTCACATAAGTCCACTCTCGTTTCTCCAGACTGTGCCATCAAATCCCTTCTAACTTGCTCATGTCTCCATGCCAAGGAGTGGGTGCCGGCATGCATACTACTCTGCTGCCCTCTTTCCCCCCAAAGGTCAGGGTATGTTTTGCTGGTCCCTGTTCCATGGCCATCACTGTGTCCCCTCAGCCATGCCTGGGAGCACCCTGTCACATCTTCTCTGGGCCAAGGGCTTGGGACAGGGTTCATCTATTCTGGGCAGGGAAGGATTGGGAATAACGGGCTATTCTACTAGATAAACCAGTACAAGGCTGCCCTTCATCCTGAGGCAGAGACTGTGGAATTACATTCAGTCTATCATTTAAATGCTTTAAAGAGTCCATGAGGCAAAGACAGTGTATCAGAAACAACTTATTACATTAATAGGGTGGAAATATTATTTCTTATAGACGTTGACTTTTAGAGGATAAAGGACATCTAGTTTGTTTCACATATAATCTTCTTTTATTCATATTTAATCTTTTTTTCATATATGATGGTTGCACAAAAGTTCAATGGGCCCTCTCTCTTTCTCCCTGTCACTCTCTCCTCTCTCTCTCTCTCTACACACACACACACACACACACACACACATCTTTTTTTTTCCAAACTGGCTTTTCAATGGTTGTCTTGATTTTCTTTAGACATAGCCCTTAGGTAGATCCATAAAAACCAATAAATTTACCTGAATTCAATAATATAATCTTCATTAAAGTTTCAAGCTATGATCATTTGTCAGGAGGGTTCACATGAAGGATCCCATGTGATTCACAGGCATTGGTGCCTCTCTGTCACATGTGCCGCATGACTACATCCTAAGGAAGTGAGAGCGGTCCCTTGGCCTGGGATTGGTGGGACAGCTTTTACACATATTGTTCCCTTCATCCCACTGCATCTCTCAGTTGCTCTTCTTTTCTTCTGTCTTTGAAAGTAGGGGAAGAAAGAGAAGTAAAATCCACACTTAAAAGGAAAATAATGAAGCAAGTAAAACAAGTTGATGTTTTGTTTATTGCTTAGTTGGCAAAATTACCAACTCACTAAAAGCTTATTAGGGCAGATAAAATCTACTGCTAAGGAATGGGTTTCTAAAAAATATACAGAGTGTTTCAAAGGGAAAGGTTGTTTGAGTTTAAAATTTCAGGTATTGGCCTTATTAAATCAGCTTTCTGATTGAAAAATCTCTCTGGTTGGAAAGAAAACCTGGGTGTTTTACTTACCCTTTTTTTTCCTTCAGCCTCACTTAGTCTCTCCGTAGAGTGGATATTGGAATTAAATGTTGCTGATTTTGACTTTTAAGATCCCAAACATTGATGGAAGGAGTAATCCCGTGAATTTCATAGTCTTCATTTGATACCATGTGACTAAAACACTTGAAATCTGAATTCAGAAACAAATTCACATTCTAAGTGCTTTGGGAGTTATGTACACCTTCCCACACGATTCTTTTCTCCTCTCTTTAAATTTAAACTTAACTTTCTTTCTTTCACGAAGAACCAAGAAAAAATAACACAGAACGAAGTGGAAGCCTCGCAAAGAGTATTAAGGGAAGAAATGAATACCAGAACAACAGGTGAAAATGACAGGTAGTAGTAAGAAGAATACTGAGTATCAGAAAATAATAGCCAGTTAAATGGCAATTCTGTACCTAGAGAGGTCCCAGGGGGAAAGTCATCCCCACAGTGGTTTGCAAGACAAGCTCCTGGCAGAGAGAGGAGATGACCAATGTGGCTTTCTTGTAGAGAGTGAGTCTTTTCCTGTGGAGAGTTGCAGGAATTACCTCTAAATGGATTAAAGGGAAGTACTGCAGGAAAGAAGCCTGCATTTTCTGATCTGCATTCAGCAAGAGGACCACTCCGAGTGCCCCGGGCAATTAGAGGGGAGGAGCTGCGTGGTGCGTGTAATGCACCAGCCACCGGGCCTCACCGGGAGCAGCACCCCTCCCACAGGCCTCAGCCTGGGGCTTTTCTGAAACGGTTTTAAGACCCTGGATTAGCTTTGGGCAATAGAAGATGCACAGTGACAGTTTTGGTTTTGTTTTTTCCCCCTTCTGCTTCAAATTGGCCATGAACGCACACTGGTCCATCATTAGGCAGGGCTGAAACCGGCATGTCTTCCGTCCGTGGGAGCTGTGTGCGCCATGCACCATCGCACGCGGAGGGTCTGGCAAAGGAGAGTCAGAAAAATTACACAGCAGCGTTGGACTCCGTCCAGCTCACCATTCTCAGCCCATTTCTCTTATTTTAGCATCTGGGAGACTCTGACAAATGCAATTCTCTACTCCCAATACAGAGGGGGAAAACATTGTTCCAAGACCCTCCCGTAGCCAATGGTGGGTTTGATATCAGAAAATCAGCAACCATTCCGGAACAAATATCATTACAGTTCTGGCTGTCAGGGGCCATGGAGGGTCGGTGCAGAAGGGATGTTTGTAAAAGGCTCCTTCGCTGGTAGGAACTCAGCATGTACCTGGGATAGAAGGGAGCCAAGTTCCCAGAGGGATCCCTTCTGAGCATGGCTAAGTTTGGCAGTAGTTTGTGGACAGAACTGGGAAAGGGCAGGAAACAAGGGGAAGGTGGAAAGAGAACATTTTCTACAACTCTTGCTTCCCTGGGTGACTCCCCAATGGTCCCTTTCAAATTGCCACAGACGATGTAGAATTGCTCTTACTTGTAGGGACTGATTAGAATAGAGATCATGCTCATTAAGTTACAGATGACACCAATCTGGCATGATCCGTAGAGAGGACTGTGGAAGGGGTGCTAGGGAGGAGGGTGATTCCATTGGATGGAATATGATTAGAATTCAGAATCACGTTGGTTAAGTGAGGAGAATCAAAACACATTTATCTGAGGGTGTTATAAAAAAAAAAAATCTACTGGGAACAAATGCAAAGACCAGAGGACAGAAGCACTCAGTGGTAGAGAATGTCTGGTCAGGTGTAGGATGAGAACTTGTGGGATTGAAACTGCTTGCAGAGGAGCCCTCTCTCAGTCCTGCCCTGATTCTGTGAGCTGGCCAGGCTCACGTCACCTCCCCCATGTTGCCACCCCGGGGTCCCACCCTGAAGCTGCCCAAGACCCCACTGATGGCTGCTCATCAACTTAAGAAAAGCTGCTCTGTGAGCCTCACAGCAACTCATGAAGTATCTTGGAAGCTGGGTTTCTAAGGAAGCAGAAGTCACCAACCTGGGTCAGCACACCCAACGGGCAGCTAATGGGGATAATTGCAGGGCACGCTTGTCTCAGCCAAATTAGGTGAAACCCTCTAGCCCTGTAAAAACCCACAAAGGGTGTGGGGTTCTAGGCTTACAAAGACTCTTCTCTGACTCAGAGGGGCCAGCTGGTTGTAAAGTCTTGTATTGTGGTGGAAGGACCAAGCCCCCTGCTGGGATGAGTTGAAAAGGGCTGCAGGTAGGATAGTCTTTGTCATTCTCTCATTGTGGAGGGATTTCCGTTCTGGGAGCCACTAGCCCAGAAGAACAGGAAAAACCTAGAAGGTGTTTCAAGGGTCAGTAAGAAAGAGAAAAGGTGGTTATTTAGTGAGGGCAAGGAAGCTGGGGGAGTCACTGAAAATCGAGCAGTGCAAGGTGGAATAAATACTGGTACTTGCACACTTCCTGTGTGCTGAGAACTGTCAGGTGGGTGGGGGCAGGAGGGTGCCACTGCACATGCAAAATGCAGGGCACACATCCTGGGCTGTGACAGAAAAAATATGATTTTCCATCCTTAATTAGGGCTGGAAAGGGGGAAATTGATTTAAACATTAAACATAGGGAATTTAAGTTAAACTCTATGTTACTGAAAAATGTCTGTCCAATGACCTGAATAGTAGAATACTCTGAGGTATGCTGTCAGTCAATCATTTTTTTTTTTTTTTGTGAACACCACTGTTAATACGACTGAAGACAGTCTGCAGACTTTCCGTCCTGTGGCTAATGGTATATAGTCATGTGCCACGTAACTATGTTTTGGTCAGTGGAAACCCACGTGTATGATGGTAGTCCCGTAAGATGATAATACCATATTTTTACTGTACCTTTTCTATGTTTAGATACATAAATCCTTACCATTGTGGGTTTTCTGTTTGCTTGTTTTTTGCAAGGCAAGCATGCAACAAAATTTATTGAGGAAGGGCAAGATAGGTTTACAGAGCACAAGCAAGATACATTGGCCATAGACGATGAACTTTCTCTGCCCCTCTCCCCCCCCCTGCCTTAACAAAAGGCCACCACTGTGTCACAGTTGCCTACAGTACTGCACAGTCACATGCTGTACAGGTTTGTAGCCTGGGAGCAGTAGGCTGTCCCACACAGCCTAGGCACGTAGCAGGCTGTCCCACGCCGGCTTGTGTAAGCACACTCTGCGATGTTCACACAACAACGCACTCACCTAATGACGCATTTCTGAGAACACATCCCTGTCGTTATTTGAGACACAACTGCAGTTGCATGGATAAGGCTGACAGGAAGAATCCTGTCATAACACAGGACCCTCTGGAAACTTTCTTCCAAGAAGACTTTAAACGTAGGCTGGAATCTATCAGTGTGGGGCCCTTTTAGAGGTGGACTTGCTCAGTGTCCCAAGCCAGAAGTAGGAGACACACTGACTGGAGCAGTTCTACCTGCCAAAGGTAAATTTCTGAAGTTGAGGTGGAAAGTCCCCTTCGTGTGTACCCCCTACAGAGTCTTGAAGTGTGACAGCTCATAAGGGACTCCCTATGGACATGGGAGCTACAGCGCCTGAGCCACCAAGGCCTTGCCTAGGCCAGGTGCTTCCCACAGAGGTGGCAGGAGCTGAGCAGAGCTCCCCCCACTGCCCACCCAACAGGGAAGATGTGCAACTTACAGCGATCCATTCACATGCAAAAGCATTTTATTTTCAGGCTTTAAATGGAGGTACTAAAAACAGTGTTAAAAGGAGGGGACGCTTAAGAAGTGCCACCTTTTATTCTGAATAACAATTAGGAACAGTTAGGTATTTAAATCATCTAAAATTTTTCTTTTGTGGGGAGGCTGCAAATGCTGTACAGCACGTGCTTTTCAGAAGAGTGGAGAGTGGGCACCGACAATGAGGAAGTCCTATCATTCGTTATCTTTCCAAAGTGCAGCCATTTCAGATACAATACGCCTGCAGTGACAATGCTGCACTTTAAAAGCCACCTTTCCTCTGCAAAACACACACCTCGCTCTTCCTGTAGGCAGCCTGGATACGCGTGTGCGCATCTTTTTACAGATTCTTAGGGAGCAAACAGTAAATAGTTTTCGAAGGGTTAAGGTTTATTAGGAAGGTGTAACAGATTAGATTCTGTTGTGCAAGAAATCAAGAAGCTAATGTGGGTGCTGAATAGGACGAGAGTGAAGCTGCGTGGTGAAATAAAAACATTCCGGGACAAAAGGGCAGCTGCCATCCCAGGCTGGCAGTGGAGTTTGCCATCTCCTTGTTCTTCATTCTGCCGTGATCTGGAAGGCTTTCAGAATGTGGTGAGGACATTTTTTGTTGTTGTTGTTGATCAAGGATTTCTGAATCTTGGAAGGTACCGGCCTTGATTACGGGTAAGAAAAGTAAAATGTCTTTCAAGGCTTGGTTTTGTTATTTGGACTCAAGCAAACGCTTATGTAAATCCCACCCCCATGAGAAGGAAGGAAATTTGAGGGAGTATCTGTTAAGATTTATCATATGGAGTCCTTGGTTTCGGGCCTGATTTTGCCACTCCTTCTCCACCCGTCCACCCACCCACTTCCTTCCCCAATCTCAGGAGAGTCACAGTCACCAATTTGGGGTTTGTATTTAACACCTGCAAATCTTGGCTAAGAGGCCTCCTTCTTTTCTCCTTCACCACCACTCTCCCTCTCACCGATCCAAACACTTTGAGTCAGTGCTTCCCAAATCATGCCACTGAAAAGAGGGAGGAAAACTTTTTGCATCAATATGGCAAAGGCCCAAGATGTTTGTTTTCAATTGTCTTAGTCGGTCACCTTGCCTCAAATTTTGATAATACTTTTTGAAATAAGCAGGAGCTAGCCTCTCACAAATATGTTCAGGCCTCACTTTGCCACACCTGGTACTCAGCATAAGAGGTCCCCACCTTTTTGGCTATAATAATTATAAATAAGATCTCCTACTAGGAGCCAGAGACTGTGATACTCAGTGTTTTCCATGAACTGATTTAATCTTCAAATCTATGCATGAAGAAGAGATAGTACTTATATACTTTACAAAAGAGAAAAACGAAGGTCAGAGGAACGAAGTAACTCCCACAGGTGCAGTGGGGAGCTTGCACCCCTGAAACCTGATCCTCTTCTCTGTAAGGTGACAGAGAATTCCCAACCCTCAGGTCCATCATGAAAAGGGCATCATCATAGTTAAATTGCCCCACAGGTAACTGGTCTTCCTCACCTTCGTGTTTCTACCTGGCATCATTCAGGAGGGCACAGAGCACGTGCCAGGTCAGTGCTTGTTAAATTGAATGAGTTTACAACTTTTATAAACATTACTAAGTCTGGTAAGAGGAAGCAGCTGAACATGCCCAATTAACAGATACGTCTAATATATAGCAAATATATTACTAAATAATCTTTCCATGTAAGTTCTTACTTTTATCCCTGACTTATCAGAATCCAAAGGGCAAGTAACAGATTGGACCCGGTGGCTGCCTGGGCGTGAGGGGATAATCCATGGCAGGGCTCTCCTCCTCCTCCCCTGTGCCGAGCCCCCTCCCTGTTTCGCCCTCACGTTATACTGTGGCCAACTCTTGGAGACACTCAAGTCCTGAGGTTTATCCCTGCTTCCTTCTCTTTCCTCTCCACGGCCACAGTAACACATCAGAGGGCAGTGGCCTCGGGAGCCCAGCTCCCTGTTTGAGGATCAGTCTGAGTCTGATAACAGAGGGGAGGTGACATCAAGCTTTCCTGTGAAAAATAAAAAGTGCTGGCCCCTGAATGCATCTCAGTAAGTAAGTGTTTGGAGTGAAACACTTGGGTCATTCACCCTCCCTTCCCTCTGGCTATCCTGGGTGCCCTATTCCTGCATTCAGTACTTTTTCAGTTATGCTGGGAAGTTAGCATCCCATAATTTCAAACCTGGAGGGCCTTGGCAAGCGTGCACGGGGGCAGTCACCCATCTGATTTGTTCCTCCACACCCAGGCAGAGAGGGTCCCAGCCCACCTGTTCCACCATGGCCCAGTGGTGCAAGTTCATGGTAGACTTCTGGAGCTCTGCTTTCTAATCCTGCCCAGTGAGCCTAATGGTAGAATTTTCAGAACAAGGTAGAAATTACCACTGGAGACCTATGAAGGAGCAAGTTCAAGGGGGCATAAAGGGGGTAAAGACATGGCCTTTGGAACCAGCCTGGCCTAGGTTAACTTTCAGCTAGGTTAGCTCCCAGCTGTGCAGCCTTGATCAAGTTCCCTTCACCTCTCTGAGCCTTGAGGCTTCCTATATATAAGCTGGAGAAAGTAAGGCCCTACCCCCTCGGTTCCTGTGCTCCTTTCCATTCAGGGTCTTGTAGCTCTGTAAATCATTTTATTTCCCTGTATATATTAGCCCCGAGGGATGTCATTCAATTCACTTTAATATATTTTATATTCTTAATTATATACTCATTTATATCAATGTTTCATTACTATATAACATATAGTGATTATATATTAATTTTAGTATATTAAAAATTAATAAATATTAATAGAATATATCTAATGAATATATGTTGGTGTCTATTGTGTGCAAAGCATGAAAATCAATATTGGCCTATTTTTTGTAACTCAGGTGACTTAAGCAGTTTCACCAAATATTCAAGCTTGTTCGATAATTGCAGTAGCAATATATTACAAATTAATTTGAAGACTAATTCCAAAATGTGATAAAAGGCTTTGAAGACAACTGAATCCTGAAGAAGGGTTTAGGTGATCAGAGCCCCAAAGGGGGAGTGGTTGGCCATGAGTTTGGAAAACAGGCCTTTAGTTGGTGTATGCGAAGAGAAGGAGACCGTCTTCTTCAGTCACTGAATTTCTGTTCATAGTCATTCAGTGAAACATAAAATATGTATGGAAAAAACTTTCCTATAAATCTTTTCTTTCCTCAGAGGACTTTACAGGCGCCGTCTCCCCAACATCAAACGTTCCTGTGAAAAATTAAAAATCCAGTCAATCAACCAGCTGTTTCTAAATATACAAAAATATGGTACAAACCATCTGAATTTTTGCTTTTTGGTTGGAGAAATACATCATTTAGACACAGCCTAAAGCACATTATGCTCACAGCTCACTGAAGAAACAACATTCCTGAGGTATAAAGGGGAAATATCAGCAGCAAAATTCTTCCATCAGGCGGCTCAAGTGCAACCTATGTTCGGAGAAACCCTCTGATGACATGAGCCTGGACTCTTGAGTCTGAGACGGAGATCTGGCCTGGAAGCCCCACGGTGCAGTGAGTCTTCTGTATGCTTCTGGGCCAGAGACTCTTCACCTATCAAGTGACAGGATGGGACAGAGTGAGCCAGGCTTTCCAACTCCATATTGTTGTCATCCCATCCCACGATGAAGATGGCCCATCGCTGAGGGAGCAAATACCTGCCAGGCTCAATGTGGGACAAGAACAGCTAACCACATTGCACCCCAAGACAACATTCTCAGGCTTATTCACTTAGTTAGTGGCATAATTAGTGAGGAGATGCAGCTTTTGAGCAACTCTAGTCATTTTAGTGTTTAATAATCCCAGTTGTGAATACATGGCTATGTAAGAAATTCGTGCTTTAGATTGAGACAATGGAAGATGAGGAAGAAGGTGGAAGAGGAGAGCTTTCTATGAGAGGTTTACCTGCACCAAAGACTATATGATTTGACTCAAGAATTGGTCATCAGCATTAATGTTATTTCACTAAATTCAAATGGCATGCTTAGTCATAGAAAACCCCAAATATGCAAGGAGAGGGTGGTTCTGAAGAATTAAGTGTTATAGACAATGCACAATATATACACTACTTCCATGTGTACACGCTTATGCTCCAATTTCAGGACCCCCTGAGTCACTCAGTGGTGACTCACCACAGATTGGCAAAGATGAGCTAGAAACACCCCTACAGCGAGGAAGGTCCCCAGGGATGGGTCCATTGTGAATGGGAGAGCTTACACTTTTGCTCACTCTGGGTCTGGATGTTACCTTGAAAAAGTTTGGGCCAACATTCTGGGGAGGGAGCTGTTTGAATCAGCTCTTTGGACTGCAGAGAAGACCATGCCACTGGGGTGTGGCCGTGTAGGGGAAAGGAAACAGTCCCTGGGCACCTGCAGAGGGCAAGGGTTGACCTTCTACTTAAAGATAAGAAACGTCTTGGACTAGAACTGTCCATACGGACTCTGCATTGTTTTTGTTGAGGCTGGTAATTGTGCTGACTTCCCTGAGTTGGACAAGGATTAAAAGATGCAGTATGTGCAAAGGAGTTTGTACCAGGTAGGTGCTTAAATCACGTTAGCTCCTATGGCATAGCTATATATATGCTATATTATATGAAGTTATGCAGATATAGGATTAGCATGTTGATTATGCAAAATGTTTGCTGTAGAGGATGGGGGTCAGCTGGTGGCTTCCAGAATCTGACGGTTCCAGAATCTGACTGTTCCAGTTGAGATCCTGACTCTGCCAACTAAGTGCATGGCCTTGGGCCCATTCCCCAGCCTCTTGGGCCTCCGTGTCCTTGTGTGTCCAATGGCGTTTTGTGAAAGTCTCTGTGAGGACTGAACGGGGTCAAATACGTTCAGCACAGGAACTATACTTGGCACGCAGCAAATGTCAGGCATTATTAATTACTAGTAAATCAATAATTCTTTGTAGAATCATCCCTCACTGCATTTACTATACTTAAACATCACTTTAATGATCCAACTTTTAAAACTGCTTTCATATCTTTATATGAAAGAATTAATTTTTTCCCCCTGTGATCCTTGTGAACTACATGTGGACAAGAATTTCCACTTAGAGACAGTGAGTTCTAGTGTGTTCCCTGGTCACACAGCCCACAGGTGGGGGGTCTGGGCCTTTAGTTCAGGCCTGCAGAGGCCAGCCCCCGGCCCCTCCTCCTCCCCTGTATGCTGCACTGACTGCAGGCTAGGTCCGCACTCAGCAAGGGGCAAGAGGAGGGGGTTAGTCCACCTCAGTGCTGTTGTTACCTCCTGACACAGGCAGGCTCTCACTCCATAGCTGGGCTATGCCTCTCAGGACAGAATTCATAAAACAGAGGTAGACGATAAGAGAGAGATCTTTTACCGAGAGCATCCAGCCATTTCAGTAAATAACAGACTGCCTAAAAAATCTGTATAGACATGCGCTGTCCTGTAGACTCAGCCTTGGCCCCACTCCCCCCACCGTGGGGATGTGAACATGCAGGGGGCTCCCAGGTCTCCCCCAGGACTGCTTAGTCTATTTCTGGGCCTGGAGTTCTCTTTTTTCCTGTGCATGTGTTCATCTTTTTTTCTTAAATGTGCTATTTTCCTGAGGGACTTTATCTAGAGCTTTAGAAACAATCATAATAAATTAGACCTACGAGCCCAGACTGGGGCATGTGTGTGCATGTGTGTGTTTGTGTGTGTTTGTGTGTGTGTGTGTGTTTTCTCACTGGCCTCATCCCTCAAGCACCTTCCATACTTCACACACAGCGGCACCTTTTTGTACTGAACGACCCTCAGAGCCCCTGCTTTGTTTCTCTACAGGGCCTGACAATTTCAAAGCCAATCAGACTTGATGTAAACTCAAGGGGTATTTTTTAAAACAAATTCTTCACTAGCAATTGCCATATATTTAGGTAAACAAAATACAACCAGGTTACTGTGAATCTCTTCACTTGGTTCAGCTCCTTCCAATGGGGTAATTTACAGAATTTTGCTCTCCACCGATAGGTTGTTTATTTTCCTTAATAGCCTTGTAGGTGGGGTCTTATCAGAAGCTGTCTGAAAAGTACAGTAAATTATGTCTACTGGGTCAACTTTGTCTCCAGTTTTATTAATCTAGAAATTATAACTATAGTATTTCCTGAAAATATCTGATACTATGGAAGTCACAAATGCAGTAATTAACATGCAATTTGAAGAATTTATTTCCAGATATCCAAACACAGAAAAACAGAAGAGCCACAAGAGACAAATGCAAATGAGAAATTCTGCGCCCTATTCCTGCCTCTGTTTATGTTACTTTCCAATTCCTGTGCCCCAGTTTTTCTTTCTAACCTCAGAGGTAATCGTTGGGTCCATTGAATGAAAATGGAGAAAAGGCTTGTTCATTTCAAGGCTTTGAGCATTTCCATAACCCCATGGGGTTTGTTTGCTGGATTAGCATCTGACCTGGGAGGACCTGGGGGCTGAAGGCCAGGAGCTTGGGGAGTAGGGGTGCCTCCCTAGGAAGCTTCTAGAGCAGTCTCCAGGGAGGGCCAGCTCAGCCCTGCAGGTGGGCGGCTGGAGCAGATGACCAGGAAGGCTGGGTTTCCACACAGCAGGTGCAGCTGGGCAGGCAGGGAGCAGGAACTTGAACCCAGAGAGCAGAGTCTAGTATCCAAGAATAAGGCAGGCACAAGTAATATGGTGCTGTGCTGGGAATGTGTCCCAGCTCCAAGACACTCTAGGGACTTGGGATCTTCCAGCTGTGTGTTGCTCAGCCCTCTCACATACCCATGCCTGTTAGACCCCAAACTGCTGAGTTGGGGTGGGGGGTGTCCCTGCATGTGTCCTGCTGCCCTAGCCCTGTGTCTGCACAACTTGCACCCATTCACCTGCCCCATTCACTTGGACAATTTGCACAGTCCAAAGGTTGTGTACTGGAGGCCAGACTGGAGTCAGATTCCAGATGAACCTAAAGAGCCCTAGAAGATCCTAAGCCAAAGATCCCCCCAAACCCCAGCATCTTATAGTGAAGATACCATGAGATGATGCACTGTCTTTTAAAGTTCAGTCCATTATATAACACCTGCATTATTTTCCCTATGCCTTTGTATTACCTCTATTTTAATTAGGTGTTTTTAAATCACCTCATAACCTCAACCATCACTGGCACACAGAGCACACCTCAGGAAACGCTGAGATCACATCGCTGAATCCCTGGGCTGGGTGCCTGGCTGATAGTCAAAACCATCCCCTCTGCCTAATTTCCTCATGGTACTCAGCTCCCTTGTCCCTTTGCCCTCTTCACCCTCTCCATGAACCTGGGTGAAGCCTTTCTGCAGATCTCTGTACCCAGAATCTCCTGGAGAGGTTTATGTCAAGGAAGATGGACTTCTGTAGAACTACTACGATGGCCTCACACCTGACTGCAGGCATTGATTTCATCCGTGGGATCCGATGCCTTGCCTGGATCACCAGACCAGGCCCCTTGGCGTGGGTGCAATCACAGATTGGTCCTTGGAGCATCAGGTACCTTGGACTCTGACTGTCGGCCACCCTTCCTCAAGTCAGCCCTATACCTGCACTGCACCTTTGAGCCCCTGCCCTAAATATCCCTGTTTCCTCCTCTCTCCTTACAAGCTTCTCATTAAAACCCCAGCAGACCTGTGTTAGGAACATCTGATGGTCCTGGAGTGGAGGTAGGAGATGGAGGAGGGGAGTTAATGACCACAGCAGGAGTGCGATGACAGGTTGACATTGCATTTTAGAGTTGAAAGGACCTGACTTTCTAGCGGAAGAAAATGAAGCCAGCAACATAAAGTGAGCTGCCTAAGGTCACACAGTTAGTATGAGGCAGGATGAAAGCCCAGATTCTTGATGGTACTGAGTCTTTATTCATATAGAAGCTACTAGGCACTTCTTCACCCAGAGCTGGGGACCTGGGCCTCTGCCCCCAAACCTGGCAAAAATTACTCATCTTGGTAGAGCTACACCTGGGAGAAAGGAGCAAGGAGCCTCCCTTTGCTCACCCATTTTTACCCTCCTGCTTGGAATAGAAGAAGTGAGCCAGCACCACACACCCGCTAAACCTATCCCCCAGGGCACTAGTGGCTAGCTCCCAAGCCCCCTTGGTGGTGGGCAACACAAACTCCCCTCAGAGGCACAGGACTGACCCGGGGCTGGGTGGGCTGGCCCTGCCGATGCAGGTGCCCCTGGGCTCAGACAAGGGAACCAGTAGGTGTTGGAAAGGAATAGAGCATCAGGCAGTGATGACTCAGAAGTCGGTCTTTTTGTCTGCAACTGCTGAAACATTTAGATACAAAGTGAGACATCACCTCAAACCAGATGTTTTGTGTGCATTTCAACCCACGTTTAGCTATTTGGAAACACTGAATGTGCACTGACATTTCAGTAGCCCTTCAAAGACCAAAACATGGAAGCCAATAAGGGCTTCCTCTCTGAGGCCTCAGGAAGATGGATGAAGAGACAAACTTGGCTGCATTTAAAATCGCAACTCATGTGGCCACTGAGATAGCTGAGACAAAATATGTTTTCCTAAGTGTTATGGACTGAATATTTGTGTCCCCCCCAAAATTCATATGTTGAAATCTAATTCCCAATGTAATGGTATTTGGAAGTGGGGCCATTGGGAGATGATTAGTCACAAGGGCGGAGCCTTCACGAATGGGATTAGTGCTGGGATAAGAGGCCGGAGAGCTGGCTTGTCTCTTTCCACCACGTGGGATACAAGTCTACTTTGTTATAGCAGCCTGACTAAGACTCTAAGTGAAGATACCTTTTCCTGGAGATATATTGTTTAGATTAGAGACATACAAATATGATTATAGACTAAAATAATCAGTCTTCAAACCAGTGTGATGAATTATGCCATCCATGTTAAAGGCAATAATTTCAAGTAAAATTTCAATGTGTAATAGAAATTCTAGTATCAAAAATGTAAAATATCTGGTACTAGAATTTCTATTACACATGAGTAGTTAAAGACTATACAGTAAATCATACCATAGTGGTCCTTTGGTAGGTCTTATTAACAAAATGTACAGGAAAAAATATTTTTAAAAAATAAGAAACTTTGAATTTTTTGTTTGAACTTTTGAATATTTTCTTTAGGTGCTAGATTTAGAATAAGATTATTTCCCACCCTTTTCGTACCTTCCTCTGCCTGAGTTAAAATGTTCACTAAAAGGTAAGCATTTTGAAGGCTAATACCCACGGGATAAGGAGAGAATGTATTCCAGTAGTTCACTTATGGGAATCAACATTTTTTTTTCCTGTTAAATTTTTCATGGAATTCCTGCTAATAGCGTGACAGCTATCTGACAGCAGAACCAGAAGATAAAATAGATACAGCAAGTTATTCGATTAGTGATTGGAAGGGAGGAGGCCCGAGAGCATTCAGTGACTCCTCAAAATTCTCCTTGCAGAACAAATGCAAGTGAAAAGAAACCAATGAGTTTTGACCAAGTGAAGAAATCCGAATTCTAATTTGAGAAGCATGTTGAGAATGTGATGCAGATGAGACACTCGAAAGGATGACCAGAGAATTGGCAAGACCAACACACAATTGATGGATTGGTGTGTGTGTCGGTGTGTGGGTGGGGTGTGTGTTTACACACTCACAAAGGAGACTGTGGCTGCAGTGCCACGGTGTGAGCCCACAGCATAGTTCCAGCACAGCCCCGATATTTTCCTTTCCCCTTCCCCCCCAGTAAAGAAAGAGACTGGAAAGAGACCCATTTCCCCCCTCTGTGCCTGAGGATACGGTATTTCTGGCACAATGGACAGAATCAGATCCTTAAGCATGAAACACAGCTCTCTCTCTAGAATTTATCTATATGTGGTGTGTCACAGTCTATTATGGGTTTGTGTGGGGCTGGATCGGATTAAATACCCTGAATCCAAGTCATCTTTCAGCATATGAAAATATTGGCTTGGAAAAGATTTCTCAGTAATGAATATAATGCAGAATAATGAACAGTAGCCAAAAAGGGAGAAGATGTAAAACCAATCAAAGGAAGGGCAGATGTTTAAAACGTCTTTTGCTATTCGGGATTGTGATCCAACAAAAGCAATTATGTTTGTGCTTTCTCAATTTCCAAACAGGAGAGAGGCACTTTGAGGTTTTCCAGGGCTCTCATCCTACCTCCGCTTCACGTGCTGAGCGGGGAGAGGATCGTGATGCCGTGCAGAGCCAACGGGCAACCCGTGCCAAGCCAGGCTCAGTCTGGGACAGATTGTAAGGTGAAGGGGCTCCCAGCCATGAGGGTGAAATACATGTATTCCAAGGTTGCCCGCGTGTGTCTCTGTGGAGATGCACATGTAAGGAGCCCGGTCAAGCCCTGCTTCCCACCGGAGACAAGAACCACCAAGAGCTCCAGGTACAAGTGGAAATGATGTCAGGGGCTTGTCTATGAGCTGAGCAGGGAGGCGGCCTAGGCCTTTGTTGGAAATGAGTGAAGCAGCAAGATAGAGTTTCTGGTGTCACCGTGGTATGGGGACTGGGTGATCCCCAGTCCTTTTCACCAACGGAGGGCTGGATAAACTAAAAATGCTATGGTTCGGGCGTATCTCACACTAGGGCCATGAAATGTGTACAGTGCAGGCGGTTAGGTGACACTTCAGCAATTGACACCTGCATGTCAAATGAAAGTGTCCTTACTCTGCGCAACGAGGTAGAAAAATACAGAGTAATAAAGAAGAAAGAAGAACCGTGAGCAGGAGAACCGTTCCGTTTTATTCCTTATATGTACAAACATGAATAATTTGACATGATGTTTAGACAGTTTCCCTCTAACTTAAGTCTTTTAATTAAAATGAAAGGAAGGAAATATGCTTTAAATATGAATACGAGAAGGTGTGAGTTGACAGCCCCCAGCCTCCTTACTCTGCTCTCGCTGTTGTTACTGAGCACAATAAAATCTCATCTTCTGCCGTCTTTTCATAATGTTTATGGTTGTTTTAGGTAACACATAAACCATACGGAGTGCGATATTCCCCTTATTGCATGTCAGGGGCACCTATTAAACTAGAGCCTGTCCCCTATTCTGCTATTTACTTTTGCGGCAAATCAGTCAATGTATTTTCCTCGAGTCACCAGGCGATATTGCAGAGCTGCCTGCAGCCGGGAAGGTAAATGCTAACTTTTCAGCCCATGCCAAACGGCACGCCCTCGGCTCACCACCGAGTGAATGAGAGCAGTATATTCCGAGCTGAAAAATGGGCTCGGATGTTGGCCCTAATAAATTACATGATTATTAAAACGCTGCGCAGTTCCAGCCCATATTATTTTGTTTTACCTCTTGCCGGCTCCCACCCCCTCGCCTGCTCCACTCTGCCTCTGTTTTCTGTGTGCTTAACTTGTAAAATGCTAAACAAGTTTTGATATTTACCTGTTTATGATTAAATTGCAAAATGATCTGCTTAGTTCTGTTCTAAATTAAGGTCTGCATTAAATGTCATAGCATTTATCTTTCATAAAATGAGACAGCAAGGACACTAATTTCCTAGGTATTCAATCACTGCCCTGTGCCACTGGAGAGACAGCCCAGGAGCGAGCCTGCCCACAGTTCACAGCTCACTGACAGCCCTGAGATGGAATCATAAAAGTCAATTAATCATTAAAAGCTGTTACAAGCACATATCGAACCAGTCTGGCACAAAATGTTAATCAGTCCAATATCAATATAATAAATTCCTGCAAATTGGAGCGATCGATACGTTTAGGGCCTAATGAATCAATTTGAGGGCACTGGGCCGCTCCTTGGGGTCCCCATGACATGGCAGCCGGGTGAGTGCTACATCTCTAGGCGCACTGCCAACAGAGGTCACCTATCCTAACAGGCTGTTCACTTCAGCCGCAGTTACCACGGTGACAGCATGTCACCGTTGCCCTAGTGTCCTTCTAGGTAAGGTGGAAACCAATGCATCACTGCCCTTGATGGATTTGTCAATAATACTTAGCAGGGGAGGGGGACTGCTCACATAACACTCGCAGGTCTCCAGTCCCCGAGCAGTTTGGTGTGATTTAATTGTCTGAAGAGGTGTGTGCTTCTGCATATATGCAGGAACTAAGCAGTGGTCACAGGCAGAGGGAGTTAGCAGTAGAGCTGACTGCGTTTGAAAGCCTTGGGAAAACAGTACTGAAAATAACAGGCAGCCAGAGTCCTGGCCAGGTTGGTGTTCCATTAACCAAGTCGCTGTGTAAGTAAGAAATAACCTGGAGCTTCTCAGATTAAGAATTTATTAGCTACAAAATTTTAATACATTACTCATGAGTGGAAATGCAGTTGCGTATTAATACCCTCAAGGCTTAGACTCAGCAGCAACATTTCTAGACACCTGCTTACGAACTGTAGATGTTCACCAAGAAAAGTCCGTCAGGGTAAATTTGGGGAAGAGGAATGATTGCTGGGACTCTCTCTCTCTCTATTTCTCCCTCACCCCCACCTCCCTCTTGCCCAAACAGAGCCATGACTCCGAAAGCTTGAAACAGACAGGACACACAGAAAGGGGATTTTAAACCAGCCTCTCCATCATCTGTTTTTACAAACCAGAGTCTTCATGTTTCCAAACACTTTATCTTTTGTTACGCCCTATTAAAACTGACCAGCGAAGGGGGAGCCAAGAGCAGTTTCGGCATCTCAGAGAGGAATGAAACCTCTTTAGAGATAAAAGAAATCTCAGCTACCGAGACTCTGGGGAATCATCGTGTTCCAGAACCTTCACTGTCATTTAACATAAAACATAAAGGTTAACACTGAATAAAATAATACCCTGGCTGATTATTTTAACAGTCTCAAAGTACAACTTTTTTCCCCTGGATTGCTGTTAGAGAACGCATGGTCTGTACATGCTTCTGGGTTGTCTTGTATTTTTCTGCTGTGCCAATAGGCTAGTTCCACTCAGGTTAATCCCCAGCAGTTATTGTGTGCACCTCCCTTGCAGTCATTTACTCCCTTCTAGAAAAAAATTGGAAGCTATGCCAATCCAAAGAAATGTTAATTTCTATTAGCTAGTTATTTTAAAAGATTTTTTTCTTCTTACCTGAAAAAAAAAAGAGAGAGAGAGAGAGAAAAATCACTTTTTATAATAGTGGTCTGAATTATAGGAAACATCAAAATAAATTACAAATTCTCTGCTAAAGAAATAACTATTCAACACATTGAGACAGGGTGATGTTAAGGGTGTGCAGACAAAGGTAATGTGGTGCCTTCGCTTAATTGCCCTGACATCGTGCTTAGTTCCTCCAGCTACACTCTGAGAGCTAAAAATCTCTCATTGTTATTAATTGTATTCCTTTTAGAATGTAATGTCATATCGCTGCAGGCTGAGCTAATGAAACATACCCATATTACCAAAATAGGCATATTTCTTTTTGTTCAATGCGTTCTATCAAAAATGTCTACTAAAGACATTGTGTTAAAGATCCTTTCATAGAGTAATATAAAGAATATCTCAACTACCTCAACATTTCTATTACACGATTACTAAAATGCCCAGGAGGACTAAACAATATAGTGTGAATTCAGTTATCCTATAAGACTTTAGAAATATTGCTAATTCCTGCCTCTGATTTATGTTAATATTAATGCTAGATTACATGCTATGGCTTCTGAACAGCCGCTGCATACCAATTCGCACAAAAGCAGGGCGCTCCCCTGCACCGGAGCTATATGCCTCTATTATAATGAGAATCTGAATTATTTATCTCTATTTATCCTACAGGAGTTCACCCGACCCCAGTCCCATTTTCTTTTCCTACTGCACATCAATGCATGTAAACATGACTTCAGAGCTGCTGCACACTTTATATGTGCTGTTCTTTTTCAGCCACAAGGCACAGCGCTAGGCAGTAGACAAAAATGTTACACCACTAAGAGAATTCATTTAAGCATTTATTTGAGGTAAACTCTCCTAATTAAGTCAACTTTAACACAGACACGCAAATGGCACCATGCACATGTGTCTGTGGCGCCTAAACATCATCTGGTGAGCCCAAAGGAAGTCGGGCAGCAGCAGGCCAAGGAGACAGTTAATAAATTCAGCCTCTCCTTCCTATAACCTTTCTGTTAGAAAAACGTTTGTCTGTGGGGGGTTAAGGGACAATGTGTATTCTTGCGGCAAGATGGGCTTTCCATCCTTTGGCTTGTACGTAGATGAGCTACATTAAAATTTGGTTCTGATTTTGCTCTGATACTCAAGTTGGTCTGGTGAGTGGCCAGCAAGTTCCTTTCCTTGCTCAAGGAAAGGCTGGGGTGAGTGGGAATGATTGAAAGTCATGGGGAAGATTCAGCCCTATCGCTGTGGAATAACCTAAGCTTTCTAGGGTAGGGAAGATTCCAGATAGCCTGGTGAATGAAATAGGACATAGTAGGGTACTCTGGGGATGGGGGGCAGAGTGAAGCATCTGCACACTTTGCAGAGCTGGTATTTCCATCATGAAAGCGAGTTGTCAGCAATTGGACTTGCCAATATTTTAGGTAGCCCTAAGTAGCACATTAAAGGGATACCCTTTCCTGTGAAGCTGTTGGTGATGATCGGAGGGTCAATTACTTAGGGTTAATCATCATACAGTGAACCATAAAACCCTGGTAGATGATCAGATGATGTACCATGAGTTCATCTGATCCTCTTAAAATATAGTCTACCAGACACCACTGACGGGAGCACTGGAAAGTGTACATAAAATAGGATTGAAATAGGTAAGACAAAAAATCCTGGAAATGAGCCAGCTGTAGTGGCATGTACTTGTAGTCCCACCTACTCAGGAGGCTAAGGCAGGAGAATCACCTGAGTGCAGGAGTTTGAGGCTGTAGTAAGCTATGATTGTGCCACTGCACTCCAGCCTGGGTGACAGAGCAAGACCCCTATCTCTTAAAAAAAAAATCTTGGAAGTGTAAATTTGTATTGATATACAAAAATTGACAAAAAAAATCAAGTGGTAAAGTATTAATAAACACATAAGACAAATGGCAATACAGCAGAACTAATCTGGTTAATAACCAATAATCTGTGAGAAGTGATTCTCAAAGAAGAATATAAAACATTAGGAAAGTGAGTCTTTGCTTCATTTTTTAGAGTGTTTTTTATAGTGTTCCTTGTCTAAGTCGTGATACAATATATAACACTGTACACACACTTCCTTGGGACACCCCATAGAAAGGCTAACTCAGATGTTCACTGAGATTGGCTATCTGTTCCTGTCCTTTTAAAGGGGATGGGCTGAAGCCCTTGAGGCTGCTGTGCCTGGGGTATGGGAGGGGTGTTGAGGAGAGGTGGAGCCAGGCAGGTGGATAATGCAGTTCTGGGAGGAGAGAGGCAGAGGCTGGGTCCCTGGGTCCACTGAATGCCTCAGGCCAGTCTATCCAGTTGGGCCCGTGAAACAGGTCCTAACTAATAGGGAGATTCCTAGAATTGGAGCCATTATCCTGGGAATCCCACCAGCCCCAAGACCTAGAATCAACCCTGTGGCTATTTAACCAGCACAGACAACTGGCATCACAGCAACAAGGCCCAGCTGAGACCAAGATGGATTTGGAAATGAGCATGTGGACACCTGGAACTCGTAGCTGGCTAACTACTCACGTTCATCCTGGTCTGTTAGTCCTCCAATAATGTGACCTTCCGTTGCACACCACTGAATTTGTTAGATTCCACTCACGGCATTATGACAGACTTTTACTATATAGTTTCTTTCTTTTAAAATTTCATTCCATCATGCAGCTCGTTCGATAGACCACACCAAAGTGCATAAAGCGGGAGTCCTGTCTGTTCTCGCCCTCCAGGGTTCACCACCGTGACTGTGGGATGTATGTGACGTAAGAGTTCATTTGCATATGTGTGAGTACTCAGCCGAAGAAGAGTTTTGTTTTAACAAAGTTAAGTTCAACACACCTTGTAGACATCGATGTGTGTGTCAGTTTCCTGGAGCTGCTATAACAAACGACCACAAACGGGATGGCTTAAAACAACAGAATGTATTCTCTCACTGTTCCGGAGGCCACAAGTTCAAAATCAACGTGCCAGCAGGGCCATGCTTTTGAGGTTCTAAGGAAGAATTTGTTCCATGCCTCTTTGCTAGCTTCTAGTGGATTCTGGCAATCCTTGGCTTTCTTTAGCCTATAGCTCTGTCTCTCCAATTTCTGCTTCCCTCTTCACGTGGCCATCTTCTCTCTGTGCGTGTCTGTGTGCAAATGTTCCTCTTCTTATAGAAACACCTAATCCAGTATGACTGTTTTAATGTGATTACATCTACTAAGACCCTACTTCCAAATGCTGTCACATTCTCGGGTTCTGGGGATTAGAACTTGAACATATCATTTGAGGGGACATAGCTCAACATGCAACAACACGGAACTGTTATATTTGGCTAGAGATAGCCTTTGGAAGTCACAGACAAATAGACGGGATTCAAACCCCCAGAACTTGTTGAGTTCAGTTATGTTTTAACTTTGAGGTTTTGTTTGCTTACTTGCTTCTTTGGCATACAAACAATTTTCTGTATTTATGTAGTTCAAGTTGGCAATCATTCCTCACAGGCTTTCTAATTTTTGTATTCTGCGTAGAAAGGTCTTTCTCGCTTCAAGATTATAAAAATTTTTTTAAATGTATTCATTTTTTCCCATTATGTCTTTGACCCATTTGAATTAACTTGTAAATTAGTGGGTAAATTTAGGAGTAAAATAGTGATCCAGTTTTATTTTCTCAAAGGGCTAGTCACTAACCCACAATAAGTATGTAATAATCCAACTTGTCACAGATATGCCACTTTTTATAATATAGAAATGGGTCTACAGTTGGGTCAATTTCTAGACTGTCCACTGGATCTATTAATTTGCTTGTCTATTCTTATCCCTCCTTACCTCCCTGTTTTTTATTATTGTAGCTTTATTTTACATGTTAGTATCTAGTAGAGACTGGTTTTTGTTGTTGCTCTTCTTCCTCCTACCCCGTCCCGCCCCAGAATTGTCCTGGCTGATCTCAAATAAACATTTATTCTTCCAGATGAACTTTGGTATCATTTTTGTCTTGTTAAAACAACAACAACAACTTCTGTTGGGATTCCACTGAAAAGGGCTGACCTCTTCAAACTGTCGATATTTGCTCCGTGAGAGCAAAGTTGTTTCTCTATTATGTGAATCTTTTCTTTAAGGCCCTCGGTAGATTGCTATAGTTTTTTGTGTTTTTTTTTTTTTTTCACATAGGTTGTGGACATTTCCTGGGTAATTTATCCTTAGACATTTCATGTTTTTGTTTGTTTTTCTATTGTGAATGGAGTCTTTGAATTATGCCCCCGATTTCTCCTCCTACTCATTCCCCACTCAATCTGTTAGCAAGTACTGGTAGTTCTTTCTGCATCTGGAATATATGTCAAATCTGTGCTTGTTTCCCTGTCACCACCCCCACCACCATCTCCTCTCACCTGGGCCACAGGTATTCTGCTTCCACCCACACTTCCTACAATCCATTCTCTACACATCTGCCAGAGCAGTCTGGTGAGTCATACCAACACCCTTCCCTCTTAAAGCCCCTCAGTGGCATCCTACCGAGTGCAAAAGAATGCCCGACCTCCTGCAGGTGTCCTGTGTGATTCTGTCCAGAGCCCCCTCCCCACTGTCTGGGCTCTTTCCTGTCTCTCTAACATGCCAAGCTCTTGTCCTACAGCTATTCCCACTTCCCTTTCACTTCCTTCTTTATTTCTTTCTTCTAGTTCCTTGCATGACTGGCTACTTCTCCTCCTTCATGTCTCAGTTTATACTCTGCCTCCTAGGAGAGGCCTTCCCAGGCCACGCTACACAATGTAGGACTCTCCCCAGCAACCTGCCCGACCTCTCTCATTCCAGCATCCCTCCACAGCATTCTCCTGAATGCCTTCACGGCACTTACCACTATCTGAAAAGTCTTATTTGTCTGTTTGTGTATTTGCTTGTGTATGTATTGTTTATCTCCTCTAATCACAAAGCAAGTTATTGGAAAACAAATACTCTATCCTCGGTTAGCTGTGTCCTTAGTGCTCAAGAAAAATGTGTTGAGCAAATCAGCAAGATATTCTGCCCCCCCCCTTTTTTTCCTCTAGGTCTTATGTTTGTATGATAAAAAGCTATTATTAGTATTGTTTTTAAGTAACTGACTACTTATTTCTTTTGCTTTTAACTAAGGCTTTATTTAATCCTCATGGAATTTTCCAGGTATACATCATATCATCTGCAAATAATAAAAATTTTTCCTCCTTCTTTACACTATTTATACTTCTCATTTTGTTATTTTAATTCCTTTGACTAGTACTTCTGGAACAATTTTAAATAATATTGGTGATAACAAGGACCCTTGACTTGCTACTGAATTTAATAGAAACACATCCCTTGTAGGATTTTACTGTAAAACATGATACTGACACTGGAATGAATGTGTGTTGTGTGTGTATGCGTGTGTGTGGTTTTATCATGTTAAGGATGTATGGATCTAGACCCATTAAAAGAAGATTTTTAAAAATCAAGATTGGATGTTATCTTTGTTAAGACGTTTCTGAATTTATTCAGATCAACAAATGATTGGTGATTAATTTATTAAAGGAATGAATTATATGAATAGATTTTTAAATATTGAGCTACTATTGCTTTCTTGAGTGAACTCCATTTGGTGTTTTAAAAAAAATCCTGCCATTTCTATTTGCTAATATTTTATTCAGATCTTTGCAGCAGCATTCATGAGTACTCATACACGTAGGTGGTTACTCGTATATGGTTTAATTTCCGGGGCTATCATTGATGAATACATTTGGAATGAGTGTATCTCTAGAAGTGAAGTTGAGACAGAAAAGAAAAAGAAAACAGGATTCAGAACTTGTATCCTCACACAGGTTTACAGTATGGTAAAATTTTGATAACTTTGTAGAAATACCTAAAAGCTCAACAACAACAGCTGATAAAATGCCCTGCAGAAATAGTGTGTTCATTCAGAACATGCTCTGGATGAGAAGATGAGAGGACACAACCATTCCTTCACAGTAAAAAGCACAGAATTGTAGAAGAAAGGCTGGAGTGAACTTTCAAGAGCATCTGACCACCCTATTAAGGAGAAAGGAGCAGCCGAGGAATTTCCCACTGTACACCTGTCCTCAGTCATCAAGGAGTCCACTGTGACCTCATGATCCAATACAATCTAATGGTGGTACACAAGCAGAGTAGGAGAAGCTAAAATCAACTCTAATCAAACAAGAGTGAGGAGGATTTCCCTTTCTCCCAGCTGGGTAACCACTCAGGTTTACTTAAGTCCAGTTAAAATATGATTTCATTAAAAATTTTCCAATGGTCCACAGCAAAGAATGAAAGAATCAATCCCTAAGCTAAGTAAGGCATGGACACATCAATTATGCTAAAATATTTAAATTATTTCATAAGTTAAGAGTAGATAATGATGCATAGTAGATTATGTCCTGCTGATAATACTAGAAAATACTTTGGCAAGATGGACATAAGTGTATACTTTAAAACATTCTTTTTCTTCCTTTCTCTTTCCTTTTTCTTTTTAAAGTGCTTCCACTTCTTAAAGATTCCTAGAGAGCCAGATGGGTGATGAAAAGTCTCAAAATATCAGGTTTCACATGTGATACTAATATTGGGAGGAAAAAAGTGACACTAGAAATTATTTAGTTATTCTGAAATCTGTCACATCTTGAAAACAGCATCAGAATTAGAAAAGAAAGAATTAATTGTGAACATTGTGTTCTCACATTTTCCATGCAACTAGTGAAACACGAGGCCAAAATCCCTTAAAATGGTTCCCCTGGAGCCCTGAGCCCCAGCCCCTGCCTTTCACCTGAGCAAGAATTTCCCAACTGCCTGATGAGGGTGAAAACTATGTCCATGGTCCCACCTGTCCAGAGCATCCCTGAGAATCTGAACAGGAGCCCAGAAGACATGTAGAAGACCCACAGATGGTAGCCCCAGATACGAAAGGAAGAGTCCTTAAACCCCGGCTGAGGGATGTGTGTGTCAGTGCAAGAAGCCAGTGTCCTGAGATGAGATCTCTCAGCTGCCCTGGATCTAGGAGTCACCTGGGTGCTCGACACTCTCCCAGGTCCAGCTGGTCTGGCCCTCTGGATCTGTGCTCACCCATCAGCCGCTGTCCCTGCCTGGCTGTGCCCTGCTGCAGCTGCCTGTCCCACTGCCCTGGCTGCTGGCTGGGCCGGGTCAGGCTGCCTCCCAGCTGGGCTCCCAACAGCCACAGTCAACTCCCATTTTGACATGAAGCCATTTAAATGGAAATCCAGTTTTACAAAGTGCAACTGACTGGTAATGAAGACATGAATGATGCTTATGAGAATTTTATTTAATTTTAAACCAATTGTGTGTTCTAATTCATTAATAAAGGGAAAAATAAAGAATACAGGAATGCCTAATCTCTTGTCATTATTCAAATACAAGAGAGTACTTCTTCATATAAAATTCTTAGGGAAATTGTCAATTTCCCATTTTCCCTGAAAATCTATTTTTATAGAAGAACGTGGGCCCAACTCGTCCTTTAAAAAATTAGATTTGACTTTATTGGGCATTATGTAAACAAGGGGAAAAAAAGGTCCAACCAAGAGTTTGACTGAATTTTTCACAATTCTGTCATTTTTGTTATTGTATAGATGGTCTAAAAATAACATTATGAGCAATGTACAACTGGTTTGGGTACTAATAAAGTTTCTGAAGAAAAATACCATAGTCTTTATGATAGACTCAAACACTGAAAAATGTGCTATACTAGAGATAACAGGGGCTTCATTATGGGGTCAAAGCCCTTTAACCCAAGTCTTCTTTGGGCTGCTTTGCTTTCCCTAGGGGTCAAGTTAAGGTCAGTTTTGGGCAATGGTGATTGTTTTAGCTGTCTTCAGCTCTTCAAAGACTTAGAAGAGCAAAATATCTAGAAGCAGTCTCTTCTCTCCTGTATGAACTAAGTGGAAAGGAAAGAAAATCTGACTTCTATGTTCTCTTTCCTTCCATTCAATGGGCGCTTAACTTGCTTCTTCCTGTTCCATTTACAGCCACCAACTGGGCAAATCACTTAAACTCTCGGGGTCTTATTTCACTCATCTATTAAATAACAGTACCTACCTCATAGGACTACTGTGAGAATTAAATTAGAGATTATTTGTGAACTACTGTGACAGCAAAGTGCTTTAGTAGACTACCAAAGACATAGCATTCCAAAAATGGTAGCTAGTATTACGATTGCACTTGAAGGAGAGTGCATTCTCCAGATGGAAGCATGGAAAATATTCAGGGGAAAAAAATAACAGTACAACAATTAAAAATAATACAACTAAAAATACAATATAACAACTGTTTACATGGCATTTGCATCATATTAGATATTATAATGAATCTAGAGATGTTTTAAAATATACGGGAGGAGGTGCGTACATTATATACAGATACTACCTCATTTTATGTCAGGGACTTAAGCATCCCCGGATTTTGGTATTTGCAAGGAACCAGTTCTCTGTGGATACCAAGGGATGACTGACTGCATGTTTAAAATATGCTGTGCCGCCACTCATAAACTCATAAGGCATTGTAAGGGAAGTGATAAAGGGAGCTGTTGCCTGTGACGGCCATGCCATGGGTGGCCACCGCCCTGTGCTGCGTGGTACTCAAGGTCTCGGTGGAGGGCAGAGTGGGATGTAAAGCTGGCACCTTGTGGGGTGGGGAGAAATGTGGCGGGAATTGTGTCCCCGAAGGCTGGGAGAAGAGCATCTCCCAGCAGGTTTGTGGCTGGCTTTGAGGACTCAGAAACCCTTATGTGCTCCTGACACAAAGAACGTGGAAAACATGAATTTATCTGCAAGTGTTCCGAGTCAGGTTAAAAACTAAGGTAAGAAGGAGAGTGGAAGGAAAAAAATGGAAGAGAAAGGAGCGGACAACTACAAAGACAGGAACCATCCCAAACTTGGACGCACGAAAAGCTAATTCGGTGAACCCTATCATGTCAAAAACCCGAGCAGGCAGAATTTCAGTAAGGAGAATTTTAGGCATATTGTTAACGTTTCCTTCTGCTTTTCAGAGTGAAGGAGAGAGACACAGAGAGTTAATTGTAAGCAATGTATCAGAAAGGCACGGCTAGTACTTTGTGTAAATAAATATGCAAATATAAGCTATTACATAACATTATAATATTAAGAATTTAAGAGCCAACTTTTGGATGGTCTTCGCTCTGCAACCACCCGATCAATGCAAGTGTACCTCTGACAGTAAAACCCCTGTTGACAGCTCTTTGCGGTGTTCATCACCCCCAGTCCCAAGCCCAGAGGCCCACAAGTTCCTCCCTGCCTCAAGCACCCAGGGGGACTCCCCTCTGGGGAGCAGAGGTGGTGTGTTCCATTGTTGTCACTGCGCAGAGTGCTGAGTTTGTTCATGTTGTCGGGCAAGCACAGGGAACCTGGCTATGTTGTAGGTGCTCAGCACATGCTTTCTGAACAAAGGAAGGAAGGGTTTGGGTACAGGAACCTTTCTGCCACAGCTGCGATCACTCACAGACTTCCCTGGCCACTCGCCCCTCATGGAAGGCTGGCCCTGCACCCACTCTCGATTGCTCTGTATATTCCACCCCAAAGCTGTGGAGCGACATTTAAAAAAATGCTTAAAATAACTTGTGTGTGTGGGTGGCCACCACCGGGTTCACTGTGGAGATAATCTGCTCCAATTAAGTACTTGGGTAGCTCGACCATTCTCTCTTTCTTTCGCATTTCCAAAGGAACATTTTTCTCCCCTTTTTTAGGGTTTGAAAAGAAGACTCAATATGTGTATTTTATTTATTTTATTATTTTCTCTTATCTAATTTTATCGCCTTTTATATCAGTGTCAGGGCACTTCAGGCCTGAGCATGAGCCCCACTTAACCTGGGTCATGTCTACACTGTGACGGATTAAGTGTTAACATGAGGACCCCTCGGCTTGCTGGGGACGGCTACTGCCAGCCAGGGTGAGACCAGCGCGGTGAGTAGCTGCCGTGCTACCCTACCAGGATGAAGATGCAATGATCAGCGGCCCTTCTGATTCTTCAGTGTGACATTCACCTGGCCAAGGCCACTGTCACCTTGCAGACAAGTCTGGGTTTGCTTTGGACAGAAGATTCTGGAATGTGTTCAAGCATTACTCATCTCCAGACTTTTTTTCATCTAATAAATTTTCATACTACTTGAATTATTACTCTTAAGATCCATGGTTTCATTTCATTTATGTAGACTGAAGAGAAAAAAATACAGTGGGGCTTACCGAGTGAACTTGCAAAGGATTGCAAACCACCTAGATGCGAGGCAATTTAAATACTGCTTCACTGGGCCTTGCTCTCCAGTCCAAAGGCCAAAAGCAGAGCTTTGTCACTCTGTGACCAGCAAGCATACGTGGGCTTGTTGGCCTTTTTTTTTTTTTTTTTAAGAATAGAGTCCCCAGCCACCATCAATGTTCCTGACACTTTCCTCCCTGTCTATCTGGGCTTGGAAAGGAAGTACTATCAGAAGACTCAGGCGCCAGCACCAAAATCATCACTCCATCCTGAATCAAACAGTCAGGATCTATGCTGCAGGATTTAGTACTAGAAGCAGTTTGTAAAAATGTATCTGAATGATGTTGGTTTACCAAGGCCCAAATAAGAGCTGTGGTCTTCAGCATTGGCATTTTTAAAAACTTTTCATTTAAGTATAATACACATACAGAAACTACATACATACTTATGTACCCTGAGTGTACAGCCTGATACATTCTTACATCATTATCTTATTCTTGTTATTTGGATGAATAGGTCTTTATATACTTAAAAAATAAACAGAAGCCAAGCACATTAGGTTATCCATCATTAAAATGGAAAATGATTGCTTAGAAGTATACACAATCTCTGTCTTTGAATAGAGGCTCATTCACAATGAATAATCAGTTTTTTAAGCTGGGAAACCTCTGCATGGTACAGAAAAGGCCGCTAGATTTTCTATTGTCCTTCACTTTCTGTTTTTAATCCAAATCCTCTGTCAAAGCTACATACTTATTTATCCTCTGTGCATATGTTCTTGAGATATTTCTATTTAGTAGGAAAGCAATATCAATGAGCACCTCTGTTTCTTATCTGGTCTGTTGGCCAGAATTTGTTAATGTTATCACAGCTCCATCCCAATACATCTTGGAGAGGCTGTTTTCCAACACATTCTTGGGTTCATACTTATAAATGGTGTTAATCCACTTGTTAACTCAATCGAGGGGTAACTACTGAGGTAAAATCTAAGTGCCATTTTCTGTATGTTCTTTACATTTCCCAGGAAGCTTCCTCTCCTTCCTCTCCTTCCCCAACTCCATCTCCTCTGCTGGGTAGATTCCTGGTCAGAGCTGATCATTCCTTCCCAAGCTTCAGAAGTCCGAACTGAAAGAGCTGAATGGAGAAAGACCTGAAGAGTAAGACTTCTTTTTTATGAGTAAAAAGTAGGGGGGAAATTCCCTATCTTTGCATAACCAGGGACTGATGTTTTTAAGTATTATTGTCAAATCACATTCATTAAGTAGCTGAGACTTCAGCTGGAGCCAGGGCAGTGTCCGCGTGAGGATTTGGGGATATCTGGCGTGTCTGGTGAGTGGAAGACAGGCTGAGTCACAACCGAGCTGCATGTGGACTTTGCTTTAGCTGGGGGAGGAGGGAGATTGTTGTAGCCTGATGTTCCCAGCAGAAGGGAAGGGAGAGGGGAAAAGGAAAGAGACAGTGTCTATCTCTTGCCTCATCCTTCCACCCAAGGAGAGTCTCATCCCTGACCCTGACAGGAGGTTTGCTATTGGCACAAGATGTAAACCAGGAGAGACTCCCTGAGGCTCTGGTAAAAAGCAGGGATATTTCAGGGCTCAGGTGACAGAGGATGACACAGAGTTGGGGGAAAGGACAGTCTGCTGGCCTCTCTGTGGAGCCCTGAACCCCTGAGTACAGGGAGGCACCAGCACGACCTATGTGCACAGGGGGCAGAAGCAGCCTGCAGGTTAGGATGTGAGGTGCTGGTGGACACGGCCAGGTAGCCGGCCACTCAGGAGCCTGCACAAAGGCACCACAAGGACCTGGAAATCTGAGTCATTTCTAGCAAATTGATTCCCATCAGAATTCACCACCTGGGAAGACCTAGGGTAAGTTGGGTTAATTAAATAATAATATAGTCTTTTTAAGTTTTGACTGAGCATCCTGTTTCAGGTAGCAAACAGTGTGGCCAAGGTGACGCTGGAAGTTCAGGCAGCCTTACAGATACTCTCTTGTGAACTAGCCTGAGGCCATTCGGTGGCTCTATGACTTCAGGTTCTTTGGTGGGATTTGAGTAGTGGCCAATGATTGAAGATAGATAAAGACTGTCTCCTGCCTCACAACCCTTTTGTGAACTAAAAGAAAATCTTAAGCCCCTCCCAGCCAACTGAATGCACCCCGTCTTGGCCAAAGGGAACCCCTCAAAAAAAAAAAAAACACCTTAAAACTGAGTTTCGGGCCATGAGGAGAAGGGAGGTCAGACACGCCTAGTTATGCCCTGTGTCTTTTGGAGTTATTCTTTGCAACAATAAGATACAAAATCATTAGCAAGCCTAAGGCCATGTAAGACAAAGCCTAAACCACACCTACAGGTCATCAATTTACTTAACAGATCCCTGAAGTCTGGATATATGTCCGGTGGCTTGTCTCTGATTAACAGACTTCCTTATCTTAACTTAAAACATTCCAAGCCTTTAGACAAAGTTTCATTTCTTTAACCAATTACAAATCAAAGAATCTTTAAACACACCTATAACCTCGCCCCCACTTCGAGATGTCCTGCCTTTTTGGGCCAAACCAATGTACGCCTTCTATGTATAGGTTTATGACTTTGCATATCATTCCTGTCTCCCTGAAGCATATAAAACCAAACTATAACCCAACTGCAGTGTGACTGTGCTCAAGGCTTCTTGGGCATGGCTCTCCGGGTCATGGTAGCACATAGTAGGCTCAGAATGAACCTCTTTAAATTATTTTACAGAGTTTAGGTTCTTTTCTATTGACACTTTTTTTACACAGAAAGCAAGTCTCTGATAAAATCATGCCACGCAAACAGTTATTGGCACAACGGATGAAAAAAGAATCAGCAGACCCATGCCGACAAGCTCAGGGAAGTCCCTGCTCTCTGTCCTCCATTCGGAATGAAAGGCTCACCCTGTGGAGGGCACAGGGTGTTCCCAGCAGCCCTCTGTCCTCTCAGTCAGCTCGGCAGAGGCCTCTAAGCAGGGGACCAGGGCCCCAGCTGCGCCAGACCCTCTCTGACATAAGGGTGGTGGCGATTCCCCAAATCCCTCTAGCCAACTGTGATTCTTCAATACTGCTCATTTCACCAAAGAGAAGTTGTTCCTAATATCATTATGCTAACTGACAAACTCTGGAGGGCACATTTATAGGTTTGAAATACTTGCCTCAGGAGTGTGACTTCTTGGTGAAATGTCCTTCACCTTACAACTAATCACCCTCAGCTACGGGTTTCTGCTTAGGGTCTTTCAAATGCTAAATAGCACTCCCAGGGTGTTGTTTAAAGCAAATGTGCTCACATACCTTAACTTCACAGGGTTGACTGTGAAGTATTTAAAGTAAATTACTAATATGCTGAAATAAAAAAAATAAAGTAAATTACCACATAAAGCAATAGACATGCAATATGCAACCACAGCCCTTCACATAAAATAACATCATCAGTCCCTTAAATCATTTCTAGAACATAGCACAAACATTAAAAATTTAACGATTTTAATATGTATGCCATTCCTTATGAGATACTCTAACACATAAGACTTTAATACTCACTTAAAGATGAATCTAACTTGTTCTAATAATGAAGAGATCAAGAGAGAGCATGAGGGTTTTACACAAGTTCCTGATTAGAGATCCCATTAATGTATACATTATCTATTCAACTAGCATTAATTGATAGCCTACTCTGTGCTAAACGTTAGGACAGGCGCTGGGGATGAGTGGTGAGCAAGTGTATTAGTCAGTTCTTGCTGGATAACAAGTTAACCCAACACTTAGCAGATTAACACAAGAAACAGCTCACAGTTCCTGTGGCTCAGGAGTATGGGCATGGCTTACCTGGGTGCCTCTGCTTCAAAATCTCCCAGGTGGTTGTGGTCAAACTGTCAGCTGAAGCTGTGTTCATCTCAAGTCACAACGGGGGCTGAAGAATCTGCTCCCAGGCTCACTCACATGGGCTCTCTTTGCAGGGCTGCCTGACAACATGGTAGATGGCTTCCCATTAGATCACCCAGATGGAAGACACAGGCTCTTTATTAATATTACTTAATCTCACAAATGACCTCTGGTTACTTCTACCATATTCCAGCAAAGCTAGCCAATAAGGCCAGCTCACACACAGGGGAGGGGATTCCATAAGAAAGTGAGTCCCAAGTAGCAAGGATGACCTGGGGCCATCTCAGAGGTTGCGCACCAGGAGAGCAAGTCATGCACTGCTTTGAAGGTTAGTCTTATGTGTCAACCTGGCTGGGGTAAGGGATGCCCAGATAGCTGGTGAAACACTACTTCTGGGTATGTTCATGAGGGTGTTCTCAGAAGAGATTTGCATTTGAACCAGTAGACTGAGTAAAGCAGATCCCTGTCACCAATGTGGGTGGGCCTCATCTAATCCCTCTGGGGTCCAGACAGAACAAAAAGGCAGAAGAAGGGTGCTTGCACGCTCTCTTCTTGAGCTGGGACATCTGTCTTCTCCTGCCCTCAGACCTCAGTGATGCTGGTCCTCAGGCCTTCAGACTTGGACAGGACCTACATCATTCGCTCCCCTGGTTTTAGGTCTTTGGATTTGGACCCAGCTTTCCTGGGCCTCTGGCTTGCAGAAGGCAGATTGTGTGACTTCTCAACCTCCATAATCACGTGAGCCAATACTTTCAATAAATCTCTTTCTAGATATCTATATATTAACATGTATCCTATTGGTTCTGTTTCTCTGGAGAACCCTAACTGATATTAATATTAGTTTTCCCTGCAAAAAGTTGTCGAGATGCTTGAAGAAGTGGTAGTTGGTTTGTGAGAGATCAGACAAATATGGTGGATGAAGCAAAACTTTGCAGCCTGATTCGTTCAACTTCTGAAGCATTGGTTGTGCAATGTGTAGTCAGGCATTGTTGTGGAGAAGAATTAGGTCTTTTCTGTTGACCAATGCCAGCTGCAGGCATTGTAGTTTTTGGTACATCTGATTGATTTGCTGAGCATACCGTGTTTCCCCCAAAATAAGACAGGGTGTTATACCTATTTTTCCTCAAGAAGACACCCTAGGGCTTATTTTCAGGGGATGTGTTATTTTCCCCTCAAAGCCTCAGCTTGCAGCACGCACAGGATGGCTGGGACCTGACAGGGGGAGCCGACCTTGTTGGTGGGACTGCTCGCACCTTTCCGGACACCTCTGGGATAGTAGCTGTCATGATAGGGCAGATGAGAAGGGCTGTTCATCTTCTTTACCACTCCAAGATGAAATGCATGGGTTGTGCAGATACGCTGCGTAGCCACGCCCATCACTAGGTCTTATTTTCAGGGTAGGGCTTATATTACGCAAATACTTAGAAATCCTGCTAGGGCTTATTTTACGGGTAGGTCTTATTTTGGGGGAAACACGATACTTCTCAAATGTAATAGTTTTGCCAGGATTCAGAAAGCTGTAGTGGATCAGACCAGCAGCAGACCACCAAACAGTGACCATGATCTTTTCTCTGTGCAAGTTTGGTTTTGGGAAGTGCTTTGGAGCTTCTTCCCCATCCAACCACTGAGCTGGTGGTCATCCCCGATTGTTGTATAAAATCCACTTTTCATCGCATGTCACAATCTGATTGAGAAATGGTTCGTTGTTGTGTACAAGAAGAGAAGCCGACACTTCAAAACAACGATTTTTTTGATTTTCGGTCAGCTCATGAGACACCCACTTATCGAGCTTTTTCACCTTTCCAATTTGCTTCAAATGCTGAATGACTGTAGAATGGTCAACGTTGAGTATTTTGGCAACTTCTGTAGTTGTAAGAGGATCAGTTTCAATGATTGCTCTCAGTTGGTCCTGGTCAACTTTCAATGGCCGGCCACTGTGCTCCTCATCTTCAAGGCTCCCATCTCCTTTGCAAAACTTCTTGAACCACCACTGCACGTATGTTCATTAGCAGTTCCTGGGCCAAATGTGTTGTTGATGTTGTGAGTTGTCTTGGCTGCTTTACGGCCCATTTTGAACTCAAAAAAGCAAATCACTCGAATTTGCTTTTTGTCTAATATCATTTCCATTGTCTAAAATAAATATAAAATAAACAGCAAGTAATAAGTCTAATGAAAAACATAAATCGAGAAGTGTGCATTAAAATGATGTATAACATAACCACATTTATTTAAGAAGGTATTCCAATACCAAACGGCAAATTTCAACAATGCTAAAACCTCAGTTACTTTTGCACCAACCTAATACAACCACCCACCTCTCAGGAGCTTATGATATGGTCATAGAGACAACTATTAATCAAATAATTCCACTCATGTTTAGTTATAATTGATTTCTGTGCTATAAAGGAGTTTTGTAGGATGTCGTAAGGGTACATAAGAGAGGGACTTGGACAAGCCTCTAACATGCTAAAGGGAAGGGCTCTCTGAAAAAGTGATGTTTGGTTGAAATTTGAGGGAATGGGATTTAGAGAAGGGGGCAGCAGAGAAGAGGAGGAAGTGAGCACAGTTTGTGCAAAGGCTCCAAAATGGGAGAAATCTGGCTTTTTAAGGAACCAAAGAAAGGTCAGTGTCATTTTAAAACTATACACCTGGCCCCAGATAGTGTAGAACTCATTTTTTCTCAGTTCCAAATGACTAAGCAGTCCAGGACTGGGACGATGTGAGTACTCCAGGTTCCAGGAGCCAGGCTTCTTCTGTCTGGCTCCCTTGCCATGGAACTGCCCTTGTCCTCAGAGCTCACAGGGGCTGCCCCTACACCCGTGTTCTAAGCAGCAGAATTGGGGGATGGGTCAAGAACAGGGAGAAAGACACATCTCCCTTTCAGGATATGACCGAGAAATTGCACACTGGCCCAAATTTAGTTCCAAAGCCACACCTAGCAGCAAGGGAGGCTGAAAATATGGCCTTTATTCTTAGCAGTCACGTATCTACATAAAAACTGGAGACTCTGCTCTTATGAGAGCAAAATAATTTCTGCTATGGTTTGTTCCTTTGTCCACCCAAAAAGCTGTACATAACCTTCTTCCCCTTGGAATACACCCACCAGCTTCCCAAGTGATAAAATTCCAAAACCATATCTGAATGCTGCATCTGGTTCAGAGCCTCTTGGTGATGCTGAGTTCCCCCCCAGTGGGCCCAGATGTGGAACTCCTTTCTGGGGACCCACAAAATAAGAGACAAATTGTCTGTCCCTGATGTATCCATTATACACTGGAGGAAAAGAAACAGTGTCATGGGTTGAATTGTGTCTCCCCAGTAGGCATATGTTGAAGTCCTAACCTGCAGTCACTCAGAATGAGAACTTATTTGGAAATAGAGCTGTTGCAGATGTAATTAGATAAGATGGCATAGGGTGGGCCCTGATCCAACAAGACGGGTATCCTTATAACATGGGGACATTTGGACTCAGACAGGCACACAGGGCGAATGCCACATGAACAGGAAGACAGACACGACTAGGGACACAAAAGATTGCCAGCAAACCGCCAGAAGCTAGGAGAGGCCAGAAACAGATTCTCCCTCGTAGCCTCTGAAGGAAACAACCCTGCCAATACCTTGACCTCAGACTTCCAGCCTCCAAAACTGTGAGATAATAAATCTCTGTGGTTTAAGCTACCTCATTTGTGGTACTTTTTAGGGCAGCCCTAATATCCAGTGAAATTGTAAGGCTACCCTTTGCCATAATTTGGAAAGAGAAAGATGAAGAATTTACGGTGATCACTCATTCATAAAAAAAAAAAAAAAGTTAAGCTATCTGTCCTATCTGCAGAGTGAAAAGTGTGAGTGTGCACACGTGTGTGGGTCCATCTAGCAGCCCCAGATCCTGCTTTCTGGGAGGAACACCCCTGCATGTGGTCTCCGGTGTTCTTGGACTTCGGCCTCTGGACTTAATCCACTCTCTTGTGGCAACATCTGAGATGAGCATTGGTGAATTTGCTCTTGGCAGCTGTTCAGTTCAGCTTTCACAGTCCACTTCCTGCCAGTGCCATTTCAGGGGCCCAGCAGTGGCTTTAGAGTTGGAATGGCCATAGGCTTGGGCAGGTCAAACATCTGACTTCTTTAGCAATATAGTTACCTCAAAAACTCAGTCATCTCCTGGTCTAGTTGCTTCTGGTCAGTGCGATATGCAAGTAACTTCAGCCAATTATCAGTAGTTCCTAAACCTGAGGCCTTTGCTTTTTTATTTATTAGCCTTGTGTTCTATCCATGTCTTCTCTCAACTTAACGACAGCGATTTGAGACCCTCTGAAACAATGGGCTTGAGAAGAAAAGCCACAAACATTTGATCCAGTGTTTGACACTGAACTGGCATTTACTCTACTTCTCTTCTCTCTCTTCTCAGTCCTCCTCCTCCTCCTCCCACTCCCCGCCCCCCACCTCTGCCTTCTCTCCCCACCACCCATTGTCTGGCAAAAACCAAAAAACAAAAACCAAAGGTGCCTGAAAAAGACTTTGGGTCACAAACTTATCTCCCCCTAAGCCTGTAGCTTTACTTATAATGGTTTCATTCTGGGGCACAGGAACAGCTGGCTTTTTAAAGCAGTCTCTCAGTCAACCTACATTTTATGCTACAGACATTGAGCCCTGCCCTTTGCAAAACAAAATCCCCTTCCATCACTGCTTGCCAGCAGACTGTCTCTAGCCTGAGTTCATCTCTCCCGTTTAGGGCTTTGCAAAAAAGCAGCAAGCAGCAGCCAATACCCATCAGAATTTTCAATTTTCCCTAGAGCTAAGATCGGTCAGTATGTGATCTGACTCCCAGGTTATTGCGAAAGACAGTTTCACCAAGCATTTTGCTCTACCATAAAAAGGGGCACTGGCCCTCCAGCCTGCAATTTCTGAGTCTTTATAACTGACTTCCACTGAAAAGTCAAGGCCACATATTTTAGGCACTTCCTGTATCAAATTCTGTTTTATTTGGATATGATGTAATGTAGCTGATGTAAAAGGGATCTAAAATAAAAGTGACTTAAAGTAAATAGACATTCATCCTCTTATTCTCACTTGTAACTGTCAGTAGGTAGGTGACCTGGGGATGGTGTGGGGCTCTGTCATTCACAGCTGTCCAGTGTCTCCACGGTGTCACTCTCAGTCCTGTGGTCCAATAAGTCTCTTTCCACATCCAGGGTACACGAAGGAGGCTCAGGAAGAGGTAAGAAGAAGGACATACCTCCTCCCTTTAAGGACTCTATGTGGAACTTGTGTCCATCATTTTTGCATACATCTTTTTGTTTAACAGTCAGTGGCCACACCAGGTTGCTAGGGAGGCTGAGAAATAGTCTCTACTCCATGAGATAGTGGACTCAGCTAACCAGTGGGGGGCTATTACTAAGAGAAAGAAGAGAAGAGCACAGTGAGGCTGACCAGCTGTGTAGCTGAATAGCAACAATAGAGGGGAGGAGGCCATAATATGAGGCTGATGGCAGAGGCTTCATGCGTAGTGTTCAAACTGGATACTCATGTGCATGAAGAGGATGCCATCAAAAATCACACCAGGACTGGAAAGGAATCTGGGAAGATGGCAGAGTAGGAAGCACCAGGAATCTGTCTCTCCACCTAGAGAGCAATTGCAGAATCTGTCTCATGTAACTATTTTGGAACTATGGACTATATTTGAAGGCTTGCAACTTCCAGGGGAAGGCTTGAACAGTAAATTGTAGTTAGTTTCGATCTATTTCAGCTCATAGCAACTATCCATCCCCAGTTCCAGGGCTGGCAGCCATGCATGTGTTTATGTACAGCTTGCCAACAGCTTGTGGTAGCTGGGGTGGGTAACAGGGACCCTGTCCTCCAACAAACTGGAGATCTACGTTCTGATTGCTGCTTCTGATTTTGGAAGTGCAGGTGCACAAGCAAGCAGTTATTGTTGCAATGCCCCCTCGACAACTGTTGCAAGCCCCTTCCCCTCCGACAAAAGCAACTTCCATAGGATTAAAGGGCCAGTGCTCCTCCCACTTCATCTTTTTTCTTTTTTGGGAGCCAAACAGTTAAAGTCTAGGACATTCCAAAACAACCACATAATTGAGAATGTAGAAAGTCACAGTGCATCCCCAAGGATAGATGCAGGCTTTATAAAAGACCTGAAAATACCTTAAGTTTACACTTGATGCCAATCCCTGGCACAGAGACAGCTTACAACAATCAAAGAGTAAAACACAAATAAAAATCAGCAAACCCCAAGGAAGGGGTAGAATCTGATTTCCAGTTACTACATTATTAGATTTAAATGTTCTGTTTTCAATTTTTTTTAAAAAATCAAAGGGCATACAAAGAAACAGGAAAGTATGGCTCATGCAAAGGAAAAAACAATAAACCAATAAAATGTCAAGAAAATTATATGTGAATGCAATGAAAATATCAAAGAAACCAAAAAGACATTCTGAAACTGAAAAGTGCAATAACCAAAATGAAAAATTCACTAGAGGAATTCAAAGGCAGATTTGAGCAGGAAGAAGAAAAAGATTGGTGAAGTTGAAAATAAGACAACTAAAATTATTGAGTCTGAAGAACACAAAGAAAAAAGATGAAAGAAAAGTGAACAGAGCCTAAAAGACATGTGGGACACCATCGAGTGGACCAACATACACATTGCGGGAGTTCCAAAAGGAGAAAAGAGAAAGAATGACACAGAGAGATTATTAGAAAAAATAATGGATAAAAATTTACCAAATTTGATTATAGACATGGATATAAATATCCAAGAAGCTCAATGAACTTCCAGTAGGATGAATTCAATGAGACTCACACCAAGACTCGTTATAATCAATATGTGAAAAGCCAAAGACAGAGAGAATCTTGGAAGCAACAAGAGAGAAGTAATTCGTCACATACACGTGTTCTTCAACAAGATTATGAACAAATTTCTCATCTGAAACTTCAAAGGCCAGAAGGTTGATATATTCAAAATGCAGAAAGAAAAAACTGTCAAGCAAGAATCCCATATCCAGCAAAAATGTCTTTCAAAAGTGAGGAAGAAATCAAGACATTCCCAGATAAACAAAAGCTGAAGGAATTCATCACCAATAGACCTGCCCTGCAGGAATTGCAGAAGGGAATCCTTAAGGTGATTTAAGAGAATGATACATTTTTTAAAAAACTTAATAGTTTAAAAGTCAGTATTATTATAATCTTGGGTTGGAACTCCCATTTTGTTTTCTATATAATGTAAGAGATTACTATATTTAAAAGTTTAATAGTTTATATTTTTTGAGACACAATGTATAAACATGTAATTTTATAACATCAATAACTTAAAGGAGGCAAGGAAGGAGCTGTACAGAGGCAGAGTTTTCATATGTTATCGAAGTTAAGTTGGTATAAGTTAAAGTTGGAGCATTATGACATTAGAATGTTAATTGTAATCTTCATGGTAACCACAAAGAATATAGCTATAGAGTATACACAAAAAGAAATGAGAATGGAATTCAAACATTTTACTGTAAAAAAATCAATTAAACCCAATAGGAGACAATAAAACAAGAAATGAGGGACAATAAAAATCTATAAGGCATACAGAAAACAAATGGAAAAATGACACCAGTGAATTCCTCCTTATGAGTAATTACTGTAAATGTAAATGGATTAAACTTTCCAATCAACAGAGCAAGATTCTGTCTCAAAAAAAAAAAAAAGACAAAGATTTGCAGAATGGATTTAAAACACATGATCCAACTATGTGCTATCTACAGGAGACTTTAGATTTAGTGACCAAATAGGTTGAAAGTGAAAGGATGGAAAAAGATATTCCATGCAAATAGTAACCGAAAGAAAGTAGGAGTGGTTATACATAAGCCAGTCATGAAAAGACAAACACTGTGTGTTTCCACTTACATGAAGCACCTCGGGTAGTGAAATTCATAGAGACAGAAAGCAGAATCATGGTTGCAGGGGTTGGGGGAGAGGAAAATGGAGAGTTAATGTTTAATGAGTACAAAGTTTCAGTTTTGCAAGATGAAAAGAGTTCTGGAGATGGATGGCAGTGATGGTTGCACAATGATGTGAATGTACTTGACACACTGAACTATGCACTTAAAAATAGTTGAGATGGCAAATTTTGTTATGTATATTTTACCATAATAAAAAGATATATTATTTTAAAAATCACACCAGGATAAAAGGCACAAACCAGACTCTCCCAGGCAATCCTCCTATGTATAGATCATTGTACAGATTTTGGATTTCTAGAACGATGAGAAGCTACTGACCAATTCTAACTAGGGTGGGGACCTGATTATATTTATTTGATTATTTTTATGAAAGCATTTTGGCTGCTATGTAGAAAATTGATGGGGGGGTGTGGTTAACTCTGACCCCAATCTTCTGTCTCCGAACACAATTGGTATTTAAGGTTTGCCTCTAGCCTGCCCTCCCTCACTCAGCCCACTCGGATACCTTCATTCTCATTGCTTTGGGTTAACAATAAGATTTGTCTCTAAGAAGTATCACATTTCACAATTATATCTGAACTTATATTAATGGGATTTTCAACAATATGAAATAATTATTGATCCTTCTCCTATGAAATTTTTAACCAAAACCATTTTCCACATCATCTTTTACTTCTGACACTTCATAATCTCATCTCTCCATCTTTTGATCTATTCATTCACTCTTTTTTTGAAATTGATTTACCACTCTCCTGAAATCTTGCCCTTTTGAGCTACACATAACTCTGTTTGGTTATGAAATGCAGCCTCTGCTGGCTACACTACTCACTAATTCCATAAACCAGCAGCAACCTTTATGAAATAAAAGGCCAAAGGAGGATTTAGTAGTAAGTTAAGAATAGAGAGCTTAAAATTTTGCCAGTTTGTAAAAGGTGATTAGTTTCACATCTTCCTTCATGAATCTAGAATATTGAACATAGACTTGTGTATCTATTAGGAGCAGCATATTTTTATAAAGTGTGGAACATTAAAGATACAGCAATTTTTGCACTGCTGTAGATACTTTAATCTAGCAACTTTCAGGGCACAAAGAGAACTTACAGTTTAGGTTCTGAAGCCCTTTGATGAGAAGGCAGTCACTGAAAAATTGAATATTCATTCCTGGCATACCGTGGAGCAATCCAGGTTTTCCTGCTTTGAGTTTTGTACTCATGCCTACAAGTGATGGGAGGAACTGGGAAACCAACATCTCCACCAGCAAATCTAATCTTCATTTTGGTGGGCATTTCTGGATATTAATTGTGCCTGGGAAAGATAACTTTTATGTCTTTATCGGAGAACATTTTGGTGATTTGCATGTTAGGTCATTGCATGATAATAAGATGAGAAGAGTCTTCAATGGGAATGAACATAGAATTGATCCTGGGTATTGGAAGGGTGTGCTGGTGAGATTGGAAATAAGAGAAGAAGGGGAAAGAATGGATAAGAAATGCCCAAGTTTTCCTCTGACTCTCCTGACTCGTGCCTCTTACACTAAGCCTCAAATAGAAACAGAAGAGCACAGAGAAGAGGACACTGTACATATTCTCTCTGAATATGTGGAACTGGGTGCCACAACTGTGAGCATGCAGAACCCGGAGAAGGTGTAGGAGAAAAGTGCTTAAACCCAGAAATAATTTTAAAACTGCAAGAAGTAAGGTCACAAAGGAAAGCTAACTGATTAGTGATTATCTAGCTTAGAATTAAGGTTAAAGAAGAAAGACTATTAATTTTCCTCAAAGTTAGAGGGAAGAATAATTACTGGCTGAACTTACACTCTGACAAAATCAGAGAACATTAGACCTACCATAAGGGCTTTAGACTATTTTTTATATATTTATTTATTTATTTATTTATTTATTTTTTGAGACAGGGTCTTGCTTTGTCACCCAGGCTACAGTGCAGTGGTGTCATCGTAACTCACAGCAACCTCAAACCCTGGGCTCAAGAGATCCTCCTGCCTCAGCCTCCCAAGTAGCTGGGACTACAGGTGTGTGCCACCATGCCTGGCTCAGGTTTAGACTCTTAGGTAGAATTTCCTGATGGGCAGTTATTTTGTTTGTTTGTTTGTTTAAAAAACTATTTTGGACTAGTGTCTTAATCAATTCAAGCTGCTGTAACAAAATACCATAAACTGGGTTGTGTGAACGACAAAATTTATTTCTTACAGTTTTGGACCAGATCAAGGTGCTGGCAGATTCAGTTCTTGTCCTGGTTCGTAGATGACTGTCCTCACTGTGTACTCACTGCTGGAACAGGCACGGGATTTCTCTGGGGTCTCTTTTATAAGGGAACTAATGCCCTTCATGAGGGGTCTGCCTTCACACCTCGGACACCTTCCTGAGTTTCCCCCTCCTAATACCATCATCTCAGGGGTTAGACCTTCAGCACATGAATCTTGGGGGCACACAAACATTCACTTCATAACAGCCAGGTTTGGTATGCTTTCTTTTGGTAGCTTTTTAAAGACACACACACAAACACAGAGGTGAGAGTGCAGGGAGAAAGAACAAGAGAGGGAATGGAGAGAGAAACAATGATAAGGATTTAACTCTCTAAAAAACACTAGCATGTTTAAAATTTTTTAAAAAATCATCCCGAGTTGACTGGACAAGGAGTTACAGGAAGGGAAGAAAAGCTAAGGTATATTGACCCCATTATGTGGTATTCACAACACATGTAGAAGTGGAGAAATGGAGTAGACATTATGATCTTCCTTTAAAAAAAAAAATCCAGTGAGAAAATTGCTGCACAGAGAAATTAAATAACTTCCTCAAGGACATACAGCTCACTGGTGTCCAGACCAATGTTCAATGTTATGTCTCACTGAGCTCAGATTATATATGCCGTATGTACAGTGTAATTCCTGCATCAGGACATGCTGCGGTCAATGGTGGGGTCTAGGGCCCAACCTGCTCATCAGCCCAATGTGTCCCCACAATGTCCTTACGTGGGCTCGGGGCTTCTCCATGCTTCCAACAAGGCCCCTTCACTCACACCATCCTGTCTCTCAGAATCCTGTGCTAGTTAATTTGAAAAGTGTATTTCCATTGATGGGTTAATGAGTATAATTGTAATAGGTGATGTAAAATATACACCTACACACAGTAAAAATCCAAATGCTACAGAAAAATATGAAAGATAAAGTTTTCCTTCCTTCTCCTGACTGTCCCTTTCCACAGAGGAAATCACTATTAAGAGTTTTGCGTGTGCCCTTCTTGAAAAATGTCCTAAAAATATAACCAGGTCTATATTTAGCATGTCTCACTGGATCTAGGTATTTGTTTTTATTCATTATGAAGAAAACAAGAATCTTAACACCCCTCTTATGTGAGAGTCTTATAGATGTTATTCTTTTTGAAATGCATTTAAGGAAAACCTTCTGCTTTAATGTCTTAAACCAAAGAAGTGATCGATGTTAGAAGAGTTTGAGACACAAAAATCATGAGGAAGTAATTTATTTTTGTGTGTTTATAATTTTTTTTGAAATGCAACTAATTAATGACAATAGCTAAAGCTTCTTAGTAATTCTTTTGGGTCAAGCACTGTAAAAACATTGTAAAATATGTCTCCTTACTTGATCTTCACAACAGCCTTATTATTAAAGCGTTACAGATAGAACCTGCAGAGACCTTGAAGAAGATAAGTCTCTTAAAGTCTTACAGCACTAAAGGATGAAGCCAGGAACTGAACCCCAGCAACGAGACACCCCCGATCCTACATCGTTAACCATGACAATGCATTGCCATTCATTGCGAGTTGTAACAGACACCTTGGAAAAAACAGAGTAGTAGAGAAGAACACCACTCAGAAACATCCTGCCCAAATAAAACCCATATTTGCATTTATTTTAATTTGTTTCCTACAGTGACTTTTTTTCCTGAACTCCCGATCTTGACACAGAACCCCACAGCTGATTTATTTGCCTGATGTATGGGCATATGCACAATAGGAAAGGAATTCGGCCCCGGTCAGCTACACAATGAATAACAAACTCACCTGAGAAAAAGGACTGTTCTGGAAAATTCAGAACTTTCTTTGTCACTCAGTGGAAGAGGAGAATGAGTGATGTAGTTGTGCATGGCTTCCCCCTAGGGTCAGTCTCAGCAGAGACCTCAAGATGGTGAGAGTGGATGAAGAGGCCAGTGGTCACACTTTTGGGGGCCAGGAAGGTGGCTGGACACCAGCCTCTCCCGCAGCCCCTGGCGGCTGGCTGCCCCTGCCTTGCTACCAAAAGGCAAGGAAGAGTATCCAGTGACACTGTTGCCAATCACCATCATCTCCACTTATAGATTGACCCAGAAGGGCTAAATAAATAGACCCACAGGGCTGTTGTGAGGCTAAATAAAATACAGTCATATTTTGAGTCCTTACAAAGTAAAAACAAACAAACAAAAAAATACTTGCTACACTTGAACATAACTGTGGTTATAATTTAATCATTATTCACAGTATTCAGGTAAGGACAGTAGCCAGGGAAATTGGTTTGCAAACTGTCTAGCTGGGTCTAGGCATTTGTTTTTATTAATTATTAAGAAAACAAGAATCATAATACCCCTCTTACATTAGAGTCTTATGGATGTTATTGTTTTTTTAAATGGGTTTAACGAAAACTGGCTGAAAATCACGAGTTGCAAACAGCATTCTGGGAATACTGCGAGGCAATACAATTTTGTACCACTCCTGGATGTGGTCAGATATAAATAGCAGCACAGACATTTAAGAGCTATTCTTGCTGAAAAAAAAAAGTAATTAATTGGTGTTATACACAAAGGAGTTCTCTATTTATTATTATTTTTTTGGTAACCAGCACAGCTTTAATTACAAGTAATTGTTCTCAAAATCAGGCTGCTCATAAGTTCTGCATTCTAGACAGTGATTATGCATCAATACACTAATCTATCACTTTCATTATTTTAGTCATTTGGGTGTGTAAATTTGTATTTAATTCAGACAACAAACTAGGTACTTCCCACTGTGACTTTCTATCAATGTATGCCTTTTTAAGGCACAAGTTGGATGATTTAGATTTTCATTCATTTGCTTTTACTTAGGAAAATAATAGTACATTGCTGTGGGGGTTTTTTGCTGACTACTGGATAGAAGCAATGGCATTAGATATAAAAGGAGCTGGGTTTGTTACTAGTTAATGGAGAATTTTACTAGGTGTCTCCATAGAACTGCACTTGCTACCTCATTGTAATGAGCTGAAGTCTGCAGAAATTCCCCTACAGAAATCTTAGTGGATTAATAGGAGCCCATTCCTTAACCTCATTCAGAATCTGTGTGCTTCTTTCCTCCCAAGTTAGATACTAGAACTGTCACCTGGATTACTGAACTCCAGTATACTGTTTACTCTCTACTGGGGCTTTATGTGTCTGAGCGAATTTCAAAAATAAAATTCAAAAGCCTTCTCAGGCCATCTGATGGGAATACATTAGACCCACCTTGTCCTTGTGGATGACACCACTGTTTTGTTTCTGATCTCTTATGCATGCAGGCAGAAATTCTTTATTTCCTGAATAAAATAAGTTTCCTTGAATGCAAGACAAATGATGATGCCCTTTGTTCTGTTTCTAACTCGCCTTTTGGTGTGGTAGTCTAATTCCTAGGCCAAAGAGTTTTAAATGAAAAAATGGAATTAAAAATTATATTCATACTCACAAAAAATAAATAATCAAGCAACATTTTGGGTAATTATTTATTTGGTTGAATAGCTTCCATAGAACACATACATAAAATGTTTCAATTAAACTGGAGACTACAGTTTATCTGATGATAAACTGTGTTACTATCCATTTCAAAATATATCTAAAGTGAGATAGAAACGTTGAACAAAATTTACCTTTAAAACTACTCATCTTCTTCATTAATTCTTTTTTATTAGGCTTTTGTATTAAATGGGAACATACTACAGAGTTGAACTAGCTCAGAGTTAGGCTGCTTTGAACATTCGCTCCTATCTTCCTTTCCGAAGTAAAGTATTTACTAAAGTGATAGGAATTTTCCCTAAGTAAAAAAACTTCCAGTAATTTTACAACATTTATTGAGGGACTTCTGTGATCATAGATATTCAGTGACAATAGGACTCACAACAAAACAACAACAACAAAAAGAAGACAGTGATGATAAAGGACCTATTCCTGTCCTCCTGAAGGAATTTATTATAACACAATAACGTACGCGTGTGTGCATCACACACATGCACACACACATGCAGAGCTCTTGTTCCAGATAAGTATATGAATATAATAAGAACCAGAAAACTTGAGTATTTAAGAACCCAAAGGTCCTTTGAAAGTGGAAGGACCAGATTTACATTGGTGTTTATTTATAGAGTTTCTAGAAATATCACAAAGTGAATGATGGCATAGCTTGTCATCAGATAAAGTAGTCCCAAGTTTGATTAAATAAATTTTATTTCACAAAGGTTATTTAACCAATGCTTACCAGTAGTTTACTACAGTTTTTACTTAAATCAAAACTTTGGAAAGTTGTTTTGGGAAGAGGTGGAAGAGATTCTTGGGTGACTTAATGACAAGAGAAAGTTCCCAGGCCAGAAAGAGCAAGTCAAGAGCAAAAAGAAGCTGAGATTGGTGAAACACGGTATCTGTCTGCATAGAGCTAGTGAAAACCAAGGCAGGAAATTCCATGAGGAGAAGGGATGGAGGAGGGAGGGCGGTGAAAGCAGGTGGAATTGTTTCAACCGGGCAAGCACTGTGGGTCTCACTGGCATTTTCACACTGTGATTACTTTCACTTTATATATGTTCTTGCTTGGATCACTTTGAGCCAGTCGCCCAAACCAAATATTAGTAAAAATGAGACATACTATCATAATACATGCTCAGCCTCTGCCTACAGAATCTCAAGGAACGTCAATTCAGTGGAAAATAAGTGGTTATCTGACATATACGTAAATTTTAAAAAGCCCAAGCACTAATTTACATTTTTAGTTTCCATTCCCCTATTAGTAAATGTTAGTGTGTTGTCTAAGACTGCAGTAATCCAGGGATGATCCTGCCTTTGAACACACAGAGAATTATTAAGGGAAACAGCCCCTTGGTTATAGTGCAAGGCACATGCTGACTCTGTCTCCAATTACTGACATGAAGAAGAAAAGGTAGACATGACCACATTCCCAACTATTGTGCTTTTGTGTGTGGCTTTTCTGTCACTAGGATTGTACATATTGGGTACTCAATAAATTGTTTTTTGCATTAAAGAGATTAATTTGCCTCTTTACCATATGATTTGTGCCACATGCAAAAACGATTTCAGTGACACATGAATGAGACAAAAGAGTTAATGGATGAGAGACTCACCCTTCAAGTCACACCTGGAGCAGAGGCAGAAGTTCTGGCTGCAGGGGCAGCCCCAGATCAGCACTTGCAGACTTAACACACCTCTAGATATTGTGCTTGATTCCATTCTGTTATAAGCAATAGGAGGTCCCTTTGGTAAAAATTAAAGAATGATAAGCAAAAAGATAAATGGATATTGTTAGAATTTTGAGAATCTAATTTACAAGTGCCCATTTACATTTTTCAACTATAAAACTCAGAAATACACATTTATTTTTACTGTGGTCATGTAAAATTTTGTGGAAGGAGAGATGATTTACAACACTACAAAACAGTGCTGTTGCTACAGAAATTTTCTTGGGGTAGCAAGGTAGGTCTGATAATATTTGGCCGTGAAACAAACATGTCCTTTAGCATTTGTAATGCCTAGCAAATAAAGACTGGGCAGCTGAAATAACAGTCATAACCGAAAGTAAATGATCCATCCTGTGTGTACAACTCCAGTGCCTTCAGTGAAATGAGGGTTTTACTATTTTTGCCAGATAATGGAAGATCTTACCCTAACAGAGTCAAAGGACAGTATGGCAGTGAATCAAGGCATGGAGGAGTCCAGGTCCCCACACTCTCATTCAGGAGGGAAATTCATGAGGAATTGTGGTGCTGTATAAGGGATGTTGCCTTTTCTGAAGAGGTTTTGCTTTGATCATTCCATAGGTAGAGGCAGCTTCGAGCAATACTTGCAAAAGTGGTATCACTGAACAGGGTTGGAGTCCTTGGATAAGATTTTAGCCATTACCTGCCTTTTCTGGTCATGTCACTTTGGCCATCTATTTTCAGCTTCGTTATCAGCCACCCAGCAATGGATCAATTTTTAGTGAGCGATTAGGAGATCACAGCCCTGAGCAGAAAGACTGTGGTCCCCACCGTCAGGAAGCTTACAATCTGCTTGGAAAGATGACAGACATACACACATACACATGCACATGCATAAAGAGATCGTAAACCCATTTTCCAGGCCACCAGTTATTTCCTCGGCAACCCCAGAAAGGGAGAGCTTTCTTCCGACCAGAGTGACCAGGGCATTTGCGAGAGTGCAGAATGCTACTTACTAAGGTGGATATGATGAAGGAGGAGCAGCCAAGAGCAGGGAAGGGGCAGGTCTGGGAGCCAGCGCGCTGGCTCCGGGCACGGGAATGATCCCCGTCCTCCACGTGTGCTGTGCGCACGGCATGGGCTGCCTGAGGAGGGCGCAGCCGAGCCACTGCTCTGCCTGAGGTTTGCGTGAATGTGAACCTCCTGTCTTCACTCACTTAATCGTCCACTAAAATGACAATTCGCCGCAGTCAAGCGAAGCTCATAGAGAATAGAGAGCCAGACCAAGATCTATTTTTTTCTAAAAGTTTTCTTTTTTCCTACATCATCTCAACCTTCGTTTTTTAATCAACTGATTTGCGAATAGGCCTAACTTCAAAGATCTCATTGGTCAGCCTTGGCTGTTTATAGGAGGAGGGAACCCATTCGTGTTATTATTATTATTATTATTATTAAAAAATCTTTTCCTGTCTTCCCAATAGCATCTGGATGATCTTTCAATTCTTGTCTGGTGATAATAAAATCATTAAAAAATGTGCCAGAACCTTTTGTGCTTATCTGTGGGCCATTTGGAACATATGTGAATAAATTGAACACTACTTGTTCATTGGTTTTCTCTCTTTTCTCTCTCCCCTTGTTCTTAAAAGTCCTGTTTGAAATCAGTCCCTAAAAGAGCCGGGCATCTGAGTTACGTCTGATGCTGGGAGGTACGCTTCGACATCCTCCACATGGCCTTGATCTAGAAAGCCAGCCACAATCTGCACAGCGCATTTTTGTGGCTTATGTGACCTAGGGTCTGGGGCCTTTCTTTGCTGAAGATTTTCTTTAGCCTCCAAGTTGATCTTACAGCACCCCAGTTTGGGCATTGCACAGATAGTTCATAGATGACCATGGGGAATCCAGCTCTGCTGTTGGGACTAGTAGCTAAAATATCTTAGAGGGCTTGACATAGATCAAAGAATGTCTTTGCCTTTCCTGGAAACTGTGTTGCCAGCCTTTTCCAGCCAGAGGCCCCTGTTAAGTGAGAAGAGAGCAACTCCGGCTCATCCCAAGAGAGGCCTCCCTGGAAGAGATGGGAAAGACTTTTCCAGAAGGAGTTTGCTCCAAAGCATAAAAGGTTCAACCTCCAGCCTATCACTCAAAAAAGTTTTTAAAGCCTTTTTAAGGAAACAATTTAAACCCAGCTGCACCTATCGATCAGTGATTTGATTTTGCTTTGTTAGAAGGGATTTGTAATCTGCTTTTAAATGTTTTTTGTTCCTGGCCTTCTTTGACAGCAAGTTCTGCCTGAGGCTACTTCTCGAAACTCGTCACTGGAGCTTTCAAGTCTATGTGAATAACTAGAATAATTTTAATCTGGACCTTTCCTTTCTTTCCCCTCCTCCCCTCCTTCTCCTCTGTAGGCAGAAGAAAATGTTAGGGGGTTGTAAGAATTTTTCATCATAGTCTGCCAAACCTAAAACCTATGAAAATGAATCATTTGTCTTAAAAAAAAAAAGGGGGGGGAGAAAGCAAGAAAGCAAATTCTATTTACAAAGTCAGAGAAAGTCAATCAGATTTCATTTTCTCAAACATATTCAGTGAGTCTCAAAAAGTATACAACTTGTAAAGTCTTGTCTCTGCTATAGTTAAAACACCAAATTTCAAAACAAAACTCTGAGTCATTAAAGAATGTACTATTTTTGTAACAGATAGAGATAGATTTTATAGAAACTTTTTTACTTAAAGCGTTTAAAGGTTGTGATCATGCCTATCATGACATCGTGAACTATTAATTTTGTCTTCTTAAACTACCATAAAGAGTGCTTGTTTTATTATTATAGTATGAACTAAAAAATAGAAACTGTGCTACTAATTTAACTAATCACTTCTAATATTTATCAAGCCTATGGAAACCAAAAACACTTAGAAGATAAATCTCTTTTTTGCTTTTCTTAATGAAATGCACACACGTGATTTTTATAATGTAAGCATATGCTTACACATGTATGATCTTTATGAGTTTATTTAGCAAGAAACCAAATATGTGAGAAAAACAGACTTTTCAAGTGGTGCTTTAATTGTCGTTCATGCATGTTCTACAGATCATTACCGAATGTTTACAGGTCCTGCATGGAATGACTTTACACCCAAGAAGAGGGTAACATATCTTCACTGTTTATAAAAATGACAGCTCCTAATGGGCCATATTAACTTTAACACAAACTATTAAATCTCCTTCATTAAATTTTTTGTGTGTTCTGTTTCGGCATCTCGTTAGCTCTGGGAAGTAGGTGCAAACTCTTAAGGAAACATGAGCACACATTGAGACGATTATAGATCATGGTTATTAGATAAGCCTCGGGAGGATGTTTTTCTTGGGTTGCTCACAAGCATTTTGAAAGAGTCGTGTTCCAGGTTTGAGGTCCCATGTTTCTTCCTCTTAAACTATGAGCAGCTGTAGCACATGACCTACTTCTGTAGGGCCCTGTAATGATTTCCTTCCTTCGGAGGCTTCGGGAGTCCTCCTTCTGCCCTGTGAAAAAAGGGACAAATATTTTAATCCAAGCAAAATGCTGAAGCAGGTTTTGTTGGTTTCAGGGAAGAAACTCAATACAGCTCCAGCATTGAGTGTAGGCCTCAAATTGGAACCATCTGGGCTGCAGAAGGGCTCTGAGACCTTTGGGGAAGCAGAGACAGTCTAGCCTAGGGCTGCAGCCCATACACCTGCAGAGATGGCCGACGTCTCGGCAGGCGCTGGACTCAACCCGAATCGGAATCGGAGCTGTTCACATGGCAGAGAAGCCCTCGCTGCCTGGCATTAGCAGTTGGAAGTATTGTGTAAGGAACGGTGACGACTGCTCGGGGACAACTTATTACGTAAATATTCCTCGTAACGAAAGGAATGCCTCGTTATTTTTTTGGAACATATTTGACACAAAACAGACAGAAGCACATTTCTTAGTTCCTTCTTTTTAGCAGACAAGAAAGTTCACAGGAAACCATAGGCTAGTGCACACGATGCAAACAATATTTTTAGAGTTTTCCTTAAAGGTAGGGGAAGAAAAACGCATTTCAAAAGCAATGCGTGTCCATTTGGTAATCTCCATACTCTTTTTATTTTTTTGTTTAGAGGGTTGTTATTATTGTTGGCTAGTTTTCATCTCCAACTAAGCGAAAGTGCTCTAATATCTAAAAATAGAAGGCCAGCTCCTGAGAGGTTATTTTAGATAAAGTATTATTTTTAATTTTTAAAACTCTCTATGGGTGAGAAATGAGAGTATCAGCTCATCTCCAAATAAAAAGGACAAGGACCTTTACATAATCGAAGACCAGAAATGGTATCATTTAATTTTAAAACCAGCTTGGAATATGTTTTCTGGTAAGAAAATGGGACATAAAGAACAGATTGGAATTGTACACAAGTTGTGCATTTAATAAATGTATTTTCCAAATATTGGTTGATGAGGAATACATCTTTGCAATCTGGATCTTAAATTATTTACTGTGGTTATAAACATAATGATTCCAGTGTGGCCATTACAGAAACCTAAATAATATGATCAAATTTGACATCCTGAGAGTAGGAGCCCCACAACAATGTCAACGCCAAGGTCAGAGGGTGATTTATTGAGAAAGTATCAGTCCCTGGGAAAGGTGGCAATTCAGGGAAATTATAGGAGAGGTGGTTAAAATTTTGAGCTTTGTTAAATTCTTAGAAGTGTAAATTAATCTGGTTTCTTCTAACTCGTCTTTTCAACAAGCCAGTGGACCATACTTTTTTGCTTATTATAAGTAAATTTATTGTCTTATTGTAATTAAACCTATTGGGTGGAAATTACAGTCAAAATGTAGATAATATATATGTGGGAAAAATTTTATATATTCTTAAAAATCAAAAATTATTAGCAAGAATATATATTTTTTTACTCCTGAAGGAAAAATAAGTATTTAAAAATAATATTTGGATTGCAAGGCTCACAGAGCATCTCATTTTTAAAAAGTTCTAAGGATATATCTGGTGCAAGGCTTCCAAGCACATTGTTAGGAGTGACATGACTGTACCGTGTTTCGGTTCTGAGCTGTTCTCACATGCACACTTCATCACAAGCCGGCTGGGAGGGGTACAGGAGGGTTGTGTGCATTGGGCTTACTTTTTTTGCCCTGTTCCAAATTTATATGCATGAATCTAAATTTTTAACCAAATCTTTGTTCTCTTTTCTCTTGAGGCTGCTTCACACTCCTGCCCACACACCCAGCTGCACCCAGATAGCTCTTCCTCCCTCCCCATCCCACAGCACCGAACAGCACCGCTGTTCAGCTACAGGGTGAGACTTAATGGAGCTGAGCAGCTTCCTATCAGCTTCCTGTGGAAAGCCAGTCGGCCGAGACTGGGAAAGGCCAGCCACTCAACACCAGAAGCCAGGTGAAAATCAACTGGTGAGCTCCCAAAAGCTTCTCCCTGTCATTTAAGGCTATAATTTTGATACCTATATTAAGGGCTTAGTTTTCTCTAGAAAATACTGGCACTGTCTCATTCACAAGAGAATGGGCATTCGATGGAATGCCCATACCCAGTATCTGAGCCAAGCTGGCACATCAACTCCAATGAGTTGTGAATTTCTGAAAAGTATCAATGCCTACACTCAGAAAATTAAGAAATTCTGTGGTATGTCTTCATGAAACCTTTAAATTTAGATTTGATATCTTCAATATAGCCCCTAAATTAAAGCAATGATTATAACAATTGCAAAGCAACAAAATCAGTGTTCTGATGGTTTTATTTGAAAAGCACCATTCTCTACAAATGGGAACTAACCAATATAAAATATACATTTATTTGAGAGAAAAGCCCACCCTGTTCTCCGGAAAGGTGAACAGTTGAAAGTGGGCAATTTCAGATTGATTTATGAACTGGGAATGTACTTCTGATTTTTAAATTTTTTTTTTTTTTTTGCCAAACTGGTCAGGAGGTGATGAAGACTGACTTCCCAGCCCTTTGCTGCCAAATTTTAACTGCATGAAAACTTACAGAAATGCTTGATTAAAACTAGAATAAAAATCTCTAGTTGCCTTCAGCAAACCACAGCACAAGGGTGGGAAAAACAGTGCCAGGTTGCAGTTTAAGGATAGTTACTTGGCGCCTGCTGAAAGTACTGCTCCCTTCCTGTTTAATAATTAATTCAACTTTAAAGCCCCAAGGATCTGGACTCAGCACCAGCTTCACAAAGCAGTACAGAAACAAAATGCTTCCAGAACCAGGGGCGGGGGGCGGATAGAGGAAGAAAGAATCTAACATTTCAAGAAACATCTCCACATGGGGCCGGCAAGCGGGGAGTAGGTTTTGGAGGTAGAAAGATCCAGGGTGGAGAAATTCAAAATAAAGTAAATACACACAAAGTCAAGGTTATTCACGGCCACTGGCACGGGGCAGGGAGCAACACAGGGAGCCGGAAGTTATCCATTCGGGAGGTAGGCTGGGTGCCCGCAGGCTAGTGGGGACCAGGAGGGCAAGGGGCTCACTCTCTGGGAAAGCAGAGACCCAGCCTCTATCTTCATTAGTGGCCTCTGCTCATTAGTCAAGGCATCGTGCTGGAAAAGGCGTCAAAGGTGGGCAGTTGTCTCTGCCTTCACTAGCCCACGCTCCACCCAACACCACCCCAGCCCCACGATGCTCCCACCAGGGGAATGGCCAGAGAACGCCCTGATGCGAGGATAGAAACCAAGCAAGTTTCTAGACTTAAATATTCAGTTACGGAAGTGAACACCCTACAAAGCAGCAGGTAACTGCAAGAAGTTGCCAAACATCCGGTAGGGTACCTGCGTCGTGCTTTGTGATTTTTACAAAGCATTTGCTTTCTCTAAGTTGGTGAATCCAGCATGGAAAACAAGACACTAGATGCTGAAAACAGACAGAAGCCACTAAAAGCTCATCAAATCTCTTATCACACACAAGGTAGGAGGGAGAATGTTTCCAGACACGACTACACGCAGACCCATCTCCATCCAACCACACAATCCAGTATCAAACCTCGAGGACTGTTCTTTTGCACACTAGGAAATCTAGGTATCCCAAAGCATTGCCAAGAGATGGTCGCACCAGCAATGAACAGTGTAATTAAATGAAATGAAGGCCCGGGTGGCCAAAGAAAAGAGGAAAGCTATTTAAACAACAAATTGTATTTACTTTTTGCTTATTAGTAGTAGTATTATAAAGAAGACATGGCTCACTCATATCCTCTGAGATTGTAGTTGGGCATTTTGAAAAAGATATTCATGTAATTAAATGGTTGAGTAGAACAAATAACGACCTGAATATTTTCTTAATCCTTAAAAAGGGATGTTTTGAATACTGTAAAATTAGCAAAACTATATGGATTTTTTTACATTTTAATTGATACATACATTAGTTATAAAAAGCTTAAAGTACACTTCCTTTGTCTCTGCCTCCCTCCACTTCAGAGGGACGGCATTACCTTGAAAATGCAGCAGCTGCCTTTTAAAAATAAGATTTTGTATTCCTCTTGACTGACCCCTTAAAATTGTGCCAAACTGAAGTTTGAAATTGGTTTCCAGTTATTAAACAATTTCAAAACCAGAAGGTCAATGTGTTTTCTCTATTTTTAAGTCAGTGAATGTCTAGCTGCTGTAGTCTATTTTTTAATTTCAAGTTTGATTTCAAGCTGATATTTCCATTTTCTTGCAAAGCCCATAGTGGTTTGGGTCAGTGAGTGACCTGACCTCAAGCCAGTTACCTAATCTCTCAGTGCCTCAGTTTTCTGGTCTATAGAATGGGGATAATCTTTGTTCTTATCTCACGAGGTTGTCATAAGGATTTAGCGGCATAACACGTGTGGAGCATTTGGCACAGTGCTTCTTGCAACAGAAAGCTCACCTTGAACTCAAGAGCAGTGCAGAGTGGCCCTTTCTCACCTGGCCATGACACTTTTCTTAACTAACACTCCTAACATGTGATTGTTTGACCCACTTGGTATGTTCTGAGTTTTTATGTGCCCCTTTCACTTTACAGAATAGGTGAGTTTTTAAAGAGCAGTCAGTTGGATTTCTGTAAAGGCCACCATATTTTTAATCCACCAGAGAGCTTTCTATTTGAAGGAGGCTAGACAATGAATGCTTTCTTATCACAGCAAATTCCTTTGTGGTGAGAATAATTATCCATCAGCTTATCTTTTTTAAAAAAAATAAATTCAGATATTTCTATGAGGCAGCGTGTTGTCGTGGAAGGAACACTAGACTATGAAGGCAGCCAGCTCCCGGCTGGTCTGGCACTAACTGCAAACCCTGGCAAGTTACAAACTCCCGGGTGTCATGTGCACCGCTGCTGAAGGAGGAGGTCATGGGGCTTCTCCAGGTGCACTGTGTCTGTGGGGAACCCCATTTCAGCAAAGGGGAGAGGAGACTCACACTCATACACAGCCCCCCCTAAATTGGTGCGGACTATGATAAGGGCTGAAATAGAGCCAGGGATTAAATGGGCCAGATTTACAAGGCCTGTCCAGCCCTACAACTCTCTGATTCCATGTGATCATGAATTCACCAACGTCCCGGTTAATGACCAGTCCCTGGCTCCATTCACCAGATGTTCACTGTGTCCTGTTCACTCCTGTCCAGCCTGGCCTTTTTAATACAATCCACAGGGAATTGGTGGTACCAGGTAATTTGGAAGGCAAGCACTCGTGGATATAGATGTAACCTACAAAAGGGAAAAGATGTAACCCCATGACTAAAAACTGGACCTCAGGCTTAACTCTAGGGTAACCATCATATTTCCTAGGAAAAGTGTATTCTGTTCAAGATTTGTCCACATGGGGTTAAAATGTTGTGTCAAAAGTTAGAGGACCAACTAAAAATATATAGAAAAAATTAGCTGGGCATGGTGGAGCATACCTGTAGTCCCAGCTACTCGGGAGGCTGAGGCAGAAGTATCCTTTGAGCCCAGGAGTTTGAGGTTGCTATGACCTAGGCTGACACCATGGCACTCTAGCCGGGGCAACAGAGTGAGACTCTGTCTCAAAAAAAAAAAAAGGAAAAGTTAGAAGATAAAACAGAGGACTATGAAAAAAAGGTCACATCCTCTTTTCTACCTTTTGTGATCGTTCCTCTCCAAGGTTTGAAAGGTGGTACACTAGAGATCAGTTGTGAGGCCTGGAGGCTGATGGGCAAGATCTTCAACTGTTTTCTCATCTGAAAAGTGGGGATTTCAGTCTTGGAAGGTTGCCTTAGAGATTATGTAAACTGATATACATAAATCTCTTGATAGCATACACAGCACTTACCAAGTTCTCAGTTGGTGTCAGCCATTATTATTAAGATATGAGCTGCGTTTAACCAAAGAGCTGATGACTACTATTACATAACTAATATGACCAAGCTGACATTGTTTCGCCTCTGAGTTAGTTTACTGGGGCTGTCATAACAACATACCACAGACTGAGTGGCTTAAACAACAGAAATTTATTTTCTCACAATTCTAGAGGCTAGATGTCAGAGACCAAGGTGTGGTCAGGGCTGGTTCCTTCTGGGGCCTCTCTCCTTGGTTTGTAGGTGGCTGTCTTTTCCCTGTGTCCTCACATGGCCTTCCCTCTGTGCATGTCTGTGTCCTAATCTCTTCTTATGTGGACACCAGTCATATTGGATTAGGGCCCACCCCAATGACTTCATTTAACCTTAATTATCACTTTAAAGACCCTATATCCAAACACAGTCACATTCTGAGGTACTGGGGGTTAGAAATTCAACATATGAATTGTGGGGATACACCATTCAGCCCATGTTAGCCTCCATATCAGTAAAAGCATGGCTTGCATTAAGTATTGAAAAATAACAGAAGCTCATATTTGTATACATGGGTATATAAATGAAAAAAGGGATGAAACTGGAAGATATTGTTAAGTAAATAAGCCAGGCTCAGAAAAACAGACACTACATGATCTTACTCATATCTAAAAATGTTGGTTTCATTGAAGTAGAGAGTAGAATGGTGGTGACCAGAGGCTGGGGAAGGTAGGGGGCAGGGAGAAGGAGAGAGGTTAGTCAATGGATAAAAAGTTATAGTTAGGTAGGAAGAGTAAGTTCTGGAGTTCTCTTACAGGGTAAGATGACTGTAGCAAATAACAATGTAGTGTATATTTTAAGATAGCTAGAAGAGAAAATTTTAAATGTTATCACTACAAAATATGATAAATGTTTAAAGTGATGGATATGGCAATTTCTGACTTGATCATTATACAATGTATGCATGCATTAAAAATATATTGTACCCAGTAATATGTACAATTATTGTGTCAACTAAACATAAAAGAAAAATTTTTAAAAAAAGGGGAAACAGGCTCCATCCAGACCCTTGACATACCTTCCCTGAGATGAAGCAGTGTGGGCTCTCTGCCTGAACCCCAGTAAAGAAGTGACTCTTGCAGTCCGTAGACAAGTTAAAATCAAGCAAAGGTGAGGACTATTATAACATCAGTGGAATTGACAAGTGCGATATACTTGGTGACAACTTACGAAGCTTTGTTAGCATAAAACAACAGAAATCTGCTTGAACACAGACAGATCCACCTGGGGCAAGGAGGGAGCTGTCAAGCTGCCCTGGTGCTTGACCGACCTGACCCAGCACTGAACTTTGCAACCTATCAATTGGTGAAGACACAGAAGGACAGTTTCACAAATGCAGTTCCACACTTTGCCTGCATAGTGTTCAGTGACTGATGCATCTGCCGTTTCCCACCTTCTTCTCTGGGCATCTTCCCTTACACACCTATAGCTGGTTTTTGCTCCATGGCTATGTCACTCTGTCCTTGTGCCAGAGAGGACTGGGTTACATATTTAACCAGTTTCTATATTTAAATATCGTAACTCAAGAAGTTTAGATGCATATTCGTGTTCCTTTCAAATGTTTCTGTTTGGAGCTCTTTTAGAATCTCATTTTGGGATTTTCCAAATATGTCAGCCTGGGGAAGTATTTGCACAGCATATAATTTCATTAGATAGTGGTCACCACATTGCTTGAGCATGAAGCTTTCAAAGAAAATTAAAATGAAAAAAAAAAAAAAAGATCTAGTATTGGTTATTAACTCCACCTCAGGGTGACTTCTCTTCAGGGGCAATTAAATAGCAGCTCTGGGCTGTTAAGTTTAGTGGCTTTACTTGTAGGTGGCACACTCTTCTTCAAGGACAACCTCAGTTCAGATCTGCTTTGATTTTACGTGATGACACTAAGGCTGCCTCTGTGGAACCAGATTTTGTTTGAAATTGTAGATGTGACCACATCTATGTGCTCTGACCTTTCTTCTTTAAGAAAAAAGTTTTGCATTACCAGGTAAATGCCCCTTCAGTAGAATTTTCATGGAGCACTGGGGACATCCTGTGGTCAGCTTGGTTTAAGGCAGCCAATCTTTCTCAGCAACCATCTCAGGGACTAAAGAAACAACATAAACCCTACTTTGTTTTGCAAGACCAAAAAGAAAAAGAAAAAAATGAGAAAAGGAAAAAAGAAGCATATTCTTTTTCCTAATCATTTTTACCATATAAACATCTTTGTTTTTGAGCAATGCAATTTTTCAGTAAATGTGAATGAAGCAAGTATTTTTGTTAAGGATAGAATTGAAATACAGCTTCATCAAAACAGAGGAAGAGTGCCGCGATGTCAGGCATTGCTCTGTGATCATACCTGGTTCTTGCCATCTGTAAGTTCTCACTGTACCTTGGCTCAAGTTCCAGTCCTCGCAGGAGACGGCCTTCTGCAAAAGAGCACACAGCATGGCTTAAAGGGAAAACAGTGGGTATTTTGGCAGTTTTACACCACAGATAGTGCACCGGCGACACCAAATTGAAACCATTTAGTTGTAAATGTGATATTACACTTGACGGTTTCCCTTGGCAAAGCGCTGAGCTGCCCGTGTTGAATAGAGGCAAAAAAGAAAAAAGAAAAAAAATAGAACTTGGGGAGCAAAGCCAGTCACCAGAGTAGCAGACCAAAGGGGCTTGTAAAAGCATTTGTCAGGCATTTAGGATCATAACTCAGCTCAACACACATGGTACCAGGAGCAGCCCGCTCGGTTTCTGTAGTGGAGAGCAGGAGATGGAGTTTATGTTGTTCTTCTGTTTATTAAAAACGGATGGCAGCGCCTGACAGAAAAATCAAACTTCTGGTCACGGCTCATTAATCCCTGTTGTATCTGTCAGGGGTGTGTGCGTGGAGTTCCAACAAGCCCCTCGAAGTAAGATCACTGCTCAGCTGTGATATTTTCTCTAATTTTGAATGGAGAAAGAGATGCCAATCACGTCAAAAGAGAGACAGAATGCGAGGTTATTTTGAACCCATCTACTTTAGTGGTCATTAAATGTAAGTGAGTTGGTTTAAGATAAAGATGATCACAGTTAATCATTTTATTGCCAATTTTTGTCCCAGGGCTTTCTCCAGGAGAAGCAGAAAGGTAAAAGGGAATGTGGAATGAAGCCGGATACCACGGCTCTCTCAGGAAAAGCACGGCTCTTGGAGGTAGGTCTTCGGGGGAACCTTTGCAGACGGCTTCTACGTGCATGTGGTCACTGAAGTGCAGCCCTCTGGTAAATGATCTCCGCCTTTCCTCCTCCGACGGAGATGGAGATAAGACCCTGATCAACCCAGACTGTTTACCTCCACCCAGAAGCCAGGACCAGCGGTATTCCAGCCCCTCGGCTGGGAACAATGACCCTTTGTGAGAAAATGTGTGTTTCAAAGCCTGGCCTCTGTGCCTGCTGCACCGATACAGTCGGGCAAGGCTACAGGACAGGGACAAACGCCGCTTTTCCTGCCGCTTCAGGGCTTGGGCTCTGAGGCCCACATTTCCAAATCTCTCAAAGCCTCAGGTTTCTTGTGGGTAAAAGGCGCATCATGACAGTCATTTAGCACATACCTCAGAGGATTTCTTGAGGATGAAATGAGATAATACGAGTAAATCACTTAAACACAGCACTAGGCCCATAGGCAGCACTCAGAAAATGCTGTTCTTGACATTGCTATTAGGAGCGGCATCGTCCTCATCCTGGCCATCACGGAAGGCGTTGTGGGCTTGAAGCTGTGCTCTGTCCACACAATATTCTCGACCTGCACGTCAGGAGCAGGAGGGAAACGGGAGGTTGGAGAAGGGGCCTGCTGGTTCAACTTATTCCACTGCTTGGGCGATGATTGAACTAATACTTTTGATCTCTGCTCTGGGCTGGGTGCTGTGAATACACAGAGAAGTTTTAAACGTCATCTCTGTACTCAATAAACTTTAATCCGTGTTAGTGGATACAGGAAATTCTCTGTGCAGGCCATCTTAAATCAGTCGCTGTAACGCAAAGTTGGTGAAGCCCCTAAAGGGAAACCAGTGCAGAGGCAGTGAGAATTCAGGAGGGGGCAGGGAATCCCACCCAGCACCTGCTACACATTTGGGTTCGCCCTTAGGAGCTGAGATTTAGCCAGAGTCATGCCTTCAGGTCCAGCCCCTCCCTGTATATTCCTGGTCTTTTTCAGATTTGGTTTTTGTTTAAAAACATAACGTGCCCTTCCTTTGTCTAATGTCCTCTACCAATGGAGAAGTGAAACCAAATCGTGGAGTGTGGAGCAAGTCTGAGATAGAAACTCTAATAACCTCCCCCACTGTAGTCTTTTCTTCATCTACAACCTAAACTCCAAGTAAATCCTTCTAAAAATAATGACCGAGCACCCGCCATGGTGGATCTAAGCTGTGATGCCAGCTGTGTTGTGCGGGAGACACCAGGTAGCCTGCGTGCCCCATCTCCGGGCCTGCACTCCTGGCAGCAAGGGGCTGTGTATTCATAAATAAGCACTGTGCGAGGCAGCCAGTGTGAAAAGCCAGCAAAACAGGACAGAATTCAGAGTGGGAGACAACAATTCTCTGAGACCAGGCAAGAGAGCTTTCTGAATTAGGAGATTTTGTTTTAGCTAGACCTTGAAAGGCGGTGAGGAGCTGGATATGTGTGCTAGGAGTGTCTACCAGAGGGTATCCAAGCAGGAGGAGCGGCCAGAGGCCTGGGGTCACAATGCCATTGTGTTAATACAAGGAGGAATATCAAGAGACCTGCAAAGAATTTGCTGGAAGTCTCTGCTTGGTAAGGACAAACAGAAACATGCCAAGGAATGCTCTGCACGGGGAATCTTACCCTGCTCATCTTGGTGGAACCAAATCATTCCACCCAAAGAGGTGAATCCATATTTGACAATCTAATGAACCCTGTGGTTTTTATTTATGTTATAACTCAAACCTGCTTACCTCTCTCTTCCTCGCTCAGCCAGAGCTCGGGAATCTAAGGACTGGGGGGTGGGCAGCAGCGTCATAAAAGAGCATCAGGCTGTGAGCTGTATTTTCAATTTTTATTAACATTTCTTATTTGCCCACAGCCTGATTTCTTTTAGGCTTGACATAATTTGCATGATTGAGTTAATCCAAGTGTGAAATGCAGTAGGGACCCGATTCAATGGGTGGCCGGAAAGGCAGCATTATTAGGACATAAAAGAGATGGGGTAGGGCGCTGCCCCCGCAACTCCAGGTGCAAACAGACCACGACAGGAGCTCACACTGATCCTCAGGGCGGGAGAATACATGTGAGCGCCCAGCGCAGTAGCTGCTCTTCTTCATGCAATATTTCTCAGGCTAGGCACTGTATTCGAGATGGGCAAACAGACTCTTTCCACATGGCACCAAAATCTCTCCACCTGACTCCTCTACTATTCCTTGTAAAAGGAAGGTTTTCATATATATGTGTGTATATATGTATCTGTACTTTTTATTTTAAAATAATTTTAGATTTATAGAAAGGTAGTGCAGAGAATCCCCATATACTCTTTACCCACCTTCTGCTTATGCAAACATCTTCCATTAATTACTATGGTACATTTGTTAAAACTGAGAAATTAAAAACAGTACTATTAACGAAACTACAGATTTTATCAGGATCTCCCCAGGTTTTTCTCCTCTAATGTCACTTTATTCATTTTGAAAGAGATATGTCACCCCTACTCATTTTAGTAATTATCTTTAACCAACAGAAAAAGTCATTCTTGATTTCATTTTGCAACCTGCTGGCCTGGCTTGACCTTTGAGCTCATCAGGGTGCAAAGCACGCTCGCAAAGCCAAGCGGAGCATCAGAGCCCCCCACGTGCTCGCCACGGCCTCGCTGGAACCTCTGGGGAGGACAGGTGTTCTGCTCTGCCACTCCTGGAGCGTTGAGAAGTCCAGAAAGCCAGCACCAGGGGACAGCTGTAAATTCTCTGGCAATCAGCAGATTCGGACTGAGGAGGGCCAGCTGGGAAAGACCTCTAAGGGTTGTACGAGGACATTCAAAGAGGGGCCATTCAATGAGGATGTTACCAAGCAGTGGTCCTTGCCTTTTCTTTTTTATTGCAAACTCCTTTAATAGTAATATATAATCCGTTATATCCTCTTAGTAATTTTTCCAAATAAGTCTAATATTTTATGATAAAACTTTGTTTAAAACTTGGTCAATGTTATTAAAATCATATCTTAGATTTCATATTTAATAATCTTTAAATATTATTATCTACATTTTAATTGTACCAAGATATAAATGACATAGGATGTCTCATTCACTTTGAGGTCATAACTCAGGAAAAAGCTAACTGTTGACCAGTTAGTTTTAAAATGGTATATTGTCTCATCATTGGAGACTGAATGTATATTGAAATATATTCTAATAACTGTACATTACTGTGTCAAATGTACTAGGAAACCGTTTCATGGCTTGATATTTAGAAATCTTGCATGTTGCCCTTAAAAAATAAACTGATTTATTTTTATAAGTTTTGTCCTTAATGACGAGGGAGAAAGAATCACACTGATATTTGTAAAATCTTTGCAAATAACACATCGAGGGTGTAGTTTTACACTTTCAATTCCTAATAAGTAACAAGCCATATTGAGTATATTTTATCTTTTTCACATTGAATTTTAAAGTACCAGTGACATGGTTGTGTGCCACACAAGACACTCTGCAGGTCAACGCAGACAGCTTTAAGAGGAATTTGCAGACTCATGACCGTTTCATGTTCCTTATTAACTATTTTGCAACATCAGTGGCCCTTGTGTTTTTCTCTGTAGCCAAATAGCCAAATATAAGTTTAAACTACACAATATATAACTAAGAGTAAAAGTGAGTTAAACCTGCACAGAGGTGAAAACCACCCAGCAGTGGGATGTGTTAAATCAGCCCAGTCGTGAGCACAACCCCTTGATCCGAAGTTACCCCCAGGACTCACTTGATAACTACTGCAGGGCTCGCACACCATTTAAAGGAAAAAATATTCCATGAGTCATTTTATCTTTAAATCCACTGAACGATGTGATATTTCTTTTTTTTAATTTCAAAATATTACAGGGGTACGAACACTCTGGTTACATACATTGTCTTTGCACCTCCCAAGTCAGAGCTACAAGGTGATATTTCAAACTCCAGATTGGGAAAGGCCCATGAACAGGGACAGGGAAGGGAAAAAAGTGGAAGGGGACAAGCGCAGACTGAAGTTCAGTCCCCCTGCTGTGGAGGGGCTCCCTTCAATTCCATCACTCCTTTCTCTCCTGTGGTTCCTGTATATGAACATCCTTGTCCCGCAAACTTATAGGAGTTTCTTGCCCAAACTTCTTAACAGGTCATTCCACATGGAGAAGACAGGTGGCCAGGTGGGGCGAAAAAGAGAACAGAAAGAAACTGGTGTACTCAAGAAAAAAATCTTATGGTAGTCTCTCTTCTAAGGAAAAAAATATATATATATAACTCTCTTAATCTGATAGTAAAAGCTTAAACATGTCTGTGACACTGGAAATGGGACATTGAACTATCCCTTGTCATAGCCATAATACTACAACAATAAGCAAGGTTACATTTTGATATTGTTTGTTTTTTCATTTTATTCACAAAAAAAGCCTGGGTTCTTATATCAGTTCTGCTTTTCTCTTTTTAATGATACAAATGAATAGTTGTATTTCATCAGGTTGTTAAAACTACCTAACATGTTAGCATGTAATACAACTTTGAGTAAATGGTACAATTTTTCTCATCGTATAGGAATTAACCTTCAACTTCTGGGGAGAGGAAATGGCCAGGGAAACATCTTTTTCAGGACAAATTGTAAAAGAAAATGTTTATATTATGTATTGGCTAATTCTCAATAGATACGCAACTCTGGCAAGCTCAAGCCTGATAGTTTCCATCTGGTATCCGAGCTGAGGCTGGGCTGTGGGTGGGAAGACAAGTCACCAGGCTGTGTCAGGAGATTGATAGTATCTGAACTACCCAGCACTACCCTGGGACGCTGCCGTGGCCCCTCATTCATCCATTACTTTAGGTTTGGGACTGCAGATGTTAAGAGGGCACAACCCTTGCCTATTTAATAGAAAGAACTAGTAAGAAGGGCTCTACCTTTCCCAGGCCGGTCAATGCATAAACTCAGACCCTGTAAATGCTATTTAAAAAATAAGACAAACTGGCATTGCATCTGTCTTGCTGACTGTGGGTAGAAGAACATTTGTAGGAGAAATTTCTTTTCTTTTTTTTAAAAAATCTATTTTTATTATGTAACTATAAAATATATACAAAAGTAGATGGCTGGGCGCAGTGGCTCCCATCTGTAATCCTAGCAATGTAAGAGGCTGAGGCAGGAGGCTCACTTGAGGTCATGAGTTCGAGACCAGCCCGAGCAAGAGCAAGACCCCATTTCTACTAAAAATAAAAAAAATTAGCTGGGTGTGGTGGGGTGCATGCCTGTAGTCCCAACTACTCGGGAGGCTGAGGCAAGAAGATGGCTTGAGCCCAGGAGTTCAAGATTGTAGTGAGCTATGATGGTGCCACTGCAATGATGCCACGGCACTCTAGCTGGGGCGACAGAGCAAGTCTCTGCCTCAAAATAAATAAATAAATAAAAATAAAAATAGTAATACAATGAATCCTCATCACTCAGCTTTAACAATTGATTATCTACACAAGGCCAAACATCTGTACTCCACTCACTCATCAGCTGCCCCGATCTACACTGGATTATTATTTTTTAATTGTGGCAAAAAAGAAATCCAACACACACAAGCAACAAAAAATTCACCCTACCAACAATTTCCAAGCGTACATTACAATATTGTCAATCACATGCACATTGTTGTGCAACAGGACCCCAGAAGTCCCCATCCTGTCCCCACACCCACTGAGAAACTCCCCACTCCCTCCCTACTCAGCCCAGGGAAGCCACCATGGCACTCTGTTTCTATGAGTTTGAATACTTTAGATATACTCATGTAAAGTGGAATCATGCAGAATTCTTATTTTTGTGTCTAGCTTATTTTATTTAACATAATGTCTTCAAGGTTCATTCATGTTGTAGCTTGTGACAGGATTTCCTTCTTTTCAAATGTTGAATAATGTTCCACTGTGTATGTATCCCATGATTTCTTTATCCGTTCATCTGTCAATGGACATTTATGTTGCTTCCACCTCTTAGCTATTGTGAATAATGCTGCAGTGAACATAGGTGTATAAATATCTCTTTGAGTCCCTGCTTGCAATTCTTTTGGTCATATACCCAGAAGTAGGATCACTGGATCATACAGTACTGTTTTCCACAGTGGTTACACCATTTTAAATTCCCACGAACAGTGCATGAGGGTACCAATTGCTCCACATCCTCACCAACACTTGTTATTTTCTGTTTTGTTTTGGTTTTTGATAATGGCTATCCCAGTGGATGTGGGGTTATATCTGACTGTGGTTTTGGTTTGCATTTCCCTGATGACGAATGATGTTGAGTATCTCTTTATATGCTTGTTGGTCAGTTGCATATATATCTTCTTTGGAGAAATATCTGTTCAGGTCCTTTGCCCATTTTTTAGTCAAATTTTTTGTTTTTTCATTTCTGAGCTGTAGGTGTTCTTTATATATTCTGGATAGTAACTGCCTTTCAGATATATGGTTTGCAAATATTTTCTCTAACTCTAAACATTGTCTTCACTCTGTTGATTGTTTCCTTTGTTGCATATAAGTTTTAAAGTTTGAAGTAGTCTCATTTGTCTGTTTTTGCTTTTGTTGCCTGTGCTTTTGGTGTCATATTCATGAAACCATTGCCAAATCCCATGGCAGGAAGCTTTCCCCTGATGTTTTATTCTGGGAGTTTTGTAGTTTTAGGTCTTTAATTCATTTTGAGTTAATTTTTGTATATATTGTAAGATAAAGATCTAACTTCTTTCCGTTGCATGTGAATATCCAGTTTTCCCAACAAAATTTGTTGAAGACACTATCCTTTCCCCATTGTGCAGTCTTGGTATACTTGACAATGATCATTTCACCATATATGTGAAGAGCATATTTCTGAGCTCTCTATTCTGTTACATTGGTCTATGTGTTTGTATTTATGCCAGTATCATTTTGTAAATGGAATTGTTTTCTTAATTTCTTTTTTGAATTATTCATTATTAGTGTGTAGAAATGCAACTTTCTGATTTCAGTTGTTTGTGTCTTTTCCCTTTTTTTCTCAGTCTAGCTAAGGGTTTGTCAATTTTTTTGATCGTTTTAGAAAGCCAATTTTTAATTTTGTTGATTTTTCTATTATTTTTCTATTCTCTATTTCATTTATTTCTGCTCAAATATTTATTATTTCCTTCCTCCTCCTAATTTTGGGTTTAGTTTGTTCTTCTATTTCGAATTCCTTACGGTATAAACCTAGGTTGTTTACTTAAAATATTTTTCTTTTTTTAGTGTAGGCATTTAGCACTATAAACTTTCCTGTTAGTACTGATTTTGCTGCATCTCAAGAGTTTTGGTATGTTGTGTTCTCATTTTCAAGATATTTTCTGATTTTCCTTGTGATTTCCACTTTGAATCATTGGTTGTTCAAGAGTGTGTTGTTTAGTTTTCACATATTTATGATTCTTTTTCAGTTTTTCTTTTGCTATTCATTTCTAGTTTCATTGCATTGTGGTTGGAAAAGGTACCTGGGATTTCTCACAAAGGCAGTTGGTCTGTGTATTGTCCTCATGTCAGTGTCTGGGGCCTCCTCTTCTGCCATACCACTGGCGTCACTCTTTTACACTGGATTACTTGAAATCAGATACGAGACATTGTAAAATTTCATCCATAAACATTTCAGAATGTATCCCTGAAAATAATTACTATTATTATATGCAACAGAATTAACAAAAATTCCTTAATACTACCAAATTTCCAGCTACCATTAAACTTTTCACATGGTCTCATAATTTTTTATTAAAACTTTGCTCAAATCATACTCTAAACAAGGTCCAAATTGCATTT
>VBSM01002608.1:95883170-95904128 GCA_008086735.1 Cheirogaleus medius | reverse complement strand
AAAAAAAAAAAAAAAAAACACTCAAAACTGAGCCTGGTGGGAGCAAGGAGGGCTTGGCAGGAGATAGTCAGAGAGGAAGTGCAGTTTGGAAGAGGAGGGTGGCTGATCCCACAGGGCCTCGGTAGATGGCTGTAAACTCTTTCCTTTCATTCTGAATGATATGGGAGCCACCAGGAGGTTTTGATTCATGGAACGACATGCTCCAACTAACATTTTAAGACCTCAAGAATGGAAGAAGCAAAGTCACTTCGGAGATGATGGCAACAATTCAGGTGGGATGAGAATGTGGCTTAAACCAGGGTGGTGAGCAGCAGAGGTGCGGAGAAATAAGTGGATCCAGATCTATTTCTAGAATAGCTTCAACAGGATTTCTTGACAGGTTGGATGCGGGTGCGGGACAGGTTTGGGTCTGTGCATTGGAAAGGCAGAGTTGCCCTTACCGACAGGAGACAGGGGCAGGGCTAGGAGAGGGGTGAGAGCCTCGGTTAGCTGTGGGGTGGTGAGTTAGAGATGTCTACTAGACATACAAGTGGAGGGGCCATGTAGGCAGTTGGATTTTCCAGCCTGTAGTTCAGAGGTGTGATCAGGACTAAAGTCTTAAATTTGGAATTTGAAGCCATAAAACTGCATGAGATTATCAGGAGGGTGGGTGCAGGTAGAAAAGCATAGAGAGGTCCCAGGATGATGCTCTGGGCATTCCGACAGGAAGAAGTAGGAGGATGAGGAGGAACTGGCAAAAAGGTGGAAGGCTAGGAGCCTGTGGTGAGTGGGAAGCCACGTGAGGGTGGACCCATTGGCTGTGACAAATACCGCTACTGATGGACCAAAGAAGACAGCCACTGAAAACTGAGGGTAAATTTGGTCAAGCAGAAAGCATCGTTGGCCTCGTTAGGGGAGTGGGTTTAAGACAAAACAGGAAGAGAACATTCAGCAAATTATACCGTGAGGGAGAGCAGAGAAATGGCACAGTGGCTTGAAGGGAAGGGGGCCAAGAAAGGGGATTGTACATATATGACACTACCTGCTCAAGGTTTTATGCAGAAATGTGCTTAGAGTCCAGTGTGGTACTCTGACCTGAGTGGGCCCAAGGAACGGTGCACTAAGAACATTTTTTAAAATGTAGACCTTATTTTTTAGAGCAGTTTTAGGCTCACGACAAAATTGAGTGGAAAGTACAGAGTCCCCACATACCCCTTCCCCCACACAAGTAGCCTCCCCAACTATAAAAACATCTCTACCAGAGCGCCACATTTGTTACAACTGATGGACCTACATTTATGCATTATTATAACCCAAAGTCCAGAGTTTACATTACAGTTCACTCTTGGTCTTGCACATTCTATGGGCTTTTGAAAAATGTGCTAATATAATTTTTAAATAATTTAAAATAAATTGATGCATTAACTTTTTTATTGTGGTAAGAACACTTAACGTAAGATCTACCCTCTTAAGTTTTTAAGAATACATCACAGTATTGATAAGTACAGGCACTATGTGGAACAGCAGATCTATAGGACTTACTCATTTTGTATAACTACAACTTTATACCTGTTGAACAACAATTTCCCATCTCCTCCTTCACCCAGCCTCTGGCAACTACCACTCTATTCTCTTTTTATGAGTTTTACTGTTATAAAAAAAAATAACTGTTGGTGAGGATGTGGAGAAATTGGAACCCTTTTACATTGTTGGTGGGAATGCAAAACAATGCCACTGTTGCGGAAAACAGTGTGGAGGTTCCTCAAAAAATTAAAAATATAACTACCACATGATCCAGCAGTCTCACTTCTGGGTATATATTCAAAGTAAAATAAAATTAGTATGTTGAAGAGATATCTGCACTCCCATGTTGATTTCAGATTATTCACAATAGTCAAGATACAGAAACAACCTAAATGTCCCTCAACGGATAAATGGATAAAGAAATTGTGAGATATATATAAATACCCACACCTATATATTATACATATAATACATAATATATATACACACACAGGCATACCTTGTTTGATTTTGCTTTGCTTTATTATGCTTTGCAGGTATTACATTTTTTACAACTTCAAGGTTTGTGACAACCCTGTATTGAGCAAGTCTATTGATGTCATTTTTCCAACAGCATGTGCTCACTTTGTGTCTCTGTATCACATGTTGGCAATTCTTACAATATTTCAAACTTTTTCATTAATTAATGTCTGTCATGGTGATCTGTGATCAGTGATCTTTCATGTTATTATTGTAATTGTTTTGGAGCACCACAAACCTCACCCTTATAAGACAGCAAACTTAATTGATAAATGTGTGTGTTCTGACTGCTCCACCAACCAGCCGTTCCCCATCTCTCTTCCTCTCCTTGGGCCTCCCTATTCCATGAGACTCAATAATATTAAAATTAGGCCAATTAATAACCCTACAATGGCCTCTAAGTGTTCAAGTGAAAGGAAGAGCCATATATCCCTCACTTTAAAAGCTAGAAATAGCAAGCTTAGTGAGGAAGGCATGTTGAAAGCTGAGATAGGCCAAAGGCTTGGCCTCTTGTGCCAGTTAGCAAGTTGTGAATGCAAAGGAAAAGCACCTAAATTAAATTAAAAATGATAAATGATACTCCAGTGAACACAGGAATGATAAGAAAGCAAAGGAGATGTATTGATAATATGGAGAAAGTTTTAGTGGTCTGGATAGAAAATCAAATCAGCCATAACCTTCCCTTAACCAAAGCCTAATCCATGCAATGCCCTAACTCTCTTCAATTCTATGAATGCTAAGAGAGGTGATGAAGCTGCAGAAGAAAAGTTTGAAGCAAGAGATTGGTTCATGAAGTTTAAGAAGCCACTGCCCCAACATAAAAGTGCAAGGTGAAGCAGCAAATACTAACGTAGAAGCTGCAGCAAGTTATCCAGAAGATCTAGCTAAGCTAATTGATAAAGATGGCTACACTAAACAACAGATTTTCAATGTAGACAAAACAGCCTTAAATTGAAAGATGCCATCTAGGATTTTCATAGCTAGAAAGGAAAAGTCAATGCCTGGCTTCAAGGCTTCAAAGAACAGGCTGACTCTCTTGTTAGGGGCTAATTGGCTTTAAGTTGAAGCGAGTTCTCATTTACCACTCTGAAAATCCTAGGTCCCTTAAGAATTATGCTAAATCCACTCTGCTTATGCTCTATAAATGGAACAACAAAGCCTGGATGACAGCACATCTGTTTACAGCATGGCTTACTAGATATTTTAAGCCTACTGTTAAGACCTCCTACTCAGAAAAAAAGATTTCTTTCAAAATATTTCTGCTCATTAACAATGAATGCACTTGGTCACTCAAGAGCTCTGATGGAAATGTACAAGGAGATTAATGTTGTTTTATGCTTGCTAATACAGCATCCATTTTGTAGCCTATGGATCAAGCAGTCATTTCAATTTTTAAGTCTTATTATTTAAGAACTATATTTCATAAGGCTATAACTGCAATAGATAGTGATTCCTCTGATGAATCTGGGCAAAGTAAATTGAAAATCTTCTGGAAAGAATTTACCATTCTAGATGTCGTTAAGAACATTCATGAGAGACTGTCAAAATATCAACATTAACAGGAGTTTGGAAGAAGTTGGTTCCAACCCTAAGATATGACTTTGAGAAATTGAAGGCTTCGGTGGAGAAAGTAACTGCAGATGTGGTGGAAATAGCAAGAGACCTAGAAGTGGAGCCTGAAGATAGATATGACTGAATTGCTGTAATCTCATGATAAAACTTTAATGGATGAGGAATTGCTTCTTATGGATGAGCAAAGAAAGTGGTTTCTTGAAATGGAATCTACTACTGGTGAAGATTCTATGAACACTGTTGAAATATTATAACAACAAAGGGCTTAGAATATTTTTTTTATTTCAGAATATTACAGGGTACAAATGCTTTGGTCACATAAATTGCCTTTGCACCACAGGAGTCAAAGCTACAAGCTTGCCCATCCCCCAGACACCAATTAGGTGTGAATTTACCCATCCCCACCTCCTCCTGCCTACCTGCCCGATCCCTGACGAACGTTACTTCCATCTGTGCACATATGCGTTGATCAATTAGTACCAATTTAATGGTGAGTGCATGTGGTGTTTGTTTTAAGAATTTAGGATATTACGTCAACTTAGTTGAGAAAGTAGTGTCAGGGCTTGAGAGGATCAACTTCAATTTTGAAAGAAATTCTGTTGTGGGTAAAATGCTCTCAAATAGCATTGCATATTACAGAGAAATCTTTCCTGAAAGGAGGTAAAATCAATGAGTCACTTCATTGTTGTCTTATTTTAAGAAATTGCCACAGCCACCCCAACCTTCAGCAACCACCACCCTGATCAGTCAGCAGCCATCAGCACTGAGGCAGAGACCCTCCACCAGCAAAAAGATTTCAACTCACTGGAGCGTTTTTTAGCAATAAAGTATCTTTAAATTAAGGTATGCGGGTTTAAAAAAATAATGCTCTTGCACTCTTAATAGATAACAGTATAGTATAAATATAACTTTTACATGCACTGAGAAACCAAAAATTTGTGTGACTCCCTTTATTGCAACGTTTGCTTTATCGTGATGTTGCGGAACTGAACTGGCAATGTCTCTGAGGTATGCCTGTGGCTTAACAACATTTATTTCCCACAGTTCTGGAGGCTGGGAAGTCCAAAATCAAGGTGCTGACAAATCCAGTATCTAGTGAGGCCCTGCTTACTGGTTTGTAGAGGGCCATATATTTGTAGCCTCACATGACAGAGAGCAGGTCTCATAAAGGCACTAAGCCCATTATTCATGAGGGCTTCACCCTCATGATCTAATCACTTCCCAAAAGCCCTGTCTCCTAATACCATCACCAACTGGAGATTAAGCTTCAATATATGAATGGGGGTGGGGGGCACAAAAATTCAGCCTATAACAATGGGATACTATTCTGCCCCAAAAAGAAGGAAATCCTGCCATATGCTACAACATGGATGACATTATGCTAAGTGAAATAAGCCAGTCACAGAAGGATAAATACTGTATGATTTCACTTGTATGAGATATCCAAAATATAACATTTACAATATCATTTTTAAATAATTAAAAACAACATTTTAAAAATAATTTGAAATAGCATTCTAAATAATAATACTTTTTAAAGAGGTCATATTTCATTAAACATAACCATGTGGACTAGTCAGGGGAAAAATTATCAACTAGAGTTTATAATTGCACAAACAGAAGTACCAGTCTCCAGGCTCTGAAGGCAGTGCTTTCCCCATGACACCATACGGACAGCAGACAACACACGGCTCAGTCCCCAAAGAACCCACTTTATGTCTCCGACTGACTATTGCTTCTGGTGAAGCTGTTATCCGGAATACTAATGTGCGTTACATAACACGGAAATTAATGGAATGTATAAACGAAATGTCACACTTTAAAATAAAATTTTAAAGTATATAACTGAAAGTTGAACTAGAGACATAAATATAGACATGCTAACTATGCAATGTACTGTTATAACAACATCTATGATTTCTAATACACCTATCTCCTAAGAAATTTGCATACCTTGTCACTAATTATTACCAACCACCTGCATAGTTGGGACTCTTGTCCTGATTATGCACTCAGAGACTGAGGTTCAAGGACTATTGTAACTAAACAGTGACCATTGTGGATTCTGAACCAAACTGTTAGTGTCTGACAGCAAAGTCTGTGTATTTTTTTCCTTTGCACCCTGATACCTTAAATAAAAAATTTTAAAAAAAAACAGAAATAAGTAAGTTTTTGTTTACTATACACAAAAATTTTCCTGGGAAAAGTGACAATTGTGCATCTCAAGAAAATAATGCTACTTCAAAGAAAATGGATAAATTCAGAAGTCTGTAGTGTTAAATGCACTCTGTTCTTTCTGAAGAATATTGAGAAAATGCAGAAGCTGCCCCAGGATTAGTGGTCAGCATGATATGTTCAAATACTTTCTCAACTCAGCTGGTGAGATTGTATCCGAACAGTTCCCTTCTGAGATTACTAGGAAATGTTACTGTGTTGTGGCCAAAACAGTAAAGTGTGTCCTTGCTATATATGTATGTTCTTTTTTTTTTTTTCACAATTTGCACAATTCTGTCATCTACCCAGAGACAGTAGAAAATACTCAGCAAAGTACTAAAATGTAAATTGAATGGGTCAAGTTTCCATCACCATCTTGCATCACATATTGCTATTTCAGCAATAATGTCAGTGATTATATATTGGCTACATGCCTAAATGCTGGATTGCATCTATAATTTAAATATATGGCATGCTAAATAGTGTCATTGTGCAAAAGCCAAGAGGTATTCAGTGGTTGGTGTTTTTCCCCTTCCTGAAATACAAAGAGGCTTGTTCTGTTCTCCAATACGCAGGTGTAACATCAGAAAATGCCTTGAAAATTCCACCCGTGCATTTGCCTGAGAAAAATAACTAATTTTTTATGTTATAAAAATATACTTGCTTTTCCATTTGAGTGGGTGAATGGCAATGGGTAGAAATGTATCATTTCCAACTGACATGTTTACATATTAAAACCTTGAAAACATTTCAAAATAAACAGTCCTTTATAGTTAGGCTAATTTAAATTGTGTCCCGAAATGTTTATCATACTTATTGTTTTGCATTGAACCTTCACTTGTACACAAGAAAATTAGATTAAGTCCACTTCAGTACATTTAGAACTTGTCTTTTCAAAGTTGCTTTTTGTGGATACAAAGTCAGGAAAACTCAAATTTCTTAAACTCTTAAATGCAATGAATTTGTGGCAATGGAAATTTTAAAGAACATAGATGGGAGATGGTAATCCTACCACATACACCTCCCCTACCCACACTGTGAGACAAATGTGGAGTATTTATAGCATCTGCACACAGTATCTGCAATTGAACTTGAACTTCATTATGTCTACTACTGCAAAGTGGCCTCAGTAACAGCTTTGACTGTTTACAGAAAGTGTATTTCAGTTCTCCTGAGCCTAGATTAAATAGTCCTGGAATATGGCACTTATAAAAGGAAATAAAAAGGCCTATTTATTTGATATTGTAGACCAAAAAAAAGAGATATAAATGGTATTAATTGTCCATCTTTCTAGTCTTACTCCCCTCGTCCAAAGTAGCAGTATCTCATTATCCAGAAATTCTTATTCAGGATGGTTGCAGGTAGTCAAAAGAGTGGTGGTAATGATCTCTCTTGTAGATTAGCTTGGCGGTTGCTGGTCCTCTAGTTCCCATTACCTGGCTTGTTCTCAGGGTAGTTAAGAAGGAGGCATTTAGGTTTTAAAGCAGTGTGGTAGATTACTAAAAGTGTCCACAAATTATTTGTAACTCTACTCATTTCCCCACCACTTAAATCTGGGATGCCTTGAACACTAGAATGCAGGTTCTCCTAACCCCTGCCTCTCCCCTTTATTCCTCCAGGGTGATAGCTGCCTCCTGCACTTACTGTCTCTATGTTAACTCAGTGACCTCTTTTTGCCTTTTCTAGCCTTCAATATCTGTTTAATCAATTTCTTACATTAAACTTGCTGCGCTAGAATAACTGGTGGAGTTCTGTTTTCCTGACTGGACCCTGACTAATGTGAAAATTGCCATCCTCAGAAGGAAGAAACACACCCCGAGGGGCAAAATTAATAATTCCCTGAGGGCTGGTTGATGGAAATTTGCTGGACTTGGATTGATGGGAAGCTTCCAGAAGCAGGAAGGGTGATGCTGAATAAACCGTCACATAGGCTGACAACAAGTGCAGAAACAAAGATGTGTCTCGGCGAAGCAGGAAGGGAGGAAGGAGGCTTGGCATTAGGAACCAGTTGCAGTACTTATGTCCTTTGTCCAGGGAGAAGTCACGTGTGAAAAAGAACACTCACCCAGCATTCTGTGTCACAGAGATTCGTGCCACCTGCAGCATGACCCTGCCTGCTCCCTGGCGTGCACCTCCTACAGATAACTGGACCCCAGGAAGAGTCATCTCATTCAAAGGTGAGCAACAATCCAGAGTAAACTTGACATAAATTAGATGCAGATACATACTATGCCCTTGATGAGAACACAATGACATAAGAATGTTAACTCATCTAAAATTAGTAAATAGGCATGGAATGGAACAGGAAAATTAAGCAGCAGGTGAAGAATCCTCAACCAGAAAAATGTTGCTACAGAGCAGATGAATATTGTGACTAAATATATTAAAGAGGTAAGGGTTACATGATGAAATAATCACGTTTTTGTAATAATATGAAAATGCAAAGAAAAGTGATAAGAGTTCAGGAAGAAGAGAACATATGAGCTGGTAGATGTCAGAAATTAAGTAGAAGGAAAATGAAGAAATGAAAACAAAATTGGAAGCAGCACTAAGGAGATTAGATGGTGCTTAAAATACAGTGAAATGGAAGACAACACTGCAGAAGGGGAGCGAAGTGAAACAGAAGTCAACAAGGAGATAAAAGAATCAGATAAAAAAATGATAGACTATGTCCTTCAAAAATGAAAAAAAATTAAATATATAATTTTAAAAAATGTTAAAGACTTGTAAAAAAAACCCTTTAAATCTACAGGCTTCAGAGTAATACAATATTCTCCCCCACGCAAAAAAAAAAAAAAAAAAAAAAAAAAAAAAAAAAAAAAAAAACTGAAAGGAAATTATCCACAAAGAGATATATCCCAATGGAGTCACTGGACCTACAAAGAAAAAAAATTTTTTTTAATTCACAGACAAAAAGGACTAGTCACCTATAAGCAAAAGAACCTAGCTATTACTAGCTTCAACTTCTTCATAGCTTCTCTGGAACAGTTGTACTTTTGAACTCTTTGTTTATGTTGGATAATATATTAAATATTTTCAACTTTGTTGCAGCCTTTTTTAGTTACCTTTTTATGTCCTGTGATAGCAAATACCCAAATTTCTAAAAAACAAACAAATAAAAAAAACCAAACTGAAGAATAATAAGAATAAACAGTCAAGGTTCTAAAAAAAAATTAGCATGTATTGTCAAGCAGTATATTTTCAAATAGTATAAAATAACTAAATAGGAATTATTTTTGCATTAAAAAGGTGCTTCAGCATTAAAAAACTAAAAACACAGCACCTTAGATTAATAAATCAAAAATAAAAGCCAGATAACTGGTGGCAATTTGATTTTTTTCAATAGATACAAAATATTTAATAAAATTCTGTACCCATCCTAAAAATGTTTGAAAAATAAAAGAATATTTTTAAATATTTCAAACACTATCAGAAGTCAACAGTAAACATTGTATTAAATCCTGGAAGTTTAAAGGCATTCTGACTAAAGTCAGGGACAAGGTAAGGACGCTAACTATTTATTACTCAGTACTATTTTGGACAGTCTATATATGGAATAAATACAACAAACAAATGAAAAAATTAAAGAAAAGATAATATTTACATAAGATATTGAAACTAAAAAAGTTCAATATAACTTTTAAAACTCATACATATTTACAAATTAATATTTTTTGCTTCCAACTAGTCGTAACTACTTATAAATGAAATGAAAGATAAAATCCCATTCACAAAAATGACAACTAAAAAGAATTCAACAAGAAAAAAATATATAAAGGTATTACAGAAAACTATGCAAATTTACTGACAAGCATAAAATGAGGCCTCAAATGAATATAGGAAATACCATACTTCTAGATAGAAAGACACAAATAGCATAAAAAAGTCAATCTTCCAAAAGCAATAGATAAATACAATGCTTTTTCAATGAGAATATCAAATTAATTTTGAAGAAACAATAAATTAATTCTAAATTTTATCCAGAACAATAACTATGGGAGAATTGCCAAGAAACATTTGAAAAACATATAATAATGAGGGGAAATGTATCTTATTAGATATTAAAATGTTCTTAAAACTATTACAGTAAAAGTACCATGTTGCTAGATCAGAAATAGACAATTAGTTCACTATATCAGAATATAATCCAAAAATACAGATGCATTTAGTATATGAAAAATGTGGCATTTAAAATCAGTGGGTAAGAAGTGAATTATTCAATATCTGGAGATGGAACAACTGAATACCTATTTTGACTAAATAAAAGTTATATTCCTGACTCATGAGATGTGAAATAAATATAAAACAGTCATATTTATAAAACTATTAGGGAAAAATTAAAAGGAATTTTAAAAAATTATTTTTTTGAGCATGACCTTCTACCTGAAGTCCAGAAACCAAAGAAATTGGAGATAATTCCTAGATTTTACTGTTACAATTTTAATTTTCTCTTTGTTCAAAAATCCCATAGATAAGCCAGGCATAATGGTGCGTGCCTATAGTCCCAGCTACTCAGGAGGCTGAGACAGGACAATCGCTTGAGCCCAGGACTTTGAGGTTGCTACGAGCTATGATGATGCCACTGCACTCTAGCCCAGGTGACAGAGCAAGACCCTGTCTCAAAAAATAAATAAATAAATAACAAAAACAAAACAAACAAAAAAACCCATAGGCAAAGGATCAATGAGAGTTTGGGGGAGAATGTCTGTAACTGGGAGGACACGGTGAGGCAAGCAGAGCACTGCAAACTGCTTTCAACTCGAGGGCGTTTGCTGAACCTGGTGAACCTAATCATCAGTTTTCAATAGCTCAGCAGAACAAAAGGCGCATGTGGGAGCTAAATAGGAGACTTTTCCTCACCCCATTAACCTGGAACATCAAAGGGCGACATTCTCACTGTAGCAGTTAAACTGGAATGATACTTCCCCTACCACATTGGTAAAACTAAAAACCAAACCAAACCAAAAAAAAGCCCTTCTCAGTGAATCATAACTACAATCCACTCCTAATGTGAACATATGACATAAATTCATCTTAACCAGGTTATTTCAAAAAACCTCAAGCCAAGAATCTAATTTAGAACAGTCTTGGACATGCCCCAAGGGCTTCAGGCTCCAGGCCCCCACAGACTCAGCCTCCAGGCCGGCCCCCATGGCCTCAGGAGCCAGGCCACACCCGTGAACCCAGCCTCCAGGCCCACCCCAGCGCCAGGCTGGCCCCTGCTGACCCTGGATCCCGTCTGCCGCAAAGCCAGGCCAGCCTCCACAGACCCACACCCAGGCTGGCACCAGCATCGGGCCTGCCCCAGGGCTTCCGGCACCAGGCCAGCAATCGTGGGCCCAGCCTCCAGGCCAGCCCCCTTGGTTCTAGGCACGAGTCCAGCACCTGCAGACCCAAGTTCAAACCAGCCCCCACTGGCCCAAGCTCCACGCTTCCCCCAGCACAAGGCCATTTCCAGGCTAGATAAGTTGTCTCTTTAAACCTCACCCCTCCCCCACTTTTGGGGAATTAAAACCTGCCAATAATCAGAGGGGCAGAAGAGTTCTTCATTCTTTGTTTTTAGTATCTTAAACCATGGGAGACAACTCAACAGAATTGTCCAGGCAAAGGTCATGAGGTCATCTTCACTGGAGATAAGGCAGACCAGGACCACCAACCACAGTTAAACAGCAATAGCCTGAAGCTGAAAACTCCCTGTAAAAGCTCTGTATTTCTGCTTATAGAGGGGACAATGTTTCTTTAAGACAAGAGTCTGTCATCCTCCTCGTTTGCTGGCAAATTAATAAACTTCTCTTTCCTTTTCCTCAAACCACCTGTTCTCATTCTTCCTTCTGCCTTGGGGACAATTACTGAACTTTTAGTAACATGAGCTTGAGGGGCCTGAACATCTGCAAATCCGTCATGTGCTTGAAAAGGCAAGGGTACTTGGTTGTGATATTCACTTCATTTCAAACTTTTCAAATGTTCTCTGTGAAGTTTAGTAACTGTTTTAGATTTTGCAGGTCAGATGGCCTCGGTTGTAACTGTTCAGTTCTGCCATTTCAGCACAAAGCAGAATAGACAATGTGTAAACAATGGCTGCCTGCCAGTAACAAGTTATTTACAAAAGACAGGGCGCGAGATTTGGCCCCCAGGCCTTAGGTTGCCAACGCCTACTCCAAACAAGCACTTGGCAAAGCAAACTCCAGTACCAGGGTATTAAGAGCAGGGAGGGCCTGTGAGCAGCTGCCTCTTGGTAATCTTGGCCTGACCTTCTGGTGGATATCCAAATCTCTTCTCAAGGTTTTTACAGATTTTCTGATTTCTTAAGGTGATTTGCCTCTAGACTTCTGCTTTTGCCTGGGCTGCCTCTGATCTGTACCTGGTCTATCCTGATTTATGCACATAAACCATTCACTGATCTATGCACTTATTAAACCATCTACACTACATTTTGGTGAATGTCTTAGTCTGCCAGGGCTAAGATAACAGACTGCCACAGACTGGCCAGTTTAAAGAACAGAAATTTATTTCCTCACAATTCTGGAATCTGGGAGGTTAAGATCAAGGTGTCAGCAGAGTTGGTTTCTCCCGAGGCGTCCGTCCTCGAGGCAAAGACGGCTGTCTTCTCCCCTGCCTCTTCGTGTGGCGACGCTGCTGTGCACGTCTGACTCCTAATCGCCTCCTCTCATAAGGACACTGATATCATTTGGATATCTGTCCCCTCCAAATCTCATGTTGAAATTTGATCCCTAGTGTTGGAGGTGGGCCCTGGTGGAAGGCGTTTGGGTCATGGGGGCAGATCCCTCATGAATGGGTGGTGCCACCCTTGCGGTAATGAGTGAGTTCTCATTCCATTAGTTCCTGTAAGAACTGGTTATTAGAAAGAGGCTGGCACCTCCCTCCTTGATTCCTCTCTTACCATAGGACCTGCACACCCCAGCTCCCCTTCCCCTTCCCCCACGCACGGAAGCAGCCTGAGTCCCTCCCCAGACACAGGTGCTGGCGCTATGCTTCTTGTACAGCCTGCAGAACTCTGAGCTAAACAAACCTCTTTTCTTTATAAATTCCCCAGCCTCGGGTATTCTTTGTGGCAATACAAATGAACCAAGACAGACAGCAGTCATACTGGACTGGAGTCTACCCCAATGATCCCATTTTAACTTAATCACCTCTGTAAAGACCTTGTCTCCAGATACAGTCACACTCTGAGGCACTGCAGGTTAGAACTTCAACACCCCTTCACGATGAATTTGAGCGGAGCACAGTTCAGAACTTAACAATGAGAATGTAAATGCTTATAAAGACAATGGTTATAGGAAGGAGTTGCCATGTATACTGCATAACAAAATTTTAAGATTGCTTATTAGCCGTTCTTCTTATTAAAAGCCTTTCTAGATCACTCTGCCACTGTAGATTTAATCAGTCCCTATATCCTAAGTAATGTCCAAATTTCCACCATATAACCAGCATCCCTTTTATCCAACTCCCATTTCTCAAATCTTAACCTCTTCCCTCTGGTTTGTAGTCACACAGTACTGGTTTACCTTAAGACCAAGGTCAACCACCTGGGCAATCAATCAATTAATAATGCCTATGTGGTGAAGATCTAATAAAAACTCTGAGGAATAACATTTATCGGGTGTCGGGCAGATGGGAGGGGGGAGGAGGGGATGGATACATACATACATAATGAGTGCAATGCGCACTGTCTCGGGGATGGTCACGCTTGAAGCTCTGACTCAAGGGGAGAGGGGGGCAAGGGCAATATATGTAGCCTTAACATTTGTACCCCCATAATATGCTGAAATAAAAAAAAAAAACCCCTCTGGACACTGAAGCTCAGGTGAGTGTCCCTGGTTGGCAAACCTCTATTCATATTGTCATACATTAGTTGTGGAGAGTAAATGCATCCTGACCACACAGAGACAGGACAACAGAAGTTCTGTGTTTCATACCCTTCTGGACTCTGCTCTGTGTGCTTCTTCCCTGGTTGAGTTTTATCTGTATCCTTTCCCTGTAATAAATAGTAACCACGAGTATAATAGCTGTTAGTGAGTTCTGCGAATCTTTCTAGCAAATGATTGAATCTGTGGGTGATTTGGGACACTCCTCCCTCTTGCAATGAGTGTCAGAAGTGAGGGAGATCTTGTGTGGGCTAAACTTTTTTCTGTGTAATGCCACTCCTATTTCTTTTAGACCCAGCTCAAAAGAAATTTGTCCCAAGTTCTTCAAAAGAGGGAACACAACATAATGAGAGGGATACTATCAGAAACAGAGATGCAAGACCTCGCTAGCACATTTTAAAGGAAAGAGAGTCTCCTAACTTCCCTAATCCCTTAACTTGAGAAACAGATTCATCGATTGACATGCAACTAGATACCACAATGTTTTATGCAAGATGTAACCAATATATAACCCAGAGACCAAAGCTATTTCTTTCAGAAAATCAATAAAATTGATAAACCTCTAGCCAGATTGATCAGGACAAAAAAAGAGAAGACACAAAACCAGTATAGGGAAGGAGAGAGGTGATAATTACCACAGACCCTAAAAGGTAGAAAATAATATGGAGAACTTTAAGCCAATAAATTTAACAACTTATATAAAATAGACTGACTTTTGAAAGACACAGACTCAAAAAACTCACTCTAGAAGAAACTGGTAGCCTGAATGTCCCTTTATCTATTAAAGAAATTATATTTGTAGTTAAAACTCCAGGCCCACAGGGCTTCAGTAGTAAAAATTCCCAAACATTTAAGAACAAAATAAGACCAAGTATAAACAAATCCTTCTAGAAAATTGAAGAGGAAGCAATACTTCTCAACTCATTCTATTAAGCCAGAATTACCCTTATATCAAAATCAAAGACACTACAAAAAAAAACTAAAGACCAATATATCCCCCATAATCATAGATTCAAAATTTCTTTGTAATTTTTTAGAAAACTGAATATAATCCTCTCTCTCTCCCTTCCCCAGCCCCCTGCCCCAACAAATAGAGTTTACTCCAGGAAAGCAAGGTTGATCGAACATCTAAAAACCAACCAATGTAATTCATCATACTATCCAACTAAAAAGGAAAACTATATTAACATCTCCATAGCTTCAGGAAAAGCATTTGAAAGAATCTAACACTCATTCCTGATAAACAGCAAACTAAAAATAGAAGGAAACTTCTTCAACCAGATAGAACACATCTTTGAAAAGTCTACGGCTAACACTGTAAAAGATCAAATGCTTTCACCCTAATATCATAAACAAGGCAAGACTATTCACTATCAACTCCTTCTATTCCATACCATACTGGAGGTTCTAACCATTGTAATAAATGGAAAAAAAGAAATAAAAGACACCCATATATTAAAGGAAAAATTAAAACTATTTTTATTCTAAGATGGCATGATCATTTATGTGGCTAAACCTATGGAATCTATAAAATAGCTTCTAGAATTAATAAGTTTAGCAAGATTGCAGCATACAAGATCAAGGAACAAAAATCAGTTGTACTTCTACATAATAGCAATAAACAATCATAAATTGAAATTTAAAAAAGAAATACCATTTACAATAGCATAAAAAACATAAAACACTTGGGAATAACTTGACAAAATATTTCCAAGTCCTCTATACTTAAAAGTATAGGCTGGGCACGATGGCTCACACCTGTAATCCCAGAGCTTTGGGCATCCGAGGCAGGATGGTTTGAGCCCAGGAGTTTGAGGCTACAGTGAACTATAATTGCTCTTCAGCCAGGGTGACTTCGTGAGACCCTGTCTCAAAAACAAAAACAAAAACAAAACAAAGACTACAAAGCATTGCTGAGAGAAATTAAAGAAAACCTAAATAAATGGAAAAATATATCCTGTTCCTAGGTAAGAGTTAATATTGTTAAAATAAATAGTCTTCAAATTGATTTACAGAATCAATGAAGTCTCAAAGTTCAACTAACTTTTTTATAGAAATTGAAAAAGCTTATTTTAAACTTTATGTGGAAATACATGAGACCTAGAATAACTAAAATGATGTTGAAAAGAATAACTAAGATGAAAGACTAAAATTATCTGTAAGCTTTATAATAAAGTTACAATAATCAAGACAGTGTGGTATTATTGATATGAAATTAGACAAACAGATCAATGGAATAGATTCTAGAAATAGACTTACATATGTATGGCAAATTTATTTTCAACAACTGTGTCAAGTCAATTCAACAGGAAAAGGATAATCTTTTTACCAAATTGTTGCTAGAACAATGAGATAACTATATGCAAAAAGTAACCTTAACTTTAACTTTGCATTTACATTATATAAAAAATTAACTTGAAATGGATCATATATCTAAATATAAGAGCAAAAACTAAAAACATCCAGAATAAAATACAAGACAAAACCATAGTAACCTTGGATTCAGTAAAGAGTTCTTTTTTCTTTTTCTTTCTTTCTTTTTTTTTAAGAGGCAGGGTCTCACTATGTTGTCCAGCCTGGAGTGCAGGGGTACTGTCATAGCTCACTGCAGCCTCGAACTCGTGGGCTCATGTGATCCTCCTGCCTCAGCCTCCTGAGTAGTTGAGACTATCGGCATGCTATCATACCTGGCTAGAGTTCTTAAATATGACACAAAAAGTATTAACTATTGGAAAGAAAAATCAAAACAATTGGACTTCACCAAAATATAAAACTTCTGCTCTTCAAAAGACAATGTTAAGAAAATTAAAAGGCAAGCCTCATGCTAGAAGAAATTATTTGAAAAACATATGTCCTACAGAGAACCTGAATGTAGAATACACAAAGAACTCTTACAACTCAAAAATAAGAAGAAAAACCAATTTTTGAAATGGGAAAAATATTTGAACAGAAGCCAAGTCAGATATACAGATGGCAAGTAAATACATAAAAGGATGCTCAACATCATTAGTTATTAGGGAATTGTGAATTAAAACAACAAGACACCCCTACATGCCCACTAGAATAGCTAAAGTGAAAAGGCTGACTGTACCAAGTGTTGGCAAGGATCCAGAGCAACTCTTGCACCCTGCTGGTAAGAATGTATTTAATAAAATGCCACAGCAACTTTGGAAAACAGTTTGATGGTTTCATAAAAAGTTAAACATACATCTACATATTACCCAGCCATTCCACTCTGAGGTTTTTATCTAATTAGAAATAACGAAAGCACATGTCTGCACAAGAACTTGCACACAAATGTCCATAGTCGCTTTATTTATAATAATTCTAAGCTGGAAACAACCCAAGTGACTATTAACTAGTGAATGGACAAAGCAAATGTGGTTAACCCATGCCAAGTAATAATACTCAGTAATAAAAATAAATGAACTATTGATACAAAAGCATATGGATTAATTTTGAAATAATTGTCTGAGTTAAAGCAACCAGATCATCTCCTTGCCATCACCAAAAAAGAGTACATACTGCATAATTTCATTTATATAAAATTTTAGAAAATGCAAACGAATCCATAGTGATAGAAGAAGCTCAGCAGTTGCCTGGGACCAGAGCTGGATAGAGAAGTTGCCAAGGGGTATGATGGATATGTTCATCATCATGATTGCGGTGAGGGTTTCACAGGTGTATATGTATGTTGAAATTTATCAAATTGTACATTTTAAATATGTGAAGTTTATGTGTGACAATTATATGAGGCATATAAAGCTATAAAATAAGTATGTATTAGTTACTAATATCAAGTAAAAATTAAATACATGCATCAACACAAAAATAAAAAAGATTACAGCTCATTTTGGTGGGAGACGAAGACGACTAATTCTGCTTGTGAAAACGTCATGTCCTGGAGGACAGGGACTCTGGGAGAGCTACTCATGGTCTACAAGATCCGAGAAAGCTAATTAACCTTATTTGATTACTATACATTGCATGTATCAAAACATCATTACACGCCCCATAAATATGTACAATTCTTATGCCAATTAAAAATATAGGTATGTATATGTTTCTATAAGGGACAAAATAAGCCTAAAATAAATATGATAATGCTATAAAGAAAATCCCTGAAAGATTTAAATAGAATGGTAAAGAAGGGAATGAATTCCTGGTAGACTGAGCCATCTGAACAAATGCATAGATTTCAAAGTGCTTATAGGTGGCGTTCCAAAGCGATATCCATCTCTTCCTCTAGGTCTCCTAGGTATTGCTCTGTGGATATTCAGATTTGCAGTCATATATTAGTCAAACATAATCGTTTATTTTTTAATGTGAGTCTGTGTTTGAATGTCTTCATTCTTTGTAGGACACTAGTCCTATTATAAGCACTGAAATATTTATGCAATGAACATTGTAGCATCTATTTATGTATCTGTAGGAACCTAGTCCCTGGGAAAGTTCCTTTTAAACTAAAGGTCCTTTCAAGATAGTTAAGTAAGACCAATGGTCCCCTTGTCTCTGAAGTTACACTTGTAGCTTCCTTTAGGTACTCAATACATTTTAATATAAAGCTTACTTTTTTCAATTATATAAGAATTACATGGTCAAAGAAAATATTTACAATATATAGGAAGAAGGGAAAGTCTCCCATTTCATGCCAAACTAAACAACCACCATTAATATTTGGGTGTTTACTTTCAGGATTTTAATGCACTTCTTAATATGTTAAGAAGTGGTGACTAAAATACATATACATGTTTGTATATGTATTTCCTGCTAAGAATACTTTTATGTACATAAATGTAATTAATTAGGTGACTAGGTTTATATCCACTTTGTATCTGGGGAATTACATCTGTTCAAGGATATTAAAAGAGGATCACCCACTACAATGAGCTATAATATTTTTTATTTTTGTGTATGATGAATGTATTCATTTAAATTTTTTACCTGATGATGTCTAGATCAATAAAGGACAAAAATTAAAGCAGTATTAGTTACAGACAGCATTTAACATTAACTTATTTAATAGTAATTATATTAATATGCTCCATTTAAAATCAGCTAATGGAGATTTAAGCATTAGCAAGTCCTGTTTGGAGACTTAGCAAGAATCATCAGCTTCCTGATAGTCAACTTTTGGGTTGAAGACGTTTTTCAATGGAAATGTGTGCATTTGATGAATGCTAATTACATGGTTCCAAATCTTCTTTAGCCAATCCGTTTGCAGCTGTTATCCAAGTTATTTTATAAATGTCTGGAACAGCTGTCAACATTCTGAGGGGGAAGCTCTTCAATCAACGAATTGACAGAAATGCAATAGTTAGATTTTTCTGAGCAGAAGGCAAGTGAACATAATATACGTCTCTTTACTGATGTAGCCAGCAATGAAAGGGAACGATTGATACTGCCGTTGTGTTTTAAAGTGTTGAAGAGAATTTTCATGCTCATGGGCATGGAAAAGATATTATAAGACTTGGATAAGAGACCCACAAAGTCAAATGGGGTGTTTGAGTGTCCTAAGGATACAAGCAGAGCAATCTTATTTCCCATCAATAAGAATGCTTCTAGTGGTATATAGCAACATTGTAAATCATATTTTAATTAAAATTTTAGTACTTGTTGATGTTATTTGTTCATCGTCTCAATAAAACATTTTTAACAGATGACATCTGGACATTTTGCTTAATTTCTCTCTCTCTCTTTTCTCTATAAAATTCTTTAGTAAATCTAATTGTCAAGAAAGGCATCAGAATGACAGTTCTGGAAAATGAAGCCTTTTATTCTGCCTTCGAATCAGTGTTTTCAGAAAAGAACTGCCTTGATGCTGGCATTGGCCTCAATTCTGCACTAGAGAGACTACTTCCTAAAAGAACGCTTACGTTACTTTTATTTACTTCTTGGCTAAGGTTGCAGCCTTAAGTGGAAAAAGGAGCACCTGTTAGGAGCAGTGCTTTCTGGATCCTCATGGATCAGAAATTAGATTGAATCCACTATGTCTTTTTATCTTCAAGTGGTCCCCAAATTTTTCTTGAACCACCATGACCTACTTAAAAGTAACCCAGTATTTTCCTTGCAAGAAGAAAACCTCATCTGCTCTGCGTTTTCATGTAACCATGTTCCCACATGGACAGTCATAACTTGTCACATGTCAGTAGCCAAAGGACATAATTAGGGTGTGGAAGTTTGGAAAAGTTTTCCTACTAAAGTCATGCTGGCAGAACATATATACTCATCCATGCAAATTTGATGCTGTGTTTCTAATGATCAAATATACAAAAACATTTAGCTGTTAGTGCTATTCCCTAATAGACGGAAATACCAAGAGTCATTTTGTGATATCCCTGGGCAATTTTTCAAAATACACAAGATAATCTTTTAACTTTCAAGTGAAGATTAAAAACAGAAAGTTCTTCTTGTTGACTTCGAGACTTCTTTAATCATTACTGAATAAGTTTATTTGTTTCCAATTAATATTTCACTCCTCATTATTTTTTTTTTCTCTTTCCTCCCTTAACTAACCTACTTCTAGGGTTAGTTGCTCCATGGGACCACCACGGAGCCATGGCCTAGTTTGGGTTCCCAGAAGCAGATCCTGAGACAAGGATATGCATGCAAGAGATGTATTCAGGAACCACTCCCAGAAGAAACCAACAAGGGAGAGAGGAAAGCAGGACAGGGAAGAGGACAAAGCCATGCAAGGGTGTGAGCTCAGGCAGAGCTCCTGGAGAAATGATTTGGCCTGATCTGACTACAAGTTTTGCCTCAGTTTATCTCAATTGGGAGCAAGAGAGCTGAGCTTTTATTGGCTGCACCATTGCTAATAAGTCACGATTACATCCCCACAGGCCATTGCCTAAGTGCAGGCCTATAAGGATGTAACCTCCCAGGCACTTCCTACTTTCTATGCCTGTGCACAAAGTGGCTCCAGGAGACTTGGGGCAGGCCTCCAAAAGAGACACAGGTGTGGACAGTTAAAAGCACAAGCATGCAGAGGACACAGGAGGGGTGCATAGGAATAAAAGAGATCCAGCTGAATCTGGCTGAGCTCCAAGGGTATCCATACACAGATATGTATGGCATGTGACAATATGCCTGGAATTGTAAAAGATAAATGCCCATACAGAAATCATGAGCTCTGTCTTAAGAGAAAAACACAGAAGGCATAGAGCAGAGATTCCTATGCCCATCAGAATCACCTGGGAAACATCTAGAAATTCCAAAGCCCAGGTTACACCCCAGACCAGGGGTCCTCAAACTTTTTAAACAG
>VBSM01002608.1:95868082-95883070 GCA_008086735.1 Cheirogaleus medius | reverse complement strand
AAAAACCAAAAGAAATTCTAGTGCTGAAAAGTACAATAACTGAAATGGAAAATTCACTAGGAGGACTTATAGGCAGATTTGAATAGGAAGAAGAAAGAATCAGTGAACTTGAAGATAAGATAATTGGAAGAATTGAGTTTGGGCAACAGAAATAAAAAGATAGAAGAAAAGTAAACAGAGCTTAGGGGACATATGGGACAACATCAAGCCGACCAACATATGTACTTCGGGAGTCCAAAAGGAGAAGGGACAGAGAATGGCACAGAGAGATTATTCACAGAAATAGTGGCCAAACACTTCCAAATTTGATTACAAACATGAATGTAAACATCCAAGAAGCTCAAAAAACTCCAAATAGGATGAATATAAAGACACCCACGCCAAGACAGATTATAATCAAGCTGGGGAAAGCCAAACATAAAGGGAATCTTGAAAGCAACATGAAGAGAAGCAATTTGTCACATGTAAGTATCCTCAATAATATAAGCAGATTTCTCATCAGAAACTATCGAGGCCAGAAGGCAGTGGGCTGATATATTCAAAGCACTGAAAGAAAGACTGTCAACAGAATCCTATATCTAGCAAAATTGTTCTTCAAGAGTGAGGGAGAAATTAAGATACTTACAGATAAACAAAAGCTGAGGGAGTTTATAATCACTAGTCCTGCCCTGAAAGAACTTCTAAAAAAAATACTGCAGGTTGAAATAAAGGACACTAGATCGTAACTCCAAGCCATATGAAGAAATATAAGATCTCAGTTAAGGTAAGTATATCAACAATTATAAAACCTAGTATTATTGTAACAACAGTTTGTAACTCTACTTTTTGTTTTTTACATGATGTAAAAGACTAATACATTTTTAAAAAACAATTATTAGTATAAAAGTTAGTGTTATTATAACTTTGATTTTTATCTCCACACTTTGTTTTCTGTTTAAGAGACTAATGCATAAAACACAATTATTAGTTTATGTTATTGGACATATAATGTATATGTGTAATGTATAAAGATGTGATTTGTAACATCAATAACTGAAAAGGGTGGAGAATGAGCTGTTAAAGGAGCTGTGTTTTACTTTAATTGAAATTAACCTGGTATAAATTCAAATTAGTGTGTTATAATTTCAGGATGTTAAATGTAATCCCCATGGTAACCACAAGGAAAATATCTATAGAACATACACAACAGGAAATGAGAAGAAAATTAAGATATTTCACTACAAAAACAAACAAAAAACTAAACACAAAAAAGATAGCAATGTGAGAAATAAGGGACCAAAAAAGCTGTAAGGCATATAAAAAACAAAGAGCAAAATGACAGAAGTCTCTCCTTACTAGTATTTACTTTGGATGCCAATGGATTAAACTCTCCTATCAAAAGACAGAGATTGACAGATAGATAAAAATGAAATGATCCAACTATCTGCTGTCTACAGGAGACTCACTTTAGATCTAGAGACATAAATAGTTTGAAAGTGAAACATTGGAAAAAAGATTTTCAATGCAAATAGTTACAATAGAGCAGTGTTATTTGCAATAGCTAAAACATGAAGCAACCTAAATATCCCCCAATGGATGAACTGATAGGCAAAATGTGGTGTATACATACAGTGGGATATTATTCAGCCCTAAAAGGAAGGAAATTCTGACACACGCTGTGTGTCTTTCCTGCATAGATGAACGTTGAGGCCATAATGGTAAGCAAAATAAGCTAGTCACAAAAAGACTAATATTGTGTGATTCCACTTACACGAGGTTCCTTGAATAGTCAAATTCAAAGAGATGGAAAGTAGAATGATGGTTGCCAGAGGTTGAGGGGAGAAGTGAATGGAGAGTTATTATTTAATGAGCTCAGAGTTTCAGTTTTGCAAGACAAAAAGAGTTCCAGAGATGGAGTGTGATGATGATTGCACGACAATATGAATGCACTTAATATCACTCAACTGTGCACTTAAAAATGATTAAGATGGTAAATTTTATGTTATGTATATTTTACCACAATTTTTAAAAAAAGAAAAAAGCAAAGAGACATGACTATCAAGCTAAGAGAGAGAATAATAAGTCAATCAAGGAAAATGGCAAGGAAATGATAGAAAGGACATCTCAGCCAATTGTTTTTCTAAATCCTCATTTACTCACTCCTATTCTGAATTTGGAGAATAAACTTGAACCACCTAGCCAAAAGAGTATTTTGTGAAATCTGGATGCCAATACTTAGGCAAATTAACATTTGTAGTGATGAAATTATTTCAAAAAGTATTAAAAAATTTTTTCATACCATTTAGGGTATTGGATATTTTAGATTCTTTCTCCCTTTCTCTCTCTCTCTCTCTCTCTCTCTCTCTCTCTCTCTCTCTCTCTGTGTGTATGTGCAAAGAAATTGAGAACACCTAAGAAGTTTAAGAGGTAATTCTGTTTTCATGAACAATCTAGCTAGATAACATTTTGTTTTTCCTTGGAAGTATTTAATTTTAATGGTATTAACAGGAGAATTTTTTTTCTCAACTGTGCACTTAAAAATGGTTAAGATGGTAAATTTTGTGGTTAACACTTTTCCATTGTTAACATGTTTTTAGCACTTAAAACATGCAAGCCAATGTATCCAAACTTAATACAGTTTCTGGTATGCTAAAATCTAATTAGGTTGTTGTGAGACTCAAAATGTAAAAATGCTTTGAAAAACATAAATTATTGAATAATATGAGGTATGAATTTAGTTTTAAGTATAGTTATAAATCTAATTTTGGAAAAAAATCTTACAAAGTGGAAATTTATAAAATAAAACATGGAGTGGTATATAATGTGCAATACATTCACTTTAATTATTTCCTAAAGGTGCTGAACTTTGGGTATTTCAATTAAATAGCCATTACAATAATTCATTTATAGAAATACACAGATGCTGGGTCTGTATGCAAAATAAAATGGAAGTTTCTACAAATATCTGGAGGGAAAATGAAACACCAATGAATTTTTTAGGAAAGGAAAAATCAGTTGTTCTTTATAAGGAATAAAATATAAGCAGAAAAAAACTCTAGTAAAGGAGGAAGGCATTTGCCAAACAACTGGGAGTTCTGCTTGTTATCCTTCACCCCACAACCCAGAAACAAAGCTACATCAAGGACATGCTATTTGCAAAACTGTCGTTATGACCATTATAATCTGATTAATCATGTTGCATTTGCCATGTTTCAAGAACTAAGATGCTATTTTCTAAGGTTAAAGAAAGCATCTTCTGTGGGAGTAAAACTCTTCAATGATACTTTTCTATGCAATAAAAATAGAGAGGAGCTCATTAGACCAGTAGTCCCCAACCTTTTGTGCACCAGGGACTGGTTTTCCGAAAGACAATTCTTCCATGCACTGAGGGGTTGGGGGGAGGATGGCTTCAGGATGATTTAAGCACATTACATTTATTGTGTACTTTATTTCCATTATTATTACATTGTAACATATAATGAAATAATTATATAACTCACCATAATGCAGAATCTAATGCCGCCGCTGATCTGACAGGAGGTGGAGTTCAGGCGGATGCGAGCGATGGGCAGTGGCTGTAAATACAGATGAAGCTTTGCTCGCTCACTTGCTGCTCAGCTCCTGCTGTACAGCCCAGTTCCTAACAGGCCATGGACTGGTACTGGTGCACAGCCTGGGGTTTGGGGACGGCTGCATTAGACCCCATACAGTCACTGTAGTGAGCAGTCCTACCCTGAGTTAACTAAGCATCAAAATAGTTAGCTGTCAGTATAGATAGAAGGTGCACACAAACGTATTCACAAATTCTCAATTTGTACACATTCTCAATTTAGGAGAAAGAAATAAATGACAAAATTATAAAAGGTACTATCTACATGACATGAAAAAATTGAAGAATAATCAGTAAATAAATCTTCACCACTGAAAAACGGTGGAGATAGGAAAAAAAGACAACTTATGTGTTATGTAGACACTCGTTCAACCAACAGATATTTATTGATTGCCTAGTATGTGTCAGGCATAGTCTTGGGCTGGGGATACAATATGCACAAAACAGACATGGATCTTGCCCTCAAAGGGTTTGAAAAGAACCTCAAATTCCTCTCATCTAACCATCTAGTAGCTGCTTAAGCCCACTCTGCAATATCCTGACAACCCAATCCATAGTTGTTGCAAAAAGTAGACTTGCTTGCTCAACATCAATTCCAATTCCTTTCCTTAAATAAACATTTATATTCCAGGTTCTAGACACTGGGTACTGCTTAGAAAACTGTGAGGAACAGAGCAGCGAGCAAAATAATTTAAAAAATTCTGCCAGGCATGGTGGCTCACGCCTGTAATCCTAGCACTCTGGGAGGCCGAGGCAGGAGGATTGCTCAAGGTCAGGAGTTCAAAAGCAGCCTGAGCAAGAGCGAGACCCTGTCTCCACTAAAAATAGAAAGAAATTAATTGGCCAACTAAAAATATATAGAAAAAAATTTAGCCGGGCATGGTGGTGCATGCCTGTAGTCCCAGCTACTTGGGAGGTTGAGCCAGAAGGATTGCTTGAGCCCAGGAGTTAGAGGTTGCTGTAAGCTAGGCTGATGCCATGATGCTCTAGCCCATGTGCAACAGAGTGAGACTCTGTCTCAAAAAACAAAAAAAAGAAATAGTTAAAAAAATCACCTCCTTCCTATACTGCTAAAGACAAAAATTTAAAGACTCTCTTGCAAGCTAGAATTCTAGATATGATTCAGTTTCTACTGATTGAAGACACTCACATGAGACTTGAATATCTAACTGAATTCAGTGGGAATAGGACAGAGCATGAGGCAGAGCAGAGCTAGTGCAGTTCACAGCAGAGACAGTGTTGTTTTAGGAGCTGGAGGTGTTCCACTGCAGTTTGACCCACCTTCCCTTGCAATGATTTTGTAAGTTAGTTAATACCCATTGTAAATCCCTTTCTACTGAAACCAGCTATAGTTATTTCTGTTGCCTGCAACTGAGCACAAACTGATGCAATGTTATTATCCCAATGCTTGTGCCTATTATTTGGCAGGAATTTCTCCCTGCTACTAGGAAGGCGTATGTCTCCAATACTGATTATTATTTATGTGATTACAATACCCATGAAAAACAAAAGATGATGAAAGCTAAAATTCCATTGTTTTTCTCATGTTCTCTCTTTCCAACAATAAGCCAAATGTATATTTATTTTAAAAAATCTAGCAGTCATGCTAATTTGCACTATCAGTTTTATCTTCCCTGCTATAAACTCCATGAGCTTGTTGAATTTCTAAATTGAACTCCTGATTTTGACAACATAAAGAAACACTTTGTCATGATTGGATAAGAAGTTATAAACAATATGAATATTTGACAAGCGCATGTCCTGAGGTCAGCAATCTATATCTAAATGGCACTGGACAGACAATTTAGATGACAGGAAAGCATGGATTTACCATATCAGCATAGATATTTCTAAGTTTCAAAGGTCATTAAGAATGAAACGCTAATAGCTTGGTCAGAAAACTGATATGCTTATTTCAGGAAATCTATATTTCCCAGGATAAAATGTTCCTTTGAGTCTAAAGCCAAAATAGCATCATGCAGGTGTTTACAATTTAATCACAGCAAATTCTATTCATAAAGAGATGAGATAATTTAATCACATGCCAGGCTGTGATATCCTCATGGAAATTGGACACAATTTCAAATATCAGATACGGTACTTGATTTTGGAAAACACTTGGAAAATGGGCCAAAAATGTTTCTTCAGTGGAAATAGGAAAGGTGCTTATGATCTTTTAAAGATATTGAAGAATAATTTTAATCACATGCTTTGACAAATTGAAATAGAAAATTCTGCTTTCTAGGTATTATAAAATGGGGTAGGCTAATTGCTTTCAGAGAGATTTTAGAACTGGTTCTGCATAAGAGTAATGAAATGAATGAGATGGTTTCTTTATTTTTGATTTCCAACTCTATAAAACATTTAGGAAATAAACTATCTAGATCCATTTGCCAGGAAGCAATGTTTTCTTTCTTGAACTCCTAAATTACTTTGCAATTCTTTCAAGACTGTATCATGGTCTTCCTAGAATTATCACGTTCACGTAGATTATCTTTTTTTCCCCTATAAGCTTATAAGCTTCTGAAAAGTAGGTATCATTTTAATACTTAGATGTTTCCTGTCAACAAAGCCTTGCAAAGCATATATCAATAAATATTTGTTGACAAAGATAAAATCATCTGTGTGTAGATTAAATTCTTACTTTAATTCCTAAAGTACCAAAATTCCACTTTCCAGCTGGGCAGCAAAGTCAGCAGGGATGTTGGGCAGGATTATATCCATGTCTCCAAATCACACAATATCCAGCTCCCAGTTGGCCTTCCTGGAAGAATCCTTTAGATTCTAGGGGCCCAACATTCCTAGCTCTCTTTGAGTAGGTAAAATCTGAACTGTTCTGACGTACATATTTGTATTGGGAAGCATTTGTCAAGTACATATGTGTAGCGCTGATGGCAGGTGCTGCAGAAAACAAGGATGTCACATGAACATGGCAACAGGCTGAAGCAGAACACCAAGGGAGTGGGGATATGGCAAAGGGGCAGTGTGTGATCAACCAAAAGCATCCACATTTAATTTCCACTCACACACCCAAAACACGGAGCAGGCCAAAACAAACAAACAAACAAACATATCCAAAGGGCAGTCAGTTTTTGACCTCTGAAAAGCAACGGAGACAAATAGAATCTCATGTCCTTATGCAGGAGATGGGATGGGTGATAACAGTGAGACATCAGAGTTAACTGAAGCTGAAATAGGACAAGTAAACTGGGTCCCTGCAGAGAATGGTCACAGTAAGCAGATGGCATCAATACGGGCCAGAGTGAGTGTCCAAAACCGGGTGTTCAGGAGGGGAGTTTTGGTGTGTGCACTCCAGTGCCACATGGCCCGGATCCGTCCCTTGCTCTTCATGGGATCTTGTGTTATTGAACATCTCCATGTCTCAGCTTCCTACGGTCTGGTGTGAGGATACTAACAGGACCTTCCTCATAGGGATGGTCTCATGACCAAATGATAATAAACTTTTAGGGTACTTAGAATAGCGCTCAACTAATGTCATACAATGTTATATAATGTGCTTCAAAATTTCTGTTATGTATAATGTATGTGCGCATGTTTGTACAATTTATGTTATTCTCCTTACACTTCTTAGAATTATATCCCATTATCCATCTCAATCCACACCGTCCCTCTGCTAGAGACACAAGAGATATGTTGCTCTTACCTTTACTTCTTCAGTAGATTAAGAATGAAAATAACACTTCAGAACATTTCTTACTTTTTGGACCTGGATCACAATCTTCTACTTATTTACAGTTTCGGCTGCATCAGTGTCTTGGGAGCAATGCACTTTTTCAGTTGCCTCCCTGCTGTGTAAAGTGGTACTTCCTCTATTTGTCCTAAAATAGTCTCTTTTATGCCTGAAGGAGTTTCACTTCGGTTTTAGTTTTTTGGAATTTGATTAAGTCTATATTTATTTTCACCATGTCCTTCGTGATTTTATTGATCTCAATTGTATTGCTTCTTCACATTCATGTTTTTCATTCAGAAAGTGCTGGTATCCTGAATAAATACAGTCTACAAGCGTGGCCCATTTAGTTCTCTTTTGCTAGATCTCCTTTACCTCCACTCAGAGTTCATCACAGGGGAGTCCTCTATTGAGTCCAAATCGGTGGGTGAAAGAAATACCCATGATGCCACAGACCATTCTCTACACACTGTTATTTCAGATCAGGGAACCAATCAGAATTCTATTATCCTATCACAATACTACTTTCATTGTCTATGTGCACTTTGGCTGCTGCTGTTGTTTTTTGAGATGGGCTCTTGCTGTGTTGCCGAGGCTGGACTCTGATCCTCCTGCCTCAGCCTCCTAAGTAGCTGGGACTATAGGTGCACCACCATGCCTAGCTTGCACTTTTTTTTTAATGACAAAATCTATGCAAAGTAATTACAAACATGGCCAAGGAAACACTAGCCCTAAGCACCTTGTCCCTGAACTTGTGTATGTTTGAAGACATTTTCAATGCGCAGCAAATGGTGTGATGAATCCACCTTTATGTTTCATGTAAATTTTGTTTTATTTTTGATAACTAAGCCTGGAGAAATGATGCTTGAAGCATCACAACAGCATTGACTGACAGCTCCCCAAGTGTTCTCTCTTTTATAGCAACCATAATTGACAGCTCGTAGGTAAAGAGCTGCATATGTAGATGGATTTCATCCACACTGAACACAGGGAAAAAAATCAAAGAAGATATTTATTCTATTTGTTATTTATTAAAATTCAATTAATATAGTAAAATATATGCATCTTGGGAGAATAGATTTACTCGTAGGCTGAAAAAGACTTCATTTTTAAACTGCTATAGAAGGTTGATATATAGTAATTTTGTACTAAAATTACCTCATAAATATTTTAAAATTTAAGTGAAATTTACATTACTTGCTTTCTTGCCCCATATATACTGTTTATTTAGCTGGAAGTGGTCTAGATGATTAGAGACTTTTCAAGTTGTAGACATAAATACTACTCAAGCTATCTTTTGTGGGCACCTGCCTGTGTAGATTAAGTTAAAAATCTGGCCACATTAAAAACAGGAATCCTACAATTCCATTTCTAGGTATATACCCAAAAGAATTGAGAGCAAGGACTTGAACAGATATTTGTACACTCATGTTCATAGCAGCATTATTCACAATGGTCAAAAGGTAGAAACAACCCAAGTGCCTCTCAATGGATGAACGGGTAAACAAATGTGGTATATCCACACAACAGAATACTCTTCCACCTTTAAAAGGAAGAAAATTCAGACACATGCTATAACATGGATAAACTTCGAAAACATTATGCTAAGTGAAATAAGCCAGATACAGAAGGACAAATTCTACATGATTCCCCTTGTATAGAAGTGCCTATAATAGTCAAACTCATAGAGACAGGATGGTTGTTACCAGGAGCTGGGGGAAGGGAGATGGGGAGTTGGTGTTTAATGGGTGCAGAGTTTCAGTTTGGGAGGATGAAAAAGTTCTGGAGATGGATGGCGGTGATGGTTGCACAACAATGTGAATATACTTAATGTTGCTGAATTGCATACTTAAAAATGGATACAATGGTAAATTTTGTGTTTTTTTAATCACAATAATAATATTAAAAGATGTACAAGAATTTGCCAGGTGAACAAGATGGAAAAATTTATTGCCAGTGGATTAAATGTAATGAAATCTGACCTACTACTAAATAACTTATTGTAAACTAAAAAAAGAAAAAAGAAAATAATATGTAACCTTAACATTTGTACCCCCATAATAGGCTGAAATTAAAAAAAAAGAGTCCTGAATTATTTGATGGGTTTTTTACTGAGTCTTGTACCCAGATATAACAGGTCTGGATTGCAACCCAAGAATTTGTATTTCTAACAAATTCCTGGGTGTATCAGTTATCTATCGCTGCATAACAAATTGCCCCACACTATATTAATTTTTTTAAGAATAGAAAGGAGGGTCCAGAGATAACTGGATATCCACATACAAAAGAATGAAGTTGGCTGTCTACCTCATACACTATACAAAAATTAATTCAAAATGAATCAAGGAGTGAAATGTAAATACTAAAACCATAAAACTCCTAATAGAAAACAGATTAATAAATCCATGTGAATGTGGATTAGGCAATAATTTCTCAGATATGACAACTAAAGCACAGAAATGAAAGAAAAAATAGACAAATTGGACTTCATCAAAACTAAAACCTTTGAGCGTAAAAGGACACTATTAAGAAATTGAAAAGACAATTCACATAATGGTAAAAAACATTTGCAAATATATATATGTGACAAGAGTCTAGTATACAGAATATAGAAAGAACTCATAAATCATCAATAAAAAGGAAAACAATCCAATTTTAAAAAGAGCAAATGATTTGAACAGACATTTCTATAAAGAAAATATACAAATGTTCAAGAAGCACATGAAACATGCCCAACATCATCAATCATCAGGGCAATGCAAATCCATATGACAATGAGATTACTTCACACTTGCTAGTAGAGTGCCATATATTTATCCCCGCCCAACAAGAGCGCATTCTTTAATAGGATTATATTTGAATAAGAATTCCATACAAATAAAATATATACCCTAACACAAGAAAGCAAGGGAGGAATATTTTACATTACACAGAACATTCAGGTGATTCAATCGAGTTACCCCTCCAACCAAATACTTACTTTCATATTCATTACAAACATTGCAGTCAGTTCACTATATGCCAACAACCATCTAGTTTTAACACTTAGTAGTGTAAAGAACACTTGACTGTTTCCAAAGCGATAGGTGACTAACCCTTTGTTTCAGAGGAGCTGAAGGGATTGAATTACTGTCTGCTTTTTAGTGTTTTAACCAACCTCTGGTCTAATCTATTCCCTGGTTACACCGACGAGAAATGTAGGGTTCCATAAGCTACATGAACCACCAAGTGTCAAGGAGTGAGTCTGTGGCAGAGATTGGATTAGAACTCTGACTGTTTGATCCATAGTTAATTCACTTTTCATAAACCACCCAGTGTTTGATCATCTTTGATCCAATGTTCACTGGAGATCTGTGGGACCCATTAACCTTTGTGTTTTTCCTAGGCTAAAGATTTCCATATTGATCCACCAAGTTCTGCAGTTCCAGGAATGCTTTCTAGGAATCCTTTAAAGGTGGAGGCAGGGGATCAATTTTCTGGGGCCTACATCATTCAGAATTTAAGCTACGCACACTGGAGCGGGGAGACAGAGAGACCAAAGTGATAAAGGAGACAGGAATAAGGAAACGAGGTATGAGGAACATAGGAAAAAAATAACAATCATTCCAGTTTACGCTCCTGCCACAGCCTGCCACACTATTCAGTGTGAGTCACAGTGAGATGGAAGGTGAAAATCTACTCTTCCTGTTAAATGTATATATAACGTATTTGTAGTATTTCAAGAATGATAACAAAATGCACAACTATGGATCCACCAGTCATCTAGAGATAAAGAATATCATCAGGGCATCGGTGCCCTACCCTGTTCTTGGCATCTCTCTCCCTCCTCCCAGGAGTATTTACTATCCTGAATTTTGTGTTTATCATTCTCTTGCTTTTCTTTATGGTTTTACTACACAGGGATAAACTCTTAAACAATATCTTGCTTAGTTTTGCCTATTTTTGAACTTTATGTAAATGGAATCCTACTGTGTGTGTGCATCTGTGATTTCCCATTCTTTGCTTCCCTTGGTGAAACTCATCCATGTTCATATGTGTAGCCGACGCTCATCCATTGCCACTGCTGTGTGGTACTTTCTCACCCACCCATCCACCCTCCTATCCATAAACAGGTTATTTTTGTTGTTATCAAAAAAATGTTGCTAGGGACATCCTTAGAAATGTCTCCTAGTGCACTGTGCAAGACTTTCTGCAGGGTGTATACCTAGGAATGTAATTGATAGATTGTGCGTGTGCTCTTATTAAGTTTAGTAGGTCATTGATTAGTTGGTTGATTTCATGAGGGTTGTACCAATTCAAGCTTCTCTCAGCAGCATCTAACAGTGCCTGCTACCCATACCTCAACAAAACTTCATGTTAGTCCAACATTTTGACTCTTCTGATGTTTACAAGCTGACATTAGAAGCAAACTCTCACATTAGAGATGACCCCACTATATTGGATTTTTGATACCTTGGATGCTTCATGCCTACCACTTAATAAGTGCCCAATAAATGAGAAAAAAAATGAAAGGAATCTCAGCTTTAGCCATTTGGTAAACTATAGCTATTTAAATGTTTATTAGCACATTCCAATTTTTCATTCTGTCTCCAAATTATGTACTCAGTGTCAACCTATAGCAGGGTATTTGTTCCCATACTCAAAGGCTACCCAGGAAATTTAATGCAGTAGAACAAGTGTTGCCCCTAGAGGTGGAAAATGTACTAAATTTGTATTACTATAGAGTCATGCATGGCTTAACAATGGGGATATATTCTGAGAAACATGTCCTTGTGTAGATTTTTTCATTGTGTGTCATTGTGTGATGTTTGTGCAAGTACATATAATACACTTGATATTAGCCAAAAGGCCGAGAAGTGATGTATAAGTACACATTATAGAGTGTACTTACAAAAACCTAGTTGGTTCATCCTGCTATACACCTAGGTTATATGGTATGGCCAATTGCTCCTGGGCTACAAACCTGTACAGCATGTTACTGTACTGAACACTGTAGGCAATTGTGACATAGTGGTATTTATGTATCTCAACAGAAAAAAGGTACAGTAAAAATATGACATAAGAGATTAAAAAAAAAAAAAAAAACAAGGTACATCTGCATAGGGTACTAACCATGAATGGAGCTTAAGGACTGGAAGTTGCTCTGGGTGAGTCAATGAGTGAGTGGTGAGTGAATGTAGAAGGCCTAGGACTTTACTGTATACTACCATAGACTTAAAAAATACTGTACACTTAGGCTACACTAAATTTATAAAAATAATTTCTTTCTTTCATAATAAATTAACTTAGCATACTGTAACTTTTTTACTTGGTAAACTTTTTAATTTTTTTTAACTTTTTGACTCTTTTGTAATAACAGTTTAAAACATAAACACATTGTACAACTGTACAAAAATATATTCTTTCTTTATATCCTTACTCTCTAAGCTTTTTCTATTTTTAAAATTCTTCATTTTTATTTTTTAAACTTTTTTGTTAAAAACTAAGATGCAAACACACAACTATGCCTAGGCCTACACAGAGCCACTATCATCACTACCACTGTTTTCCACTTCCTCATCTTATCCCACTGGAAAGTCTTCAGTGGGCAATAACATGCACGGAGCCATCATCTCCTATGATAACAGTGCCTTCTGGAATACCTCATGAAGGACCAGCCGGAGGCTGTTTTACAGTTAACTTCTTTTTTTTATAAGTAGGAGCACATTCTAAAATGATGATAAAAGTATAGTATGTAAATACATAAACAAGTAAGATAGTTGTTTATTGTCAAGTATTATGTACCATACATAATTGTATGTGCTAGACTTTTATACCACTAGCAGTGCAGTAGGTTTGTTTACACCAGCATCACCACGAACACGTGAGTAATGCAGTGTTCGTCCTCTCCAGTACGCGTAGCCTGTGCATTACACAGTTAAGAATGAGGGCCCGGGAACCTAGAGTGGTTTGGCAGCTGCTAGAGGAAGATCCTGACCTGGATCCAGAAGAATGTGGGAAGTTAGAGAGGAGGGGAAAACCCATGCTAGGAAGCAGGCTGACAGGAACCAAGGCTTGGAGTCCATTCGAGCATGAGAGAGGACGCGTCGGAGCGGACAGGTGCTAGAGAACCGCAGGGAGGGTGGTGCGGCCGGCTGCGCAGCCAAGGTTCAGGGACAGCCCGCTCGAGGTACAGCAATGGGCATGGGAAGGAAGGGTTGGTTAAAGAGCCACGTGGAAGCGCGCGCCAAGGAGACATGGAGAACACCTGAATCCAAGACGGGAAGAAAACAGGCTAAGCTCAATGACTAACTACTCCGCCCACTCGGGGGTCGACACTGGCCAGGGGGTGGAGTCTGAAACATGCACCCAATCAGCGACGAGCCGCCCTGTCTGCAGGACACGCCCCCTGATCTTAAAGCCGGGGAAGCCTTTTTTTTTCCCGACAGCCTCGGGAAGCCGGCGCCCATCAGCGCCTGCGCAGTCCCCAGGCCCCGCTCCCTCACCCGTCCTGGCCGGGGTTTCCCACTGCCAACATGGCGGCTCCCTGTGTGTCCTGCGGCGGAGCATTTTCTTACCGGCTCTTTCTCGCGGGTAGGGTTAGCCTCGCCCGGAGGCACGGCCTCAGGAAAACCGCGGCAGCTGAGTTGCAGACAGGTACTGGATACCAGGTAAGGCCCAGGAGAACTGGAAGCGGAGGTTTCTAGCGCGAGGATATGAAGCCGGCGCCACCACCCTCAGTGTCTGCTGTGCCCTCAGGCGGAGACCCTAGGGTCTTGGGCATTTAGTAGAGGTCTGAGGTTGTGGGTGAGGAGGTGGGTGCAGAAACACTGACGCAACAGGGGAAAGGAAGTCTTGTTGTTAAGCTATTTTGGGGTTCTCAGTTGCGACCCTTACTAGCATGCTTCCTCCTGTATACCAATCTTGTGGTGTGCATGTTTCATAGTAACACCTAGATACAATTGCAAATTTCTGTGTCCCAAATTTGGGGAAGAGGAGGCAGTCTTACTCGTGAATGGCCAAACTTTTAAGATTGGATTGTATGTATACTTATCCCATATCAGAGATCTTGAGTGCACCGTGAGATTTACAGAGGTAAATACAGAAAAACACAGAAGTGCAATGCCTAATTCAGGCTAGAGTGGTAGTGGCTAGAGTGATTATCTTGGGCAGCTTCCCAGAGAAGGTGATAGTAAAGTGCAGTTTTCAGCAGCAGTTAGAAGTCATATGAAAAATGAGAGATATTCTGTTCTTGGAAGGTGTAATAAGTACATAAAGATATAGAGATGTAGAGTAATTGTGGGTAATAGGCAACAAGTAATTGGTTATAGCATATGGCTTTGTTGAGAGAATGGTGAAAGACAGGCTGGAAAGTCTGGCAGCGGTCAGAATATGGTCTGTTTTGCTATGCTAAGGTAGTTGAATTTTTTTTTACCTGTCACAAATGAAAATAGTGTTGACATTATGAGCAGTTAACAGTTCCCTTCCATGGTGTACTACAAAGGTTACCCATGAATTGTTTTTTTTTTAGACAGAGTCTCACTCTGTTGCTCCAGCTAGAGTGCCATGGCGTCAGCCTAGCTCACAGCAACCTCAAACTCCTGGGCTCAAGCGATCCTTCTGCCTCAGCCTCCTGAGTAGCTGGGACTACAGGCATGCACCACCATGCGCCACCATTCCCGGCTAATTTTTTCTATACATTTTTAGTTGGCCAATTAATTTCTTTCTATTT
>VBSM01002608.1:95825059-95867982 GCA_008086735.1 Cheirogaleus medius | reverse complement strand
CCTCGGCCTCCCAGAGTGCTAGGATTACAGGCGTGAGCCACCACTCCCTGCCTAACTTACATGTTTTACTTCCACTGTAAACACGTTCCCATCTCTGTCTAAAGTATCTGTTCTTTTTATCTCTCATGGACTCCTGGAGGTCATAATATATTTATCACAGCATTCCATTGATCTACAGTAGGGTCTTAATAAATTAGATTGGTAAATGGCTAAAACCACTTTGAAAAACAAATTTTAAAGTTGACTTGCGTTTGTATCAGATACTTTATACAGCTCTGTAAATTAGTTATGCCCCCCAATAATTTTTGAATATATGTTTTAATCTCAGTTTATTAGCAATGGAAAAGAAAACCTCTTTGGTAGGATATGTTGTTCCCTTTGAGAGCTCACCCTGTCCTTTAAGGATAGAATTTAGTGTGTTCCTCGTTGCTTTAATTATGGAAAATAATCTCTACCTTAAAATTTGTGTTTCCTTATGAAGCAATTTAAAATTTCTTATGTAAAGACAGCTTGATAATAGATGCTACCATCATTCCAACCTATTTTCCTTATAAAACAAGATAAGTAAACTTTCTTATACTATGCTTCATATGCTGTGCTTCATTGTTGTAATTAGGATGATGAATGTATTAGTTATTTATTGCTGCATAACATATTACCCACAAACAACAGACATTTGTTATCTCACAATTTTTGTGAGTCAGAGTCCCAGGCATACCTTGCTGGGTGCTCTTGCTCAGGATTTCATAAAGCAGCAGTCCAGGTGTTGGCTGGAGCTACAGTCATCTCCAGGGTGTGGGCAAGGGGCACATCCACTTCCACCCTCACTCTGTGCTATTGTTAGGATTTAGACCCTCACAGGCCATTGGGCTGAGGGCCCAGTTCTTTGCTGGCTGTTGGTTAGAGCCCTTACTCACCTCCTGCCAGTGGGCCTCTCTGTAGGGATGCTCATCAGGCTTCCCATAGGTTGATCAAGAGAGGGTGAGCAAGAGGGAAGACAGTCTTTTTGTGTCCTAATCTCAGAAGTGATCACTGGGATCTATCTTAGAAGTTGCCTGCAACAGTGCAAAACCCACATATACTTATTTTGTTATTATCTAAGTGTCTCACGTATTTAGGTCCTTCCCTTACAGTTGGTTTGTAAACCTCTTGCAGAGAAAAATAACGTAACCTTCGTTATCCTTGCTATGATGCCTAGCACAGTGTCTGCAGATAGTTCATAGACACTAATTTTTTTTTAATGAAACGTGAAGAGTTCTTATATAGGCATGTGTGGGTGCATACATGTGTGCACATATGTGTACATATGAACATCTGCTATGTTATTTTTTGTCAAATAGGATTAGTAGCTTGAAGAAAACTACATCTTTACCATGTTTTGTTTCCTTATCCCATTATTGCAACATTCTCATTTTAATATCACTCAATTCTGCTTAGCAATTATTTCTGTTAAAATTTAGTGCAGAGCCTGGCTCCTAATAGTTGCTCAAATTTGTTAAATGAACTTGTATAATAATTTATTTTTTAGTATTTTATTATGAAAAAAAACAAGCTTATACAAAAATAGAATAATATAATGAACTCCATGGATCTGTCAACCAGCTTCAACAATTATGAATGGTTTGCCAATCTTGTTTCATTTCTCTTCCCCCACTATCCCCAAAAGTCATTTAATGTAAATCTCAGACATTCTGCTATTTTACTTATAGATACTTGAATATGCATCTCTAACAGATAAAGATTTTTTAAAAAGAATTAGCTTCCGTGCCACTACCATATCTAACAGAATGAACAATAATTTCTTAATATCATCTATTACCTATTCCATGTTCAAATTTCCCTCAGTGTCCAATAACTTTTTATGGTTGGTTTGTTTTCATCGAGATTCAAACAAGGTCCATACATTTTATTTGATTGGTAAGTACATTAAGTCTCTTAATTTCTAGCAGATTGTGGAATGAGTATAAATAGTGAATTTTGCTTAAATAATATGGTGGATTTTCTTGTTTATTTAACCTAGCATCCATTTCCCCTTCATAGCACCACCCCAGTTTCCTCAGAAGGAATTAGTTCTTTCCCAGAAGACCTAGTTATAGTCTAGAATAATCTGGGGCCCCTGACCCAAGGTATCCAATTCAGATGTTTCTTCCCCTGATATCTTGAGCACAGAGACAAGGCTGTTGAACTACCATTTTATCTTAGTGGCCATATTCTGATAGAACTTGCTATGGATCACTCGAATCCCTGCCTTTTAGCTGCCAGAGATTCACCCTGCCTGCTTTCAAGTATAGTTCCGTGGGCTCTTAATAGCCTTCTAAGTAGTGTCCCTTTTGCTCAAGTAAACTAGTCTCTTTTGCTTGCATCTAGAGACCTCTAATTGATAGAAATATAAACTATTTAGTAAGGTTACTGTAATCATTCTCTTGGGAGTCCTTATGTTGTTTCTATTCACATTTTCTCTAATATGACTTCAGTCTTTACTCTTTTTTATTCCTCAAATTATTATTTTTTTGCTTTTTCTATTCAAATTGGCATATTCATCTTTGTTCCATTTTTATCCAATTAAACTAAAAGGAAACTCCCTAATACTGCTATAATACCACTAAGGTAGTGTGTACACTGCCATTTGGCGAAATTTGGGAAATCACTGTCAGAATGTCCCTGCTTCTTTGGCAGCCAGCTTGATTGAAATTAGAATTGTCTGACCCACTGACTGCCTTTAAAAAGAAACAAATCTGTTGAGTTATATCTATACTATTTTGTAAACACGAAGTCTGAGGAAAATTCTCCCCTCATAGCATTTCAGTTGGAAATGGAACCTGTAGAAAATCATGTTGCAAATTGTTCTTAACAGTAGCAAAATTAATTCTCTCCAGGAATTCTTAGTGTTTTTAGCTAAAGATCTGGTTTTCTCACACTCTTAGCCTCACGTTACTTAATGGATGGTACCAGTGAATAATGGACTCCATTGAATGTAAATATTTTTGTGTGGATTTATTGCTGGAATATGCTGTGATAACTTTGTAAATTCAATAAGTATTATGAATTTCCAGAACGTCATTCTTAAGCAATGTGTAGAAATGTCTTTGAAAAAGATCCTAAAGAGATTTTATGAAAAATAGCAAATTAAGGACATTTTTAAGAGCCCTTTCTAAATGAACAACAATAAAAATGTTTATAAATATGTTTAAACTTCAATTATGTTAAAACTAGGAAAGCTGTCACTTCATGTCACAAACTCTGGAGATAAAGACAGATACAAAATTTTAAATCAAGTGAAGAAATGAATCTTCAAGCTAATAATCATCTCTTGCTTGAGAAGATGCTAAAATGTTATAGGAACAACAGAAGGAACAATGTGGAAGAAATAGATTAAAAAATACAAAGGGATATTTACTCAACAAAATGGAAGAATTATGTTTACCACAACTACTTCACACTATTAGGGACATTTAAAAAAAATGATTGGACGAGGGTAGATCTTTGAGACAAGATAAGATTAAAAGAAACTGTGGAGACAAGAATTTTTAAGATAGACTAGTGATATAAAAAGTGAAAAATTCAGAGTGGCTGCAATAAGCAAAATTGACATTGCAGAAAGAGGGAAAAAAAAAACACGGAGTAAAGATTTAAAAGTCATTTAGAATGTGGAAACAAGGACTAAGACTAAGAGAAGCTAATGTACACCGTACAGAACAGAAGAACAGATAATTGCCGTGACTGACGAAGGGAGCAGAATAACTATTTCTGAAGTTGATAGGAGAAATACATTTAAACGTTTTATTCAGAACCATATAATTAGTCACTAATAAAATAAGAGCAGACTGTATACTGTCTAAATTGCCAGAGTTAAAAGATAAATTTTAAAAAGATGAAGCAAAACTTCCATATAGCAAAAGAATGGAGATAGGAAAGAAGAATAAAAAATATAAAGATAGGCCGGGCACGGTGGCTCACTCCTATAATCCTAGCACTCTGGGAGGCCAAGGCGGGAGGATTGCTCAAGGTCAGGAGTTCGAAACCAGCCTGAGCAAGAGTGAGACCCCTTCTCCACTAAAAATAGAAATTAATTGGCCAACTAAAAATATATAGAAAAAATTAGCTGGGCATGGTGGCGCATGCCTGTAGTCCCAGCTACTCGGGAGGCTGAGGCAGGAGAATCGCTTGAGCCCAGGAGTTTGAGGTTGCTGTGAGCTAGTCTGACACCATGGCACTCTAGCACAGTCAACAAAGTAAGACCCTATCTCAAAAATAAATAAATAAAGATAAAATAAGATGACTTATAAGACAGACTAACAATTAAAACCTGTGTAAATGGGATAATCTCATCTATTAAAAACTCAAATTGAGTAAAAAAAAAAACCTCAAACCTAAAATAGCCTAAAACTTAAATGAAAAAGATGGACAATGATATTCCAGGGAAACGTAAATAGAAGGTTGAAAGCATTGCAATATTGTGACCCAACAGAATTGAATTCGAGATAGAAGTATTATATGGAAATGGAAAACTTTATAATGCTGAAGGGTACAATCTGCCATTAAGACATAACTGTCTGGAACTAAATAGTGCATTGAGTATACCATTAAAACATACAAAGGAAATCTATAGGAAAAGAAAAGATAATTGACAAGGAATATATTACGGATATTGTATGAATGCAGATTCTCCTGGCTCACTTCCAGTACGAATGGATACTTAAAATTTTTCTCTAATTTTTTTCTTTTAGTTTTTCTGACTAGGCTTTGCAACCACTGTATCCTTTCTGTTTGAATATGAAGTATTCGGTCCATCAAACTTTGCCCTCAGCAAACCATTTCATCTCTTATTTCACAAAGAAAATAGTGGCCAGAAGACATAAGTAGCCTTGACTTTCTGCCTGCTCTCCCTCATCTGTGAACTGTTTCTTTCCATGGTGGAAGAGACACTTCTCATGCTAACACTAATGCTTGCCATCTCCCTTGCTGCTCTAGTGGTGTCAACATCTTGTCTCATGCGGCTTATTAACAGACCTGTCTCTCACGCTCAGGTCTTTCCTGTGCACACACCCCAAAGCCATCTGCTCCCTGTACTTCTGTATCCGGGATGTCCATTAAACATTTCAAACTCATCATTCCCCAAACTGAGCTGACCATTTTCCTCCCTGCCCTTGCTCTTCCTCTAGAATTCCTTACTGCAGTAAATGGAGCCCTGTTCACTAGGAGGCTCATTTCTCCTACTGAGGGCTATGGGTGGTGATTGGTGGAAAGTGTAGTGATAGTTAACCTAAAAGAATATCTTCAAGATTTTGTTTGAATTGTGGGCTCACCTGTATTCTGATTTTTGTTTATTTACAAAACTAGCCATGTACTCATCCTTTTGATAACGTAACATTTGGGTGAATTCCCTCTACTTTATGACTGCTACTTTTTGGCCCCAAATTTATGACTTTGCCATCATTTGAGGGTGAGAATGTCATTTTGTCTTCACTTTGAATATGGGAAGCAGCATTCTCCACTGCTCAAAGAAGACATAGAATCATAAAAACAAATTTAGGCTGGGTACAGTGGCTGATGCTTATAATCCCAGCACTTTCTGAGGCCGAAGTGGAAGGATAGCTTGAGGCCAGTAGTTCAAGACCAGCCTAAGCAACATAGTGAGACCCTGTCTCTACAAAAAATTTTTAAAACATTAGCCAGGCATGATGGTGCACACGAGTAGTTCTAGCTACTCAGGAGGCTGAGGCGGTAGGATTGCTTGAACCCAGGAGTTTGAGGCTGTGGTGAACTATGATGACATCACTGCCTGGGCTACAGAGCAAGATCCCACCTCTAGAAAAAAGTTAAAAACCCTGGAAAACAATAAAAACATAAGGGTAAAACTACTAGGGTGGGGAGTTGGTGCTGGCGGTACTTGGCTATGGGCAGAAGGAGCAGGGGAATGAAAACAGGCTGTGTCTATAAAAGAGCAGAGTACACATAAGCAAGTTGCAATCATGCTTTTACTCATCCACAATAACACTATCTTTACAAAGCATTGTAAGAAAATATAATTGTTGATTAAGAATATATTTTAAAAGGTGAAGCTCTTTTGCCCTCCTGAGGAAAACTAAACTGTAAAGTTTCAAAGAATTTAAATTGCCCTTTCTTACCCATTAAAGAATAAGGAGAAACTATTCACTATTTTAATTTGGAAGAGTTTAAGAACATAATTTTGACCATTAATTGGGTATTGTGATATTTGTCCTGTATTTCTTCTTATATTTTCTATTGTAACTGTAGTAACAAATTATTCTTTAGAGTCATCTGAATTTAGGATTCTCAGAGATACTGGTGGATGGTGTGTGTGTAAGAGAGATTTTTATGTTTATGAAAAGGGAAATAAGTGGATTACTGAGATTGTAGCTGTAGAGTCTGAATATTGCTTTAAGAATGTCTAGAATTGCTGGGGCAGGGATGAAGGCTGAGAACCACAGATTTAAGATCTTAAGAAAAGCCAGGACCAGAAAGATCTATTCTAGTTTTATTTAGCTACGGAATATAGCTAAATGTTATTTGAAAACATTTTTCTGGTTATTTAGCACATTTTATTGAAGGGGAAAAATTATTGCCTTGGAGGGAAATTCCTAATGCCACAGCATAAAAGGACCAGCAGCAACAAGTGTGATATAATTACTGACACTTAAGATATGAAAGCCCTTATTTTTACAGTTAGTATGTTGAACCAAATTAATAATAAATAATAATAAATCTTCTCAGTGTTTAGTGAAACAATTTTTTATTTTATCAGTTTAATATAATGCCATGGAATAGTCTCAAGCTAAGCTAAACCTGTTACTTTAAGACATTTAAAAGTAGGCTGTGTTTTTACCCTCAAACAAGGTGCATACCAAAATATATGCCCATTTTCTCCCAAGTCGACTGCTTGCTAGTTTCTGGCTGCAGGTGCATTTGCTTCTTTTTAAAGGAGTGGCATTTTACCCTTTATTCCACATGTCAAATATCACAACTCACTGACACTGACCAATCAGTATCAAATGGATGTTTATAATAGGTAAGGGGGTAGCATACCACTTACAGGTATTTTTGGTTTTAATGTGTTGAAATGCTAGTAGTTTAAAGGACTTTGTAACAGCTTTTGAGCAGGGGACAAATTCTTAACAACTTTCTTAACTGGCCTTTTACTTTGTTTCTGGACTCCTGTCAGCCAAGTACCATAATAAAAATGACAACTACTTGAATATTCTATTTTATTTAGAGATAGTGGCCTGTAAGATCAGTGTTTAATTTAAAATATCTTCTTTCCCATTTATATTTTCTGTTAGGTATTAAGGCTAAGACACGTGGCAGTTGTAACAACAAAGAAAAATGTTGCAGCCTCAAGACGTGAAACTTACACAGAAGATTTTATTAAAAAGCAGATTGAAGAGTTCAACATAGGAAAGAGACATTTAGCCAACATGATGGGAGAAGACCCAGAAACTTTTACCCAAGAGGATATTGATGTAAGTACAGTTACTCTGTTGTAAAATTAATTGCTGTAGAGTTTTAGATATTGAAAGAACTTTTCTTCAGTGTGAGCCGCATAGCACTGTGTAAGTTTTAATCAAACTGTCAGAATAAGAAAAAGTGTTACTATACGTTGCAAGTTGGTAGCCCTGGTTTCAAGGAGAGATTCCACTGTAGTAGAAGTACTACAAAGCATGGTGAATTTTTTATTTTAACTAGAAATGGTTACTTTTTGGGATTCAAGGTCATAGGAGCGGCTGTGAATGCTTATACTGTATTTGGAAACATTTATTCTGTTATGTAGTCTTAGACTCAGCTTTCTAACAAAATGATAAAACAGATGGTAATAGAAATAGTCAAGTTTATAGGAAATCCCATAAATAGACCGTGGCCTAGTGTTTTCATCAACTTAAATTTATATTTGAATTTTCAGAATGAGAGCATGTTCTAGGTGACTTGAGAATTAGGATCAGAATTTTGTGGCTGCTCCACTCTTGAATTATATTCCTGATAAAAGTAATAGTGGTCAATAATACTTTTTAGCAGGATGCCTCCAGATAGCTAGTAAAGGAACTTAAATTTAACAACTTTGAAGTTTGTCCTGAGTTTTTAAAAGTAACATCTAACATTCCATGACATTTTATATTTAACTGAAGAATAGCATCTTCATGTATAATAGCTTTAACATTTTCATATGATTTTAATTATTTTTAATCATTTTATGCATTTTAGTTTAATTCCTATCTTTTTGTATACCTTTCAATAGGAAAGTAAATATAAATAGTATAAATGGTACTGAAGTATCACTTTAAGGTCCCAGACCAACGTTTTTGTCTCAACCAGAAGGATTTCTTATTGCCCTCTCTGGGTTAGGTGATTTGGAGTTATGGATTTTGTAGCTGCTGTCCTCTTTTTGAATCTTATGGTAATATGGACAGTATTGAGTGATATTAAAAAGTCTGCATTTTCATGAGACCTTAATTATGTTTTCTTTTAAGAATTTTATGGTTTTAACTCTAACATTTAAGTTTTTGACACATTTTGAGGAAATTTTTGTGTATGATGTGAGATAGGAGTACAGCTTCATTCTTTTACATATGGACATTTATTTGTCCAAGCATTATGTATAGGAAAGACTACTGTTTTCCTATTGAATCTTTTTGTCACCCTTACTGAAAATCAATTGACTGTAAAAGTGAGGGGTTATTTCTGGACTCTCAGTTTTATCCCATTGATCTATTATGTTTATCCTTCTGCCAATACCACTCTGTCTTGATTACTGTAGCTTTTGTAGTAAATTTTGAAATTGGGAAGTGCATATACTCCTACTTTGTTCTTTCTTTCCGAGATCATTTTGGCTATTCTCTGCTCCTTTAATATCCATATGAAATTTTAGGATTGGCTTGTCAATTTCTGCAAAGAACCAGCCAGGATTTTGATAGGGATTGCACTGAATCTCTAGATCAATTTTAGGAGTGTTGCCATCTTGATGGTAAGTCTTCTAATTTCAGAACATGGGTGTTCTTCTATTTATTTAGATCTTCTTTAATTTCTCTCAATGATATTTTGTAGTTTTCAGAGTCTAAGTTTGCCACTTTTGTTAAATTTACTCCTAAGCATTAATTTCTTTTTTAAAAAATTCTGTTGTAAATAGAATTATTTTCTTAGTTTTATTTTAGGATTTTTTATTGCAAGTGTATACAATTGATTTTTGCGTATGTTTCTGTATATTGATTTTGAATCTTCAATCTTGCTGAACTCATTACTAATCCTCATAGTTTTTTAGTGGATTCCTTGGTATTTTCTGTATATAGGATATTGTTACCTGCAAATAGAAACAGTTTCACTCCCCCACCTCCATCTGGATACCTTTTACTTCTTTTTCTTACCTAAATGCCCTGGCTGGAACTTCCAGCAATGTTGAGTAGAAATGGCAAGAGTGGACATCCTCACCTTGTTCCTGATTATAGGAGAGAGCATTCAGTCTTTCACCATTAAATGTGTTGGCCACATTGATGTTGGTTTTTCATAGATGCTCTATCAGGTTCAGTGAATTCCTTTATATACTTGGTTTGTTGAACTTTTTTGTTGTTTTCATTGTTGCTGTTTTAATCATAGAAGAGTGTTGGATATCATCAGATGCTTTTTCTGCTTTTTGATGATCGTGTGGTTTTTGGTTTTTATTCTATTTGTATGATGTATCACATTAATTGATTTTTGGATATTAAACCAACCTTGTGTTCATGAGATAAATCGCACTTTATCAGTATGCATAATCCTCTTTATATCTTTCTGGGTTTGGTTTGCTAGCATTTTGTTGAGGATTTTTATCTCTAATTGATAATTAGTTTATAGTTTTCTTGCAAAATGTGTCTAATTTGATACAAGAGTAATAATGGCCTCATAGAATGAGTTGGGAAGTGTTCTTTCCTTTTCTGTTTTTGGAAGAGTTTGTGAAGAATTCATATTAACATTATTTTTTAAGTGTTTGTGAAGCCATCTGAGCCTGTGCTTTTCTTTGTGGGTAGTTTTTATTATTATTTGTTTTTGTTGTTTGCTTTTAAAAATGGTCTTCCCCTCTCTCCTTGTGGCCTGTGTGTGCCTGAGTAACTGTTCTCAGGAGGAGAACACTCCTGGGAACTCTCACTACCCAACTGCGTTTACCACTGAGGTGTTTTTCAGCAGTTCTTAACTACCTTTTTGAATGTACATGGGGCATACTTAGCTTATTGAGAGAAGCAGAATCATCAACAGTTTTGTAATTCTATCTGAAGGGATAAGCATTTTCACACTGTAAGTATTAAAAATGAATTATGTTGTTTGGAGTGGTTAGTTCATTGTTTGGATGTTTACTCAGAATATTTGGGATGATAAAATTAGTTTCATGAGGATTTAATTTATACAGAGTAGGCATGGCCTATAATTTAATTCAATTACCTAGTTAAACTTCTAGGCTCACTCTCATTTTTACATAGATAAATTAAGCACCATTGTATTCGGATTAAACCATTAGTTATTTTATATAGTTTAGAAACTAGTTTTTCCATACTAGCTATCTAATTGCTGAAATAATGATAGCCAAAACCATTTATGAAGTACATTTAAGGAAAAATATTTAAGATTTAAAACAATTATTTTAAAAAATTTTGTCAAGATGTTTACAACAGGCACATGTTGGTGACTCCTTAATATTATTTAGAGATATCTGAAAGGATCCTATAGCTTAGTGAATACATTGTCATTCAATCAGGTAGAAACAAATTTTTAACAATATATTTAGTTCTGGCTTCCAAAATATATAATTATTTTCCACAGAAGAGGTATTTAACCTCACTATGTAAACGTGAGCTGTGGCTGTACTGTTAAAACTGTATGTATGTATATGGTAAAAGTAACTTGATGTCATTTTATTTTATTTTTTTACTTGATGTCATTTTATGTGGTTGTGCAAACAGAATATTATAAAAATCTCCTTTTAGATTTATCCAATTAAATAATGAAATCATGAATTAATATGAAAAAACATCTAATTGCTTCTTTTAAATATGTAAAATGTCTTGTGTTGAGAAATGCCTAGCGTGTAGAACCTTATTATTGCATTAATTCTTTTCTTTTAATAAATTCTTTATAGTTGAAGTGATGTTTTAGAAAGATGCAGGACCTGGGATTAGGAGATTTCCTTGCAGCGTCACTAACATTGTAATGTTGAGCAAGTCACACCTCTGTCACTTGATTTTCTTTTCTCTAAAATAATAATACCTGCTCACCTATCTCAGAATATAGCTAAGAAGCATGTGATTAATGCTATGTGCTATTCTCATTGCTATTAACAGTAATAAATACAATTTACCATAACTGGAATCATTCCCTGGTTCTCTAATTTACTTTGTCATGCAAATCTTCCATGCCACCTGAGACTGAGTGTTGGGGAGAATCATCTGAAATAGTGTTGAGTACATTGATTTATCACTGATTGATTTAAAGGAAAGATAGCCTTATCTCCTGTAGGTATATTGTCTCACCTCACTCGGTATCTAAAAGCTCATATGAAAGTAAGCGTTAACCATTTTCCTTGACACCAGTGACATAATTCTACTGCACTAGACTTTGCTGCAAATGATTGATCGGCTTCAGTGAGTCTCACATTTTATATCAATTAACTCTTCTGACACTTTATTAAATTTAGTGGACCCCCTTTGGCATTGCATTTTATTAAATTTGGCGGACTCCCTTTGGCAGCTGAATAGATATAAAAACAAAAGAGGATAGTGACAATAATTGTTACCAAAGAATTAAAATTATATACCCATACAGTTCCTGTTTTCATTTATGTTTTTAAAGCTATTGTTTTTTAAAAAGGTTCAGCAGGGTATATAAACTGAAAAAGAGACAGTATGGCTGATGAGTCAGTATTTCCATGCTGAAAAAAATGCTTAGTTGTTTCTAAAGACAAAAATAAATAACTCATCCAAAATCAAGAAAATATTTTAAGCTTCTATTGCAATTGCTGTTATATATTTAGAAGTCATAATGCTTTTTAATATGCTTGGCTTTTAATATATAAATTAAAAGTAGATACAGTAGCTTTCTCTTATTTAATAGATCAGGAAATATGATATTCCACAAAAGTGAATTTTCCAGGTAAGGGAACCCTATTTTTAAGTGTTATTTATAAGAAAACTACTACTGCATACTGAAAACCTCCTGTGTATGTATGAGATGCTATCTAAGAACCAGATAAATGTTACCACATTTTAATCTTTGTAAAAACCTTATGGGGTAGGTATCTTTTTTTATTGCTGACGATACCAAGGCTGTAAAAGGTCTTTCTATAGCCAAAGACTGTGTTTTTTCTATACTTTGGAAGATTAATTTTTGGGGTAACATTTTCCAAAATAAGTTGCACTCTCCCCAACCTTATTTAGTAGGATATAGTGAGTATAATTTAACCTTACAGAGCTTTAGGATTTTCCTCTTTAGTGTGGTTGTTAACCCCTGACTGTGGCTCGTAGCACATGTCTTTCCCTGTACTGAATGGCCTATGCAGTATTACCGATTCTTGTCATCTCTCTTGCTGTCAAGATGTCTTACGTCTGGGTGTCTGCCTCTAGATGACCTCACCTGTCTTTCAACCTTCTGGCATAACTAAACTTGTTAGGCATGTGAATTAAAACTAAGCCATTGGACTCTGTATGAGGACCACCTTCCTACTAAGTAAATCTATGAATTTATGTAAGCTATTGCAGCTCTTCTAGCATTGATTTCTAGGTTTACAACCTTACTTCAGAGGGTTGAGTTTGAATAGAATTTTGGTGTCACTGAATACAGCATGTATAATTTATGTGTGAAAATTATACCTAGTTAATCTTATACTAGTGTTTCCTTAATTTAATAAGGCTTGCTAAAAAGTAAAATAAAAAGAAATGTGACAGATAAAATTTTTGAATAAAAATAATTCTGCTTGTTACTATTGATATTTATTTTAAAGTTATATCATTTAGAAGGTTTATTATTAAGGCTACAGGATTGTATATCTGTTGGAAAGTTTTTCAAAATTAATTTGCTATAATTGATGCTCAATATTTTTATTAAATTTATATGATAAAAATATTTTTAGTTGGTGAAATAGCAAATTATTGTAACTATTAATAGAAAGAAATTAGTCAATGGCAGTTATAGATTTTCTCCATTTCAAAATAGTTTAATTTTTTCCTAATTTCTTAAATTATATTGAAAAGTTATAAAATACTTACTGCTCTTACCCACTCAACCACATGGTACTACTAATAAACTTCAAAAGATCTAACAGGAGGAAAAACAAGTAGCCGCTAACAATTGGTAGTGTATATGGTGTTATGCTGAAAGTACTTTTAAATGCATGCTAAATATTTTGAAAATAGACCTTAAGGCTGTGGTTCTCAACTCCTGTTTCATGAATCTTTCACAGGATACTGCCAAATGTTGATCAGTGTGTAAAAATTATTTTTGGCTGTAACTGTATACATTACTGTTAGGAGGAATCTGTCAGATGGAACATTGAGCTAAGTGGGTTTTGTTATTCAGTGCAAAACAGTTACAAAAGAAGATTCTGTGTATATGGAAACTGTAAAAAACTAAGCCCATGAATGTGTAACAGAGGCAGGCAGGGCAGAAGCAGTTTTCCTTATTGACCGCACAGCTAAAGGATGGCCAGGTGAAGCATGTAGCTAGTGCCTGTGAAATTTTATAGGCCCTGTAACTCCCTGTTATGCTAGAGCAGACATAGAGCAGGGTAACAGTGATTGCTAATCTGTTTAGTGACGTTTCTTAATCCTTTCATGTGTACCATCAAAAATTCTTTTACTCAGAATCATGCGGGAAACATTAAAAAGTTGAGGACCACTGATATTTGCATTTTCCTTTTTGAATTAAGAATGTAGTTTAGATTGGAGACATTTCAGTTACATTAACTATTATGACTACACACTTGCATTACTAATGTCTTTATTTGGGAATTAAAAGTTAAGTTCTACATTACTGTAGAATTTCAGGGAAAAAAAGCCAGCAAATTGATATATAACTCTGCTGAAGTCTACCAATTACTTTTTAATTGGTATTATAGACCTCATTCTGAAACCAGAATGTTTTATTCTCCTAAGTGTGAATATGCTGTATGAAGTTTCTCTAATTGATTTGCTGTGCCCATTCCATTTGATGTATCATTTTTCACAATATTTCATAATTTGTGCTCACTTCTAATGAACAGAGTCGTTAGGACAGGCATGTCTAAGTACAACTGACAGCTAACATTAGGTGCCAGATGCAGTTTATAAAGCTATGTAGAACTGTAGAGAACAGTTTAAATAAATTAGCACCTGTACATTAGTCTCACTTGCTGGTAATTTATAAGCGAATCAGTAGAGATGACATTTAGGTAAGTCATTGATCAAGTTAACAGCTGCAAACCCACTGCCCAGCTGGGATACCTAATTAATAGAGATTGCATTCCTGACCCAGTGCTTTTCCTGGGTTGAGTCTGCAATCCTTTTATACTTTGACTTAAGACTAAGAATATAGTCAAAGACTTTGCCTTCATTTTAGGGAACTGTTGAATTATCAATATTCTAATTAAAACCTAAAAGTAGAAGAAACATGTTTACTCATGCCATTTCTTATCTCAATTAAATTTTTAAAAGTTACATTCTTACTCTTCTTCTTTCTTTTTTTTTTTTTGTCAGCACTTCCTTTTTTTTTTTTTTTTTTTTTTTTTTTTTTTTTTTTTTTTTTGAGACGGGGTCTCGCTCTTGGTCAGGCTGGTTTCGAACTCCTGACCTTGAGCTATCCACCCGCCTCGGCCTCCCAGAGTGCTAGGATTACAGGCGTGAGTCACCGCGCCCGGCCCAGCACTTCCTTTTTTACATTTCAGGTTAATATACATGGCATGCTGTAGTCCAGTAAGTTTCTAAAAGATTCTACACTTATTAAGTATATGCCTAATTTTTTCTTTTGGAAGAAGCAGGGTTTTTTTGTTTTGTTTTGTTGTGACCAACCAACCATTGAACCTAAACTGTCATATGCAACAATTTCTTAAAATGTAACAGTGGTTTAAAACACCTAAGAACTTTTCCAAGTTAAATTCCATACCAATTTTAGAACTTAGTAAGGGAAATATTAAGCTAGAACTTATTATAGGAAAATGTCCTTTGCTTTCTATTCTGTGGCTCACAGTTTCTTCTGAGTAAATTTAAAGCTGAAAGATTAAGGCATGAACAGCCTTAAATCAGAGAGTAAGGCAAAGATTTTTATATCTTGTTCAGCTATATAGACATGGATGGTAAGGATGTTTGAATACCACTGTGTAGGCACATCTAAAGTCTGGTTCTTAGAAGAGAAAAGGTCTCTAGAAACACAAATGCTAAGCCAAAACAAACAAAAATATTTGGCTAGCTATATTGTTTTGAAGGTTTTTGAAAAATCATTAATTGAGTCCCAACTGATATATGTATTTTCATTTTTTGCTTTTTTGGAAGGGTTGAGTATTTCTTAGTGAGTAGTTTTTCATGTAGGTTGTTTAAAAGTAAAGTATTTATTTCAGATGATTATGGAATTTCTGTTAATTCTGGCATTCTTAATAAATTTCATCCAAGTAGGCCAAACCACCATTCAAATGTGAAATGTCGCTTTTCCTCTAATTTTAAAATACTTGGGGGTTTAAACCACTGCTGCTAGTACTTTTTCTGTAGTGCCTAGTAAATGCCACATACACACTGGGGCCAAAGAACATTAACGATGAACAGACAGGTTAACATTAATAGAACATTTCACTCACTACCTTCAGTGGTTTTCTGGTTGACTTAATTTCACCTATTGTAATATTTAAAATTTTGCATACTTACCATGCTAGTAAAGATGTTTCTGAATAACATACCAGGAAAACTGGTAAAAAGAAAAAAAAAAGACTGAAATATTTTAACATTTTATTTGCCTTCATGTTTCTCATGTTCTTTTCTTGTGCTCCTAAACCTTTCCCAACCAAATCATTACCATAATTTAAAATTTTATGTGAAATAGCCCTTTTACCCCCAACCATTTTTGTTGTTACTTATTCTTTTTTTTTTTTTTTTTAAATTTAACAATTTTTTTTTTATTTCAGCATATTATGGGGGTACAAATATTACGGTTATGTATATTGCCCATGCCCCCCTCCCCCCATTACTTATTCTTTATAATAATTATCTTATTGAATACCATCCTTAGTGTGAATTTTATAGATTAAGCTTAATGCTTCACGATGAATTGGGAAATTGTTATTGTATGTTCTGGGAAGCACCAAGGACTCAGGGGCATCAGCCCAGGGAAGTCTTTATCTTCAGTAGAGTGTTTTCCCATTGTGAGGCAAAGGCTATCAGGTTTGAGGAGTGGAAATGAAGTTGTCTACCATCTGCAGGAAGAGCTTGGGGAAGTCTCTTTTGCCATCGGCTTTTCAGAGAAACTAATTGAGGAAGCCAAGGGGCAAAAATTAATGGGGGTAAGGGTAGAGATGGAAAGTTAAATATTATATTTGGAAGGGCTTGAGCAAATATCTTTCTGTTAAAATGAACATCAAGTCAAAATAGACCAGCTTAGGGGCAGACAAAACTAACATAGCAGGATATGTGCTACTGAGCTAGCTTCTCCTAGCCAGGCTTTGAATTAGGTATGTAATTCTGGTCCAGGAAGGTAATATCTGAACATTGGGGCTTGTGTGATGGGAAAGTGATCTGAGAGGAAGAAAGCTGGAAAGCTAAAGCTGTTTGTTATGCTCTCCATGTGGGTCTTGCTTTCACTACAGAGGTAATGTGGGATCAGCTCCCTCTCATACCTGAGGTGAGCTTCCAGTGACAGGAGACAGCAGTAACTTCAGCAAGACTGTGCAGGTAGGATTGTGCCTGGTACCAAAATGTAGGTTGCAGCAGGTACGTTTTGATGCTTTTCAGACATGTAGACTTTCCAATAATAGCATCACTTCTAGCAGCAGGTTTTAGAGAGAAAGATAATAGTGCACCTACTCCCTCCCCACCATCCTGGCTTTTAGGAAGGTGGTGGGGAAGAATTACTCCAGAACTGGACTGCAAACCCCGCTGCCTGGGAGAAGGAGGTCCAGGGAGATGCTCCTTGGAGGGTGTGCTGTACACAAGGCACTGTTCTTGTGGGCGCTGGAAGAGGACATTGTTCCTTCAGGTGGACCTTCCTAGGACACAGATGCAGGTGTATGCTTGTTGTTTTTGTTGTCATTTTGTTTTGTTGGTTTTTTTCTTTCTTACACTTTCTCTCTAGGAGGAAGGAGCTGCAAACACAAGCAGAGAGAGTTTCCAGTATTTGTCACAATTCAGTATGTGTGTCTTTTCTTTCCAGTAGCTAGTTAAGATTAACTACAGAAAAGAATAACAAAGGGTAGGGGGACAAATGGAGCTGGTCTGGTAAGGATCTCTGAATTAATATGAACTACAAGACAACTGAGTAGGAAAGTAGAGTCTTTTATGATGCTATTCTCATTTTCCCCCAGTATATACACTTCTGGTATACACACACACATACAGAGTACATTTTCCTGTCATTTCCTATATATAAATATTTTCACCCCTGTCCACAGCTGTGAAATCCATGCCAAAATAGGGTACGTAAACCAAGTTGTCTTGTCTTATACAAAGTAAAGTAAGGCTCTTCTGATTAGCAGAGTGCCTCATTGTGCTAAGAGAGACGTCCTTACAAATGGTTGTCATGATGCTGAGTTACCCATTCAATCCCTGAAAGAACTGAGTCATAGACTGAAGTATTAAAATGCTGCTGTGCAACCCTCTCACTTCACAGGAGAGACACTTAGGAATGAATGGTCATCATGACCAGCTTTGTGGTAGAAATCCTCTATTCAGAGACTATTTGGTTGTTAATACTCTCTTGTAACAGTGGATATTTGTTTGTTAATTTAGACCAATAAAATTAAAATACAGACTTTAACTTTGTAACCATTTAATGAAGTTCAAAATCTTGCTGAAAAATATGCCTCAGTAACATTAGTACAGTGCTGTCTGCATGAAGGCTTTGGTTACAATAGTCTAGAGCTGTATGGCTGCCACTAGCTGTCTGTGATTATTTTAATTAAAATTTAATCATAAATAAAATTAAAATTTACTTCCTCAGTCACACTAATTACGTATCAAGTACGTAGTAGCCATGTTGGCTACTGGCTGTCATTGGACAGCACAGATTATGGACTATTTCCAGCATCAGAGGAAGTTCTAATGGACGTGTTGGTTAGAGGATTGCGCCTTCATTTCTTCCCAAATAAGAATTTGTATTTTTTTGCTTTGTGTTATTTAAAGGAAAGAGAATACTTGGAAGTATAAATATCAATAATATTGGTTTGCAGTTTTGTTTTTATATTGTCTTTCATTGAAACAATCTAAAATACTTAAAGAATTTGTTTTGAAAACAATTCAAAAATACTACAAAAGAGTAAATAGAAATTTAGAAGTATAGGAAGTGATTGCTTTTATTTGAATAAAACAGCAAAGAGGCTGGGCACAGTGGCTCACACCTATAGTCTCGGTACGTGGCATGCTGAGGCAGGAGAATTGCCGGAGCACAGGAGTTTGAGGCTACAATGCACTATGATTACACCTGTGGATAGCCACTGTACTCCAGCCTGGGCAACATAGCAATACACCATCTCTAAAAGTCAACAAACATAAAACCAAAGTTTATTAAACAATTACAAATTAGAGAAGAATGAAAGATTCATATGACTCGTGTGTGGGTGCGTATGTATGTATGTATATTACGTGGATGACGGATGGAACCAGAATTGAGAAAGATCAAAACATTCTAGGCTAATGGCAATAACAGTAAATACTAATTTGTATACTTATGAAAAATTTCAATCATACAGAAAAGGAGAAATTGTAGAATGCATACCCATATAGCCATCACCTAAGTTAAATATTAATAACTTAACATTTTGCTGTATTTGCTTCAACTGTATACTTTTTGGCTGACCTATTTTATTTTAAAGTGAAATACAAATTACAAACATCATGATGCCTCACCCCTAAATACTTGAGTATACTTCTTCAAAAAATTAGAACATTTTCCTATATAACTACAATACCATTATCACATCTAACAAAATTAATTTGAATATAATCTATAGCAGGAGTGGGAACATTTATATATGAATCTGTATTTGCATTTCCCTAGTTGTCTATAAAACGTCTTTTATAGTTGGTTCACTCAAGGGCCCTGCAGTCCATTTAGTTGTTGATTTATCCTTTGAGTATCTGCTATGTTCTAATTCTGGTGTGAGAAATTAATGACTAAGACATAGTTCTTTGCCTTCAAAAACACACCAATAGACATGACCAAGGTAGAATGAAAGATTTGGTAACAGGACATGGGAGAAAGAAGAACTGGTAGAAAGCAAAATAAGTTATTCAAAGAACAGCTTTGGATATGCTATTAATATTTGGATACTTAAATGGAAAAATCCTAAAGGCAGTTGACAAATAGTTTAGAGCTACTGAAATAGCTTTGGTTTCTCTTTACATAAATTTGCTTGAGCCTCAAAGATGGAACTCTGAGGGAACAGCATTTAGAGGAGCAGAAGTATGTTTAGTAGAGACCAAGAAGGAACTTGCAGAGAGGTAGGAGGGGAAAGTGGGTACAAGGAAGAAGGAAGACAGCAACCTCATGGATGAGACCTGAAAGTAGGTCATAGCATTTGAAAAGAGACATTGGTCACCCCTGACAAAGCAATTGCAGGACCAGAATTATGATCCAGCCAGATTGAAATCTATGGAAGGAAGAGAGGGTATTTCAGGGAGTGGTTGAATGCTTCTAAGGACAGGAATGTGAATGAGAATTAAAAGTTATTTATTGGCCTGAACAACACCAGGAGTCATACAGTCTTGTTTAGGTAGCTTGTTCACATGATCCTTGAGGTTGCTTGCAAACGTGGCAGTAGTTGGTATGTAAAGGAGAAAAGGTGAGCATCAGCCCTTTGTGATCACTGTGAGTGATGGTGACAAGGATTTGGAGAGAATGGAATAGCCAGATGGTGTGGACTTTGAAAGTGGATTGTTCTCCTGTTTGATGGAAGTGGCAGAGCCATGGGCAAGCACAGAGACCACTGTTACAGGGGTATGAACAGAAGATAAGTAACTGAGAGCCCAGTGGAATAGGGAGAGTGTCTCAGGCAAGACTGCCTTTGACTTAGGTCTTGAAAGACAAACTGGAATGTGATAAGTAAAGAAGTAGAACAACAGAATAATAATCCAGGCAGACGAAACGATTTGTAAAGACACTTGTTTAGAAAGGAAGAAATGACTGGTAAGAAAAGACAAATGAAAAGTATCACAGAAAAAAGTAGCTGACCACCCTCCTTTGTCCCCTTTGTGAAACTTCTATACAGTTCTATCATAGGTCCTATGTATATTATTTTATTGTGCCATATTATTTGATATATAATGTGACAATAGCCCCTGTGTTTGAGATTATGTATGTGTCTGTCTCCACTGATAGAATGAGGTCAGAAGCCAAATCTTACTCATCTTTCTAAACTAGCAGAGTGCCTAGAACTCAGGAGGAATAAATATTTGTTTAACAAAATTTATCAAGGTAAATGATCAATTTCTTTTCCTTTAAGATCATTTGGCTTTTTCTCCTAATTTTACTACTAAATAGCTAGATGTCCTTGATGTCAGTAAAGAAGTAAATCTTTTAGCTGAGAGATCTAAATTGGTTCCCTGGTATACACAAAGAAGAGCACATTATGAAATTAAATTCCAGAAGGTTCAAGTTCTGGCTTTGTCATTTATTTCAGTATGATCTTGGGCTGGCTACTTAACTGCTGCTTCTTCATCTGTAAAATAGAGCTAATGAATTCATGACTATTTTATAAGGCCTAAAACAAAATAATATGGGAAATAATGTGCTTTACATAAACTGAAGATTTTTGTGTAGTTAATTAACATTTGTTGAGTGCCTGCTCTATGCTGTACTTTTATGAATGTCTTTTTCAGTCCTCATAACAACCAGATGAAGTTGATGTCCTTAAATCAGAATCACTGAGAGTGATGGTATTTGAAAAATATGATTATAGCAAGACACAATAAGGATTATATGTTATTTACACTTCCATCCTATCTTCATGTTCACCACCCCTTTCTTCTGAATTCTGCAATGTAGTAAAAGTAAAGGTATTCCTATTTTATAGCATGTAATGTTCTGCCCAAAACATATCTATAGGCTGTTCAACTCAGTACTGACACTCAAAATTCCCTTGTTCTTATAAATATTCATTATTTATCTCAAAAGAGTATTCATCTACTTGCATTTTAACAACTGCTTGTTAACTGGGAGTTAAGCAGACACAGAAAGCAACAAAATTATTTTTTCAGAAAAGCCAAGTAGTCCTTTGTTTGCTTCAGAATTTGTAAAAAATCTGTGTAAAATGCCCATAGGAGATAAATGGAAGTAATAGGTTAGGTCATGTTAGTACTGTTCCATGCACACTAAACACATGGCAGATAGCATGCTGGGACTGTGTCCTTTTTTTGTTTTGTATGTTTTGTTATTTGGTTTAGAAACAACTGGCTTATTTTATTTACTGTTCCCTCTTTTGTTCCTTTTTCTTCCGTCTTTTGTTTTTACTGAATTTGCAAGATTGCTTTTTATCTGACATGATGTCTTTTGCTCTGTGTACCTTTTCCACCATATTTGGTATAATACCTAATTCTGCAATACCTAATATAGTGAAGGATTATAAATTAATAAATGTGTGTTAATTTACTTTTAGCTGAGATTTTTTTTAAAGGCACAGCCACATTTCTTGACAGTTTTGGGTGGATTTCAGAAGACTTCCAACAAAACCTTTGTTGGCTTATTTTCATTTTTTAAAAAGCAGATTGTCTGTAAGTCCTAGTCATTCTTTGTAGTCAATGGTTTATTTTCAGGTTCTACCAATTAACTTCCTTATGGCTTTTCTAAGTCCTGTTTTTCATGAGAAATCTAACTGTAGGGTGGAATTCTTCAATTTTCATTTCCCTCTAGGATTCTATTCAGTGGTCATCTAAGTTAACAGTTATATTCATATTTGAAAATGATGCTGGGCCCAGTGCAGTGGCTCATGCCTGTAATCCTGTCACTCTGGGAGGCCGAGGGGGGAAGGATAACTTGAGCTCAAGGTTTAAGACCAACAAGAGCAAGACCCTGTCTCTATTAAAAAATAGAAAAAATTAGCTGGGGGTGGTGGTGTATACCTGTAGTCCCAGCTATTTGGGAGGCTGAGGAAGAGGGGGGGGATCACTTGAGCCCAGGAGTTTGAGGTTGCACTAAGCTGATGCCACAGCACTTGCTCGGGCAACAGCATGAGACTCTGTCTCAAAAAAAAATTTAAAAAAATGATGCCATGACTGCTTCACACTCATTTGAGAATCATTTGGATTACGTCCTTTGTGATCATGGTGAGTTTATCCAAAGTCGAAGAGTTGCGCTGAGTCTTCCTTGCCGTGTACTGTTCTAATCCAGGCCTTGGATTCAGTATCCCCTTTGCTAAGGTGCTGGCCTACCTTGGGCTGCCCTGCATGACTGAAAAGGATGCCTGAGGTCAAGATGGCCCACAAGTGCTGTAGGATAGTGGGGCCTTGCTGAGGCAGACTAGGTTTGGGACGATCTTATTTATTATTTTTTAAATTTTTCACATTTTAACATTTTTTCCATATCTTTTTATTTTGAAACTTTTCAAATTTCCAGAAAATTTGAATATTCAGTAAATATAATCACACACACTCTTTACATAGATTTGCCAATTTTTAACATTTTGCCACATTTCCTTTGTCTCTCTGTATATATAAAATAATTTTTTTACTGATCCACTGAAAATTGCCGCTGTCATAAACTTAACCCCTAAATATATCGGCATGTACTTAACCCTTGAATACATACATACTTTACACACTTATCTCCCATAATATCATTTTCATATCTGATACAATTATAATAATTCTATAATGTCATATGTTATATAATCTATTTTTAAATTTCCTCAGTTTTCCCATAAGTGTCTCTATAGCTGACTAGTTGTTTTGTAGAATCAAGACCATTTGTCTTGTACAGTTATCCCACGTTCTGGCTTTCTGACTGATTTCTCATGGTCAGGTTTAAAATGTACTATAGTAAATACAAAAGCTATTACTTAAGTGACATTTTGTACTCCTCATTGCATCCCTAGGAGGCACATAGTCAGTTTGTCCTGCTGTTGGTGATATGACTGATCCCTTGATTAGATGGTGACCACAGACCTCTTTATTGCAAAAGTAGTTTTTTCCCTTTGTGACTAGTAAGTAATCTGTAAGGTGACATCTTGAGTCCATGCGAATTTTCTATTCCCCAGTAACCTTTTAGCCAGTGGCTTTAGTATCTGTTGATGATTTTTGCTTGAAATTGATGATTAACTTGGAAGTTATAAAATGATAATTTTCTACTTCTGTCATTCCTTTTACTTGTATAGCTGATATTGTCCTATAAAGCAGCTTTCTTTTTCTCCTTGTCCCTCCCCTTGAGTGTGTATGTATATGTGAGTGTGCGCACACAAGCCTCCCACACATGCACACTTAAATATATATATACCCACGTATTGAGTGTGTTATAAGACATTGTCATTGTTCTTTTTGGTGTTCAAATTGTCCCACATTTGGCCAGCAGGAGCCCCTAAAGTTTGGCTTCTGTCTTCTTTTGAGCACTTCATGGTTTTCTGGCACAGGAAGATGTCTCAGGCTCATTTTGTACTTTCTCTGTCTTAGGCCTAGAATCAGCCATTTCTCCAAGGTGCTTGGTTCCTTATACCGGGAAATTGTATTTAGAAACCAATTGGCCCACCCATTGCTCCTGGGGTTCCCTTGCTTCCCTGCTCTTTCAGGGGACGGAGCTAGGAAATGATGTTTTTTTTAAAGATTATGAGTATATATTTAACATTATAGGATTTCACCTTTTCTTCTTTTATATTTCTGTCTATTTTCCTTAACAATTTAATATTTACTTACTTGCATTATGCTGCAATATACACAAAATATGTCAGAATTACAATATCAATATTATGACTGACTGTAAGCCTACCAAGTAAAGTTGAAGATTTCTTTGCAATTATTTTTTGTCATTAGAAATTAGATTTACTTGTTTCTGTTTTGAGCTACTTGTTATATTTTGAGTTTCTTTTGAAAATTTTATTCTTTAGTATATAAAACATTTTCATGCTTCAAAGCTTAACTATATACAAAGGTATACCCAAAGGAGTCTGCCCTCATCCCTGTGTCCCTCATTCTATTCTCTTTCTTACACCATAGCAGCATCCAAGTTCCATTTCTTTTGCATCTTGTTTGTCTCTCTGTTTTACAGCTATTAACATATAGTACTTGATTGTACTGATGTGCCATCATTTATTCAGCCAACCTCTTATGTATGGGCATTTGGTTGTTGCTAATATTTTGTGCTTATAATTCAATGAATAGCCTGTGCTTATGTTGTTTTGCATTTGTGGGGGTGTATCTTCTGGGTAAATTCATAGACATCAGATCACTAGGGGATATGTATATGTAGTTCTGTTAGAGAGTGCCAAACTTCCCACTGAAAGAGGTTGTAGCATTTGGCACTCCCACCAGCAATGTGGCAGAGTGTTTCTTTATAGCCTCACCAACAGTGTGCTGTCAAAGTTTTGAACTTCTGCTAGTCTTGTTAGATAAGAAATGTTCTCAAGTAGTTTAAATTGCACTTCTCTTATTGTGAGTACATTTGAGCCGTAGTTTTCTTTTTGTTTTTTTATGTAGTTTAATTGATCGATCTTTTTTTTAATTGCTTCTGAATTTTGAGTTATAGTTAAATACTTTCTCATATCTTGGTCATAAAGGAATTCACCCATGTTGTATGATAGTCCTTGTTTGGTTTTATTTTGTATATTTAGCTCTCTGACTCGGTTGTGCAGTTTATTCTGCTGTGTGGTGTGAGGTTTGGATCTAGTTTTATCTTTTTCCAAATGGCAATCAGTTGTCTCAGTATCACTTATTAAAAAGTGTACCTTTTCTCCTGCAATGAAGGAAGTAGGGAAGGCCTAGTTTAAAAAAAAAAAAACATTTGTTAAATGAGCATGCTGATATTTGATCTAAGTGTCAATTTTATTGTGAAAAGGCTGAATGAAAGACTAAAGCTTGACACAAGTAAGCTCCCTAGTATAATTGAATTTATATTCCAAAATTATAAGACCCTCTTTTCAGGGGCTGAATCTGATCCATCACATTTACTGTGTGGGTGGAGAGAGAAGGCCCATCCTAAGAACAAGCTCTCTAAAGAGCAGCACTGTGTTTAAATGCACTGCCAGATCCCAGGCCATAGACTTTTCATCTGACACTATTAAACGAGAAGGAAAGTACACATTTTGTTGTTGTCATTCATTGTGAGAAGGGGTGTTGGAGAAGGCACTGTGAAGGCTTAAGCAGTTATTCTCAAGCCAGTGCTGCTCCCTAGGAAGTGGGGGCATTTGGAATGGCCTAGGTGTGAGATTTGTCACAAGCATTGGGGTATTACTGGCTGGGTTGGAAAAAAGCCAGAAATGTTAAATGACCTACAATATGGAGGAAGGCTGCCTATGCCAGAGCCGTCATGCCCAAAATGCCGATAGCATCACTATTGAAAAACAGACACTTAGAACTTGTTTGAAAAGAGTATAGTTTAAAAACTCTGGGACAATTTGAAAAAGCATCTAAAAACGTCAGGGGTGTCATAGTGGGTGAGACTTAGAGCCTGCTCTTTTCAGTTTTTTCAAAACTTAGAGGCTGCTCTTTTTAGCCTGCTCTTTGATATTTGCACGACCAACTGGAAGTTGGAATGATTGCTCTTGAGCACATTACCACAGAAGTTGTGCAGGAGCACCTCTAGTTTTCCTTTAAAAGTAAAAAAGAGAGATTATTTGTGGTATCACATTCAAGGAGTGACACGTTTAAAGCTGACACTTGAAAATTGTCAATAATCAATTTGATAGTTACAATTTTTTTCTTTTTGGGAATATGTGTGTGTAGTATTATAATTTTATTATCCCATTTAAAAGATTATGAAATGAGATAACGCATGTGAAACTCTAATGTCTGGCACATAGTAAGCATTCAGTAACTATTAATTATAACCTTAACTTGTTTTTTATAACAGTTGTTAATTAACCTTTGTGTGTATTTTCAGAGAGCTATTGCGTACCTTTTTCCAAGTGGATTATTTGAGAAACGAGCCAGGCCCATAATGAAGGTAGTTAATCTTAATTACTATTTTTAAAAATTTCACTTAGTTTTATATGTTACAGTAATTATCTAATGCATTTTTAAATTTATTTTACAGCATCCTGAGCAGATTTTTCCAAAACAAAGAGGTAAGTTTCTTCAAGAATGAAAAAACAGTTTTTTCTTTATTACGGTGTTAGGTTACAGTATATCAGCATTGCTCACATACGGTAGTTACCCTCCTGTGAAGTAGGTGAAAAATATTTTGTAACTCATAATGAATGGCTGGGGTTTGTAAACTATTTTATACTATTAAATGGTATAAATGGCATTAAAATTAGATCAGATTAGAGTTCATGCCTATAGTAATGTCACACTAATTATTTGCATTCTAATATGCCTTTTTAAAGGGAAGACTTCGGTACAGATATACTCGTGACTAATTCCACTCTGTTTATGTGGAAAATTTTAATTTCTCTTCATTTTGGAAGCATATTTTCACTGACTTTAGATTTTCTTTTTTGTTCTTTCAGAACTTTAATGATATAATTCCATTGTTTTATCTTGCATTGTTTCTGATGAGCAGTTGGCCATCATTCTAATCAAGTCTCCTGTTTTCTCTGGTTTCTTTTAAGATTTTCTCTTTATCTTTTAAATGTATAAAAATCTTAAAACACAAATACGCTTTAAGTTTGCCAGAAAATTGTATAATATATTTACTGTACATTAGAAGCCTCAGTGTGGACTGGTAGTAGTTGTCAGTTAATTTAAAAAGTCCAGGACAAACTTTTTTTGTGTGTTAAAAAAAAAAATCAGGCTGGTCGCAGTGGCTTAGTACTCTTAGCGCACTTGTACTCTTAGCACTTTGGAAGGCCAATGCAGGAGGATCACTTGAGCCCAGGAGTTCAAGACCAGTCTGGGCAATAGCAAGACCCATTTTTTCTCTCCAAAAATTTTTTTAAATTTCGCCAGGCCTGGTGTCCCAGCTATTTATAAGGCTGAGGCAGGTGGATCGCTGAGCCCAGAAGTTTGAGGTTGCAGTGAGCTATAATGACACCAGTGTACTCTAGCCCAGGCAACAGAGACCATGTCTCAAAAAAAAAAAAAAAATCAGCAAGTTTTAGATTTGGATAGATTATATTAATAGCACTTGTAGTAATATACTACCACTTCCCTTATTAAAAGATGAAAGCTTCTAGATTAAGTTAACATAAAAATCCTGCTCTGTACTGTTTAAAGCAAATGATAAAAATATTCAGAAAAACAAAGATATATACTGGGTTGATGATAGGAGAAAGGAGTAGCACCTGATATTAGACAAAATAGAATTCAAGGAAGGTGGGGAATGGTTCATTCAGTGAGACAAGAATGTTAATTTATATTGATAAAATCTAATTTCCATTAATTGGATTTGATGGCTATGAACCCTTTTGCACCAAACACTTAGCATTGAAATGTTTAAAACAAAAGCTGTTAACTATGGCTATAAAGAATTTGAATAATGCAGCATGATTTTATAGCTACATATATAAATACAAAGTATATTTTCTATGCAGATACCTATGGAATAGTAATATAATTATATTGTAATAGGTCATAGGGAAAACCTAACAAATTTCAAATAGTAAAAGTCATATCGATTAGATTTTTCTGACTTAAAATCAATAGAACCATATCACTGTTGGGTTAAAGAGGAAATCAGAATTGAAATTACAGACTATTTAGAAATGCGTGACAATGAGAGCAGTTCTTGTCAAATCCTATGGGATATGGACATTGTATTATGCAAAGGCAAACATATATTTATTAATAATTAAAGAAGATTGAAAATAAATGAACTAAGTATTCAGTTTAGGAAGCCAGAAAAAGAAAAACTAAATTGATGAACATACTAAAGAAATTTAAAAGAAGAGGCATGATAAATAAAACCAAGTAGTTCTTTGAAAAAACCAATAAAATCAGTCAACTTGTGGCAGGTCTGGTCAAGGAAAAAAGAAAACATAGGACAATATAAAGAATTTTAAATAATAACATTCAGAGGATAATTTTAAAGTGTAAGATTGTTATAGGTAATTTTATTCTAATTATTTGAAAGAATCTCCCAAATAATGATAGCTGGCATTTATTGAAACTTAGAGTAGGCCAGGCAGAGTTCTAAGTGCTTCACATGTATTAACTCACAGTCTTCACAATGGTTTTACTACGTGGACATTTTCCCCATTTTACAGATGTGGAAATTAAAGCACACTGAGTTTAGCCTTACCAAGGACACACAGCCAGGAAGTAGCTGAGTCAGAAAATGTAGGGAAGCCCACACAGTTGTGACTCTAGAGCACATATATGTGACCACCAGACTCTACTGACTCTCAAACAGATAGTTTGGAAGTAGTAGTTATCACAGTTGTCTGAATCAGGAGAACTCTGGTTAAACTAAAAGCTAGAGAGGAAGTCAAAGGTCATCAAAGATCTAGTGAAAGAGGCACATGCCCAGAGGTTCCATCAGTGAGTTCTAGCCTACCTTGAAGAAGCAGCTATGTTTTGCAAACTGTTGCAGAGCAAATAAAATGAACAAGAGCTTCCAAATTCACTTTAAAGGCTCACACAGTTATCAAATCTGGACACAAATTGCATTAAAAAAAGAAACCTATAATCTATTCTCACTAAATAAAATGCTAGGAAACCAATAAAGCATTGTATTAAAAGAATGTACCAGAGGACCTTTTTTCTCTCCAGGAATGTAAGGATGGTTTAACATTAGGGAATTTATTGAATCAAGGGAAATAGATAAAAAATAAAGTTAAATAACAAAATTGAGCATTCCCTTTTTTGTTTTTGTTGTTAAAAGCACTTAAACTAAAAATAAAAGGAAATTTTCTTAAAGACTATCATGAGAAACAGAAACATCAAATTTAAAAAATGTATCATTAGATTTCATTAAGTTCAGAAATAAGACAGGTATGCCTACACTCACTTCTGGTTATTCAGCATTGTTGTTTTGGAAGTTTTAACCAGCATAATTAAAAAAAGGTGTGGATAATAAAGGCAAAAAGTATGGTTTAAAAAACCCAAAGAAGTTAGGAAAATCGATTATTATTCATAGATACTATGATACTACTTTCCATTTAGAAAATAAAATTAATTTTTCCACTTAGAAAATAGAAAACCGTAAACTATATTAGAACTTTAGTAGAATATCATTATTTGGGTACCTGAATTCGAAACATTTGAATTGTTCTGAATTTTTTTGTAGTGATGCACTTTTATAAAATCACGCCACAGTAGAGATAAAGGGTGAGGCGCTGCTCATGCGGAGGTCATATGAGCATTCTGGCATTGTGGTGGCCAAATCCACACACAAGGAAATCAGTGTGGATTGGAGTATAATGATAGAATTGACATGGTGGTCTTATTGGTAACCAGTGCGTTGCAGTCTTTCTCTGCCTTTGTGTATTTTGGCAGATAAGAACTGTTTTACAAACATGGAATCCCTACCATACAAATATTTACCTACGTATACATACAGTCACGCACATAATTATATACTTATGTGTACCTCCTGTTTCTTAATTCATTTTATAGAATGTTGAAAAAATAGATTGTATCTAGAGTTAAGCCAAGACTTAAAAAAATCATTGTGTGTTTTTGGAATTAAGAAATTAAAATTCTAAGACAGAATGTAGGGAAGGTGACTAATAAAAGAATAAATATGTAGCTTTCAATATTTTTTAAAATTACTGAAATTATGCCCCTAAGTCACAAATAAAGCAAAGGACTAAGATGATAAATTATCTATTTTGAAACTAAAAACTTCTTTTTGACAAAAAGACACTAAAAAATTTGAAACTTGACATAGGCCTGATATGTAGAATAAATTACTTACAAATTAATAAGAAAAACAGCTTAGGCCACGCATGGCCTAAGGAGGACTACTTGAGGCCAGGAATTCAAGGCCAATCTGGGCAACAGAGAAGACCCCAACTCTACAAAAATGAAAAAACTAGCCAGGCGTGGTGGCACACACCTGTAGTCCTAGCTACTCAGGAGACTGAAGCAGGAGGATCTCTTGAGCTCAGGAATTCAAGGCTGCAGTGAGCTGTGATCCCATTACTGCACACCAGTTTGTGCAACAGAGCAAGACCCTGACTCAAAAAAAAAAGAGAGAGAAAGCCAGCTAAATAGAAAAGTAAGCAATTCATAAATGAAGAAAACTAAAATAGCCAGTAAACATTTGAAAATATCAGAGATCAGAAATAATGTCCTGTAAAAATATGAGAGGCTGTTATTACCCATCAGGTTGGAAATTGTGTATCAGCAAAAAATTGGAAACAGTCTATATGTTCATCATAGGGTAGCTAAATAGACTGTGAGAATCACACAATGGAATAATATACAGGTGGTAAAAAGAGTAAGATCTAGTTGTATAATATTAGCATAAGTGTGACATTGTTGGGTGGGAAAAACAAGTAAAAATGGTATAGTATGTAGTATAAATACAGCTAAATACCATTTATGTGTTTAAAAGAACCACACAAGCAATACTGTCTGTTTCACCCAGGTATACATGTGTAAATATACAGAAAGAGTCCTGAGCAATAAACTCTCACCTTGCCTCTGGCAAAGAAAATTCTATATAATCTTTATATGAAGTACGTATTACTTACGTAAAGTTAATTTTAAGCTAACCAAATGGGGGGCAATATCAAGACTAACAAAAACTAAAATACTTACAAATAAAACTTGTAAAATATGTAAAAGATTTACATAGGAAATTATGAAAGTTAAAAATCAAAGATTATAAGTGAAAATTGGAACGATTGGAAAAAAGATTCTATGTTTCTTTAAGGGAAGACAGTACTTCAAAGCTGCTACTTTTTAAATTATTCATAAATTTAATATTATTTCAGTTACAGTCTTGGTACAACTTTTGGGAGAAACTTGTCAAGTTGAATTGTACAAGAAGCAGCAAGAAATTTTTAAAAGGAATAATGAAGGGAGCTTACTGTACCTGGTATCAAAATGCAGCAAAAAGCTCTGCTGGTTAAAATGACGGTAGCGGCACAGAGTAGCCAGGCCATTGGACAGAGTGGTATATTCAGCGGCAGCATATATTTGTGCCATATTTTGTGAATTCTAGGACATCTCTTTTCAAACTTTAACATCTTTGACAGCAGGGCACACTTTACAATTATTGTAAACTGTAATATTTGCCATAGTTTGACAGCTTTTGTTTTTGTGTTATGTAAAGTACATGACAGGGCACCTTAAAATCTGTGATATCGTAGATTCAGTGAAACCCTTTGTGTGTGTGTGTGTGTGTGTGTGTGCATACATGATGAAATCAGTTCCAGGATATGAGACCCAACTCAAATATCTCTCCAAGCTTAACAGAGTCTTGACTGCAACCATGATGTTTGTCTTTTTTATTACTTTTTAACCACTTTAACAACACAATGAGAATCAGTTGCATAGTAAAGGTACAAATATTAGAAGATATGCAGGATTTCATGAAGTCTATGAAAATGATGTTGGGAAAGTATTTAAATCATCCATAAGCCATTGGTAAAAAAAAAATCTGTTATCTTTCAAGCTAACCACCCAATCAAGACTTTTTTTTTCACCACTTATTATGAAATTTTAGTCTTCATTTTAAGCTTATTCACTTAAAGTGGCCTGTCAAATGCTAATTATCCTTAGAAAAGAAAGATATCACACAAACAATACAGGTAGTATTTCAACAGAAAAGGGTATACTATTCAAAAAACTGTAGAAGGATAAAGAATCTTTGCTGGACAAAATAATACTTGGATTTCTGCCTCCCAAACATAAATTCTGGATAGAGTATATACATAAACATGAACGTATAAAAATTCCAGAAGAAAATATAGGAAAATAGTTATAGAGAGCCCAAAGCCTCAAAGCATGCTTTCTCAGTGTGGGTGAAGGCTGGTTCATAGGGAGTGAGGAAACCTAGTTATTATGGTGGTCTGTGGCCCTTTGGAGGTCCACGGTATACATCAGCAGATATGTTGTATTAATATATCTGTGGTATTGAAATTTCATGGGGAAGGGGACAGTTAGAGAAAAAAATGCCTAAAAAAAGGCTTTCTTAGCAGGATCAATAATGAAAAAACAATTGAGAAACATGCTGTAGAGGAAAAGTGACAGATTAAACTATATACGTATTCTAAACTTCTTGATTATGAAAGCTGTCGTAAACAAAAGTGCAAGGCAAGTGACAGGCTGGGAGAAAATAGTTACAACTTATGGAATGGACCAAAGAGTATAATCTTTAATGTACAAGAGTTCCTACACATAGTTAACAGAGAAACAACAGAAATAGTATGGGCAAAGGATATGGAGTTAGCATTTGGCTTATTTATTAGAGTGACTCTATTTCTCAGTTTATTCGGTGGTGGTTAGATGTGAATGACCATCTGTATTTCAAAAGGAATTACACAGAACACCTTTTTGAGGCCCCTTCTGTTGTAGACGTTTTAAACTCTCAGAGGTAGATGACTACAGGGTTGAAACAAATGATGTGGCATAGAAAAATATGTTCTTTAGTGCTTTCCTTTGTTATGTTTGCCTGTTTTGAATTCTCGAAAGGTACTGCATTATTGACTGTCAGTTTCCCTTTTTAAGAATATAGGAGAACATTGTGTTTATAGCTAAACCTAGTTTTTTTTGTTCTAACAAGATGATTTTGGCTATTTTATGAGTTTTTCCTTGAAATAAATTACAAAAATGCTCATGGTGAAATATTTAGGAATATTTTATTAAATATAAATGTTGTTTTAATAGGTATGAAATATTAAATATCTTAAGTATTTGTGTACTGAATATGCTAAAGTAAATATTAAATCCTAAATATTAACAATTTTTTGTAATTTTAAAAGTTAATCAAAATTATAAGTATGTCTCATAACTGAAGTTAAATACAACTATTTGGTCTGTCTCTGTATGTATTTTTATTTGTTTTCATCTCGCTTTTTATTAGCAATCCAGTGGGGAGAAGATGGCCGTCCATTTCATTTTCTCTTCTATACTGGCAAACAATCATATTATTCATTAATGCATGTAAGTATATTACATTTATGATAAATAATATGAACTGTAAGCTACAAAACTAATTATACTGGAGACTTTTCTCAGTTTCAGAATTTACCTCATATTTTATAATGCTCAAAAATGAGACTTCTAGGGGTAAGATAGTATGTTGATGAAAGGCTTTATATTTTATTAATTCACTTTTCCTAAAGGTAAACTTTGTGAAATTTATATCAGAATGGTCTGTCCTTAAAATACTTTTACTTACAAATTAAAATCATGTTAGGAGATAAATGGTCAACTCAATAATAGTGCATGTAACTGTAACTGCTTCCAAGGTAGGGAATGAGGCTGAGTGCATGATGTTGTCAGGGGCTGTGGAGGCATTTACCTTGAGAGATTCAAATAGTTCTCTCTACTTTGCTTTTGATATTTATATACAATTTTTGTTTTCACAGGTTAATGCAGTGTATGATTCTAGAATTTGGGCCCCAAAACAGCCTAAGAAATGATTGTTCCACTTTGACTTCCAACTGCATTTGAGTATATTGTGAACAGTTTTGTTTTCAGAGCTATCAGTGTTTGATAGTGTGCGCATTTGGGAGTGTTCCCCAGAATTACTATTTTTAAAAAAGGCTGTATGCCAGTTATCTTTTTTATCTTTAGAACATGATGTCACGTTCTATTTTACTCATTATATTTTTTAATAAGTTTCAGAAATATTTATGGGGCATCTCCCATCCACAGGCTTAAATCAATGCACACATTTACTCTGCTTTTTAGAATTGTCTGGTGTTTATTTGTGTTCCACAAACCCAAAGGACAAAATCCCTACTTGTCAGGTACATTTATTTCTTGAGGAAAAAAAAGAAAACCTTCTTTTCGCTTTTTGTTGACCTTGGGCAAATGAGCTTCTTGCCCTGGCAGAAATGAAATGAATGATAAATGTAGAGTGTGTCTTTGCTGAGTAATGGAGCTGAGGCTCAGGCTGCCGCGGAGGTTCTCTCCCGCACAGCCTGAGGCTGCCCGAGGACCCCTGCTGTTCATTTAAATAGGTATGTCAAATCTGCCTCCAAACGCCGCTGGTTTGATCTGTGGTAATATTTGTGAAGGTTCCATATGGACTTGAGCCCCCTGCAGTGCTAAGAAATAATGTACAACGCTTCATGGTGCAGACGCAAATTTTCTCTGAAAAGGGATGCAATGCTGCGTTTTAGCTGTCGGAGGGGATGATGGAGCTGATGCGCTAGGCCTGTCAACTTGTTACACGGATGGGTTGCACGCAGCGAAGCTGTGGAAAATCTGTGCCTTTTAACTTTTCTACTTAATCACGGTTGTAGCATTGCCTTTAGACTGTATGCTACATTAATTCTCTTCCTGCCTTCTGCCTTTCATCCCAAGTTTCACGGAAAAAAGTAAAGCATGCAGGTCTTGTAGAAGAGCCTTATCAAACAGCTGTCATCTGACAAGCCATTTGCATTTGTTTTGGCTGAAACTGAGCAACCCAAGGGCAAGATATTTTGTTGCATTCCATCATAATGAAGAAATTATACATTGTATAGGAAGCCTAACTTTATTTTTTAGTTTATATATTTTAAAAGGTATTGCTCAAGAAACCAATCAGTTTCTCAGTGGGTAAAATTTTATCATACTCTATGGCTAAAATGTCAAATTGTATCTGATTAATAAACATTCTTTCTTTTTGAGTAATATAGATTTTGTCACATATTAAAGGGTTCTTTGGGCTTTTAGATCTCAGTTCAACTCAGTAATTCCTAAATATATGCCTCATGTATATATATCAGCATCATGTACGGCAAATGTCATCAATTACAACTGTAGTCACACCAGTCTCATTTTCTAGATGACACAACTCACTGCCATCCAGCATCTGCCCAAGATCCTGTTACTTTGAAATAGTGACTAAATCGTCACTGTTCAACTTACAGAAGCGCTTTTGTAGTTGTCAGGCACTGCCTATAAAGTCCAGCTGTGAAACTTGGAGCCCTTAGTATGTTTGCTCTCTCCTTTGTTCTGCCTTCTCTTGGTGGGGGGAGGGTGGCTGTCCCCTTCTCTCCTTGGTGATCTCGCTACTGCTGTCCCCCACTGCAGTGTGGGAAGTAACCCCCTGAAGACTGTGGCAGGCTTTAAAGACTTGGAAATGAATCCTTGTTGCTACTATTTATTTTTGTTGATATAATTATTTTCCCCGTGTGACAGGGTAACCGACACTAAGCCAAACTGTTTTTCCCACATCGTTGACCAATTGTAATTGGGTGAGGCCCAGCCACCATTGGCCAAGCTTTTTGACAAGAAAACAGATCTAGAGCCTGTGTGCAGTTGTGTGAGGAGACCCTTCTGATGTCGATTAACCTTTCCTATCTTCTGTGATGATGCCCAATCTTCTTTTTAGTATTCGGTGTCTATTTGCATATTACTTCATAGCAACTAATGAAATACAGTCCTGACGCAGCCTACAGTTAGGGACAGTTTATAATGCTTTAATGACTACCGTTTCCAATTGACCTATGTTTAGTCCCTCCAATTTTTGTGGAGAAATGAGAAGGATTTTGAGGGAAAAGGCTAATGAGCTGAAAGATGCAATTTATCGTCCCTATTCAGAAGCATTATAGGAAAGTATAAAGCAAAGGGATCCCTGCCGATCCCTGGGGTTCTCACTCTTTATAATTGCAGCACACTCCAAAGGTTTGTTTGCAGGTCAGTTGGGATTCCCATTTTCCTATGGATATAATGATCCACCTGTCTTCAGCTTTCTGGGAAAGTCAATAAAAACCCATTTATTTTATAGCATCACTAATATATAATGAAAAATATAATATAATGAAAAAAGTATAAAACAGTAATAACAAATAATGTCTTAAATAATAACTAGTTTAAGTGAGAAGAAAGAAGAGACTTCCTGACTTTTTGCAGAGCGTCGTTGAGTACGTAAAAAGGATTCCCGGCTTGATGGCACTGGCTCGGCTGGCTGATTCCGCCCAGAGTGTGTGGCTTCCCATTTCCTTAATACATTTAGCCAGTGGAACTTGTATGCTTTTCAGACATGATTTAGGACTCTGTTTAGGTTTCTGGAGCAGAAGGAAGAGAGAAAGAATAAAAGAAGTTTCCCGAAACAACAGAGCAAAAGTGTAAAGGAAAGGGAAGACTGCTAAAGAGGATATGGATATCTTTACAAAAAGGAAATGCTGTACAGCAGAGTAACTACAGTGTGACTAGCCTACATCTAGACTAGGGAGAAGACCCCATGTGCACAATTAAGGGGAGTGCAGAAGGGACTAGGCCAGAGGGTGGGCTGCCCCTGGGGTCCATGGCAGTAACCCTGCCAGGGCTACCCCTTGCCTGCAGCAGCCTGAGCCTGTCCAGGACCACCAAGTTGGTAGCAAAGGGAACAGTGGGCTGCATTCATGAGCAAGACATTTGTAATCTTGGTAGTCACGGTTCAGTTTGTATAGGTCTTTTAATTTTAAGAAAAATGTAAATTCAGGTTTGCTGTTTGTACCATTACATGTGTTTCTGAAAAAAGTAAAATTCACTCACTAAAAGTAAGTTTTTTGAAAATCATTTAAAACTGATTATGGGAGGTGATTATTTGACTCTGAAGTGGGAACCCTTTTGTAATACATGATTCATCAAATCAAGGCATGTCTGTAAGGCAGCTTTTCACAAAGTGCTTTCTGCAGAATACAGGTTATGAAATATTTTTCAAGAAAGGGGCTTTAAAAAAAATAAATAAATAAAAATAAGAAAAAAAAGAAAGGGGCTTTGAAGCGACATTAGTTTGGGAATGTTGCATATTCTGTACTAATGCAATGCAATGAAACGTAGCAGGATCAAAACTCTGTGAAGTCCATAAGTAAATATACTGCGTTAACCTGCTGCTGCTCAAATGGAGTAAACCCAGAACCTTTCTACCCAGAACACCTTGTAATGTCCCATGAAACCAGGTCTTGGGAAAGGCTGCAGTACGGAATATTGAAAACACTCTGTAATTGTCATTGTAGGCATTACTCATCTTAAACAATTTTTCTCAATAAAGGTTAATAAAGTCTTCCCAGTTTTAGGACTGGTATTGGCCCCAATACCTTAAGCATTTATCGAAATTTTACAAAAGCTCCCCTTACCCCAATCTTTAAGATAAGGGAGGTATGCAGTTCTGAAAACTGCACTGGAAATTTAGCATCATATAAAAACTTCATTTATATTTTAGGACTAGTTTTACAGTAAATAATGGAGTATTTTCAAAGTATTTCTTTAAATTGAAGGAACTACATGGCCGCAGATGAAATTTATACCAAAAAAAAAAAAAAAAATGGACAAAAAAGTTTAAAATGTGGAAGAAAACTAGGTAATTCTAATCCTTATAACTTATGCGTAAACAGGGTTCGTTTGCCTTGTGAAAGAAGCTCCTGGCTTATTTAGAGATTCCCCAGCTCATTTTAAATGACTTAAGTAACCTGAGTTCTTGTAGCACGAGGACAGCAGCCCCAGAGTGCTGCTTCATTACATGACGATTCCAGACTCAATAAGCAAAAGCCCTGGGGACTGAGTATCACAAAATTCTTACTTAGTTTAGATGCTTCTAGATCCTCTTTGTGACCTGTGGGGAATATTTAAAACTCTTGGATAGGGTTCTTATCTTTAAAAACAGAATTAAAATAGTGACCCTTCTCTCGGTGAGGTATTGTTAAATAACTGCAACTGTGTAAAGTACTTATTTTTAAAAAAGCTACAGACTAGTGCTGAAATATATCTGCATGCTATTTAAAGACTTTTCTGGACAGGAGTTAATTTAGTCATTAATTCAGCAGTAGAAATTACTGTTTTAGAGGTATCTTTAATGTATATTTTCTACCCATATGAATAATTACCATCGTATATCTGTTATGCTCTAAGTATACCAATTAGGAAAATTAATTTTTTAAAGACAGATTCAACTTATTGTCTCTATGTTGATTTTAATCAGATTACTTCTTTTGTAATGATATAATTATTATCATAATGTCATTGATGAGATTTTAATTTGAGTAGTAAGAATATAGGGTTTCTGTGTTACAAACACTTTCAGGTCATCACTCCTGAGTGTGGACTTCTCCACAGTTCTTTTTCATATGACCTGTCTATGTGACTATTTCCTTTTTATGTTAAATAGCGTTACATGATGTAGAAACTATATAGCGTGTCATATTCACAAAGTAATACCAGGGGTCTGCAATAGAACTACATATATATATATCATTTGGAACTATAGATATGTAACATAAACCTCTCTCTTAGTTAATACTAAATGAATTATATTTGTACTTATTTGATTTGATTTTGTATATGCCAGTGGCCAAAAAATTGAGAAGATTACTTAAGAAATTGATTTTCTGTGATTTCTTCAACAAACACAAATTTGAAGTCAGTTACTTTACTATTACTGAACTAGTATCTAAAATGACAAGGACTATTAATATTATTAATAGTTTGTTACTGTTTACTTTGTATACCATAATACAATTGACTTTCTCTATACCAACTTCCCCATATGAAATGTTACTTATTTACCTTTCCTAAAATTGAAATTTCCACATGATTAATATAAACAAAATAGATTTTAGAAGGATACTAAAAATCATACTGCTCATGCTCTTGGAAGGGTTTAGTTAAAGCATTTCTTTTCTGCAACCTGAGCATCTGGTATTTTCAAATTAGGCACCTTCTAAATTTGACTCATACATTATGGAAATCTGATGACACGAGGGGTGGATAGGCTTGCTTTGATTTTATGAAATATTAATCATAGCTGTGATTAATGATTCAGCATTTCACATCTGGGTTATTCCTGTCATATTTGAAAATTACACTATTAAATACAGTATATAAACTTAGTGTAGATGGGGTCATACTAATTCTCTAGTGTCCCTTAAAAATTAAGTGGAAACTTAACAATATACCAGAAGCTACCAGTGATAATCTGTGATGTTGACAGTTCCTGGCATATTTTATACCCTCAAGAATTTTTTGATGTAAATTAGTACACATCTCTTTAGAGAATTGAAGCTATAGAATCTACTTTCCAGAGAACAGTTTTCTCTAACCAAGGTAGAATCTCAAGAGTGGTTTTGTTATGCAAAAGAGGAAGAACAAATAGAAATGGTGCACCAGTAAAATTGTTTCAATTGTTTGACTCTTGAAAGCTATACCTCACCCCTGCTATCACTCTTGACCATCACTATAGGTCACGCACTGTGTGCTAAGTACATACTTTACATATATTTTCTTATTTAAAAAAAAGTATGGAGTGGGCTTAACGAGCATTATGTGATTTGATGGGTTACAATCATCAAGTTGTAAGCATTTGCCCTAAATAAATAAAATTTACCATGTTTAAAATCTGACATATACTTTTCATGGGTCATTTTGTCTTCCATATTTTTTCTGATTATTTTACTTGTACCATTTATAAATATGAATCTAAATATAACACTAGAAGGAAATGGCATAGTGGAAGAATATTTGAAGCAAAATATGGACTTAAAGTAAAAATTGCTCTCAAAAGTTATTGGAAAATGATGATTAATTTAGCAGCCTAAACTTGGACCTAAAACTTACATACAAGGCAGGTCGATTATTGTTATTATAGTTGCTTTGGTTATTCAGAAAATTAAATAAGTCCTTATAAGCAGAAGAGGGTATCTTTTTACGGTTATTGATGTTCTCATAAGTTCATACATTCAAAGCTAGATTTGAAAGCTATACCATCTCTGACTTTTGCACTCTCGGTACCTTAGGAGTCTGGCCCCAGCAGCTGAGAGCTTGCCACAGTTCCCTGGGCCAGAGCACCCAGGGGTAGCAGCAGTGTGGCTGCCATCTAGCCTGCTGAGGCTGTGCTAGGTGCACAGTGACATGCTGTTTGCCCATGTCTATCCACTTCATACAAGTGGGGAGGATTCATTGGGGGGGGGTCTTTATTTTACTCCTTCAGAGCATTTGAGAATTGTTTTCTATTAATAGAAACAGGTGCATAGAAAATTTCCTATATACTATCCAGTTGGAATCACAACCCGGTATTTTAGCCTTTACAAATAAGTACCCAAACCACAATCAATGAGGCTTACCAATTCTTGGGAGACAAATTATAAATATCATTTCAAGCTGAGTAACAGGTATATACTCTACATGTGGATGGTTCGTGTTCTTGCCCTTTTTTAGGGTGGACAGTTGGGTTTTGATTTATATTGTCAGATAGATTCCTCTGCTGCTACCGGTGATGGATTTATACTTGGGATGTAGTGGTAGAGACAGTTAAACTTAATATGGATACTAGGAGTAAATTAACTTTGGCCCTTTGCTGTTGCATTGAACTAGATTCTCCATAGTTCTCAAGCTTCAATGTGCATCACTCAGAGGCATTGTCAAAACACATCCCTGGACGCCACCCTAGAGGTTCCTCATCAGTCTGGAGAGGGGCCTGAGAATTTGCTTTTCCAACCAGTCTAGGCTGAGGTGCTGCTGGTCTGGGTACTGGACCTGTGAAACTACTGATAGAGTGATGGATTCACTCTCAGTGTGAGATACTCATGGCCACTAGCTCATCCCCAGTTTTGTAACTTCTTTTTTTTTGAGACAGAGTCTCACTCTGTTGCCCGGGCTAGAGTGCCGTGGCATCAGCCTCGCTCACAGCAACCTCAAACTCCTGGGCTCAGGCGATCCTTCTGCCTCAGCCTCCCGAGTAGCTGGGACTACAGGCATGTGCCACCATGCGCGGCTAATTTCTTCTATATTTTAGTTGGCCAATTAATTTCTTTCTATTTTTTTAGTAGAGATGGGGTCTCGCTCTTGCTCAGGCTGGTTTCCAACTCCTGAGCTCAAAGGATCCGCCCACCTCGGCCTCCCAGAGTGCTAGGATTACTGGCGTGAGCCACTGCACCCGGCCATTGTAACTTCTTAAGTGTTACTTTTTCTCTCTGCTTTTTCTTTTCTTTTCTAAACTATCAATTCTACTACCCTTAATGAAAAACAAAACAAAAAACACTCTTATGAGTCTTTCCAGCCAGAAGGAATGAACTTTTACATCTTTATTCATTGATAAGTCCTACCCATTCGGTATCACTCAGCTTTTCTTATCTGTATTTATGTTGTAGAAACCCGCAGGTTCTGTCTTTACATCCTCTTTTTTCCTTCTATCTCCTCTTCTCTTCTCTTCTCTCCCTCTCTCTTGCATTCTTTTTCACCATGAGAGAAATGGATTCCTGAAAAGAGGTTGCAAAATGAAGATAGTACTAAAATGCAAGCACTAGCAAATGTGGTGACAGTGGCAAAGGGACATTTCTCAAAAAAGGGGTTATTTATATCATCTCGAGCTCATCCTTTTAAAATGCCTATCTGTTCATTAGGTATTAGTACAGTAGGTTATATATAAATTATAAATACAAACATTGGGCGTTAATCCTCAAAAAATTGCTTAATGAAAAATATTGGGAAGACCATTGCATTATTCTGCTTGTTGTAAACTCATTGCTTGGAAACTATTTTATTGATAACCTTATTGCTGGATTATTGCTTTTTATAAGTCCTAACAAACTGGCGAACTTTTTCCTACTTTCATTGCAATTTAACAAGTAACACACATTCACAGACTTTGTTAGAAAGTAAATTAACAGAAAGATATCAAATAGTGAAAAATAAATATAATAGAAAACTCTTTAAGACACAAACTACATGGGGAGGACTTAAATATTATGTAAATATTAAATATTAGATTAGTTCAGCTATAAATACCATAAATTTTACTGGGTAATTCTCTAAGTTTAAACTGCATATTACCATATAAATTCTGATTTTTCTTAAGGAAAATATTTTTGTACTATTTGTGAAACTCTAAGGAGAATATAGGGAGTTTTTTGTTTGTTTTTGTTTTATTTTTTAACCAGCCTCACTGAAGTGGAGTTGTAGAGTTATTTTAAAATCAGTTAAAGTTAAGTGTGCAGTGATGTATGATATAAACTTCTCATTGAAATTACTCTACCATATTTTAGTTTGAGTGAGAAATAATATTATTAAAAGCATTTTCAGCTTTATTTACTCTGCAGCTGGATTCTCTGAGGAGGTTAGAAATAAGAAGAACTCACAGGGGAAAACTATAAATTATATCATGACTTATAATGTTCCATCTCTCTTATTTTAGCATGTACTGTATATTTTATTTGCCTTAGGACATATATGGAAAGTTACTCAAACTAGAAAAACATCAAAATCAGTTGCAAGCCAAAGGTCTACTTCCAGAAAAAACTGAAACCAGGTAAACTCTTTTCTTGGATCAAGATATATGTAAAATTTGAATTAAAAACATGCTACTTATTGGTATTTTTTAGGCATACTTAAAGCCTAAAATTTGTTTAGTATTTTAGCATTAATCATTAAAGTTAGTGTTCAAAACAGTAGGTGATTTTTGTTTGGGAAGAAGCAAAAATGGAGGTCATTTTTATGTCGCTTATCCCAGATTAATATATTATTACATGATATTACTATATTTGGAATGGGATGCTGTCCTCAGAATTTTCGTGTATATAGCTGCATGTTTATTTAGCATTTGCATGCTTTAACTTTTTTTTT
>VBSM01002608.1:95810938-95825049 GCA_008086735.1 Cheirogaleus medius | reverse complement strand
TTTGTATTTCATGGTTTCTGCTTCTGTTTAGCAAACAGTAATAGAGCAGATCCACCAACCACAGCAATCTGTGTTAAAAATTTCGGCCTAATTCATATATTTTCTCTTACACAAAAGACATACGTCTTTGAGTACACCTTGTTTAAGTTGTACATGCACTCCTACCTTTTCTTACGGTAGTCCACTGACAGATTAACTTTGTGTCTATAGCATCTCCTTTGAAATAAATCATACAGGCAAAATTTTAATCTTTATGAAATCGGGCAGCCTTTATTTTCAAATGAGTTCCATAGTGGCATATTTAACTCTTTAAACAAAATATTTGCTAGAGTAGGTGTTTTTTCTAAAGTAGATTGAGGAAGTGGAATAATATTTTTCAAAAGTAGCTTACTTGGATGAAATTACTGCTATGTAATATAAAAACTTGTTTTCAAATCATGAATTCCTACTATATGTGGGATCTTTTGTGATATAACTAATTGCATGGTTAATTAAAAAGAGAATATATGTGATATTTTAACAGAGACCTGATTGGCAGCAGATGGCTGATTAAGGAGGAACTAGAAGAAATGTTAGTGGAAAAACTGTCAGATCAAGATGTGAGTAATTAATCTTTTTAATTTAAGGGGACCTGTGCCATAAGAATGCAGACAATTGCTGTATTTAGGATCCTAATAGCAATGTTCCTCAGTGGCAGGTGTTCCGAAGGCAATTTTTTTTCTTTTTTTTTTTTTTTAAACACATTCATTGTTGCTTTCTGCCATGGGAGGACCGTATCTGTGGTCAGGAAGGTGACTTGTCAAGTTTCCAGATCCTCCTCTTACAAGTGCCCTCACGTCCTCTGCCAGTTGTTTTAGGGGAGTGCAGCAGATGTCAGTTTTCATCTCTTTCAGTAAGGCCAGTAGCTAATTTTACAAGCTAATGATAAGTGTAAGGAGCTCTTACAGGTTAAGTAGAAAAGGGATGCAGCACATGGTTACCTTCATGAAATGTGCTGCTTCCTGCCTTACTTTGTATGCCCTGTCTGTAAGGTCAGTGGTTTTCATCTTGGAATATGCAAGCCACCTATATCAGAATTGCTTGGAATGCTGGTTACAAACTGCAGTGTCCTAAGCTTCACCCCAGACCTGGCACAGAATCTCTAGGGGGTCACCCAGGAATCCATGTCTTTAACCAACTTTCCAGGTAAATCTCATACTCTATAAAATTTGTGTCCCTGCCTTAGGTCTTCATCATGTTCTTATTTTTGTTAAATGTTCTACTATATCCCAATATGTTTTGGATAGTTTGATGTTCTAAGTAGATTACTTTCGAAGATTGGGGTGTAGATAAATTTCACAAATTGTTCCAAGAAGGATTTTTTTTCTTCCGTGGCAGCGGCTAACATTGTTCGTGTGTTGCCACCATATAGATTTTAATGCATGTACTTTAGTTGCTCTTTTTCTCATTTAACATATTAGAGAAATTAATGATTTGGAAAGGTTGCCATTTGCTTAAACAAAGTGTCAAGCATTTGGTTAGTGGTAGATCTGGAGTTATTTTCTAATATCCTGCCTACTAAGTATTGCTGCACTTTAACTGAAAAATCTCTTTGCTTCTTCACTAATATATCATTTTATTGTTTCCTCTGTTTTCTGGCTGTGATTTTTACAACTCAGGTGGGTTTTTTTTCCAACTTTGGAAATATCCCAAGGACTTTAATAAGAGAATGCAGCTATGAAAACAAAACATATTATATATTATAATCTTCCATATTTAGGGTAGTGGGTATCAGAAGAAATCCTGAATTATGGCTGGTATCAAGATAAGGGAGGTGATGGTGGTTATTGGCTTCTTAAATTTTAAACTTAGTTCACAAGCAAGGCTGTGTCCTACCTCTGGTGCCCTTTTGTAGGTACAACGGTAGTCACTGAGAGTGTGTGAGATGGAAGTGAGAAAATAGCTAAAGCACAGAACACCTAAGCAAGTGACTGGAGGGGACATGGTGCGGCCAGGTGTTGGACGCTTACTTAGAAAATTGCCTTCCCTTTTATTATTACATCACAGAAAGCTGTATTTGCAGCAGTTCTTTTACTATTAATCTTACTGGTGAGACTTTTAAATATTTCAAAGTGTTAATGTCAGATCTTGACAGTAGTAAAGGCAGTGGTGACTAAGATGAGTATGATTTTTACGGTTGGCAAAAAACATAAATAAGAAAAACTGGGTTTCACAATCCGTATTAACTAAAGATCTCAAGTAGTAGTTGTTTCCTTCTCCATAAACACTTTAGAATGATTATTCTGGCTTCTAATTTTAAGGGGTTAATTCCAAGTTGTTTACTTTCTAATCACATGTTCAAGAACTATTAAAAAAAATGCACAGAGGAGCAAGGATAATTTATTTCAAGAGGTTGCCCTTTAAGTCAAGTATCTCTTGAATTTTTAAATAGCTTGATTGTTCGGTTTTAAAGGAAATCATAAACATTAAAGTAACACAGCTTGAACAGCCAAAGATATATTTGCCAAATGTATTATGAAATATAATTTAAGAGGTACATTTTCTCAAAATCAAACTCTTTCCATTTTACTATACATAACTTACTGGAAATTATTTATAAAGTTCCTCTTGATACAGTTCTAATAAAAGAGTGGAAATTACACTTGAAGATCATCTAAATACCTTTTGAAAATGAATTTAAATCTTAGTTTCATAATCATAATACAGAGAAATTGAGTTTTCTTTGAATGATAAATCTCTTTGTTTCTTGAAAGAAAAGATTTTGCACTAAAGATACACAGGAAAAGTGATGCATCTGCATGCTGTTTGAAAAGCAGCATGAAGATGCAGAAGTGTCATCCTGTCAAAATTCATCAAGAAAAGCAACATTCGAAAGATCAAGTATGCAAAAATAGAAAAAATTTAGCAAATGCAATTACACTTGCATCTTCTAATGAATTTTTATTGTCTGCAGCATATGCAGTTGATTCGGCTGCTGGAAAAGTTATTGACATTGCAGTGTGGTGCTGCTGAGGAAGAATTCGTGCAGAGGTTTCGCAGAAGTGTAACTATTCAATCAAAAAAACAGCTGATTGAACCTGTGCAGTATGACGAGCAAGGAATGGCCTTTAGCAGAAGTGAAGGTAATGACATTCCGTGCAGAGAAAATAAATTTAGTGAAGATTGAAAAACTACAATTATTTTTATTTGCTGTTGGTCTCTGGTATCCATTTAGTTTTTCTGTTTATTTATTTATCCATTTATTTATTTATTTATTTATGCTGCTACTACATTGGATTTCCTAATTTTTAATATACTGTTGAAGTTTTTAAAAACTGAACCTTACAGTGTCCCAAGTAAAAATGCGGGTGCATAGCTACACAATCTTATTAACGCTTTTTATTTTTACACAGCTATATTAAATCTTTTTATTTTCATATTTTATACCAGTAGAATCCATAAAATATATGTAATAAAGGTTTCTTCTCAATAAATGAAAATGCTCAGTGAATCTGCATGCCAGATACAAATATATAACACGTGAAAACCTCAGGTTCTCAACTCACATTTTCCTTGTATATGTTCCGAGACATTTGACATAGTCCAACCATTAAGAAGTGACCTATTAAATGATATATTTGCAAAACTCTCAAAAAATTTAATATCATTCCTTTGTCATTTTTAACGACCATAGTGTTTTCAAAGAAATGTGACCTTTCCTGAACATTTCTTTCATTTCTACCAATTATATTTCATCATACTATTCATATATTTCTAAAAGTTATATTATTAGATATATTCCTATTGATTATAAAAGAACACTATGTAAATTGGTTTTTGGGTTTTTTTAAGTAAGGTAAATGAATATGAATTACTTAGTTGGTTGTTGAAACTAATTTAAAATCATTGTAGTGTTTCTAAAATGGAATTGAAGAACAAAATTACCTCACAATAAGCTTTATTTTGTCTGTTGTGGTGTAGTTTACCTATTTTCTTTGTTTGGCTTGTAATAGTTATAGAACTTTCCTAGGTAGCATGTTGTATATTCTGGGAAAACAAATTGTAGGGTAGTTTTACATGTCTTACAGTACTGGTCTTAAGATTTTTGCTAATATGAATTTTATATTTTTAAAGGTAAAAGAAAGACTGCAAAGGCAGAAGCCATTGTTTATGAACATGGAAGTGGAAAAATAAAAATAAATGGAATTGATTATCTGCTTTACTTCCCGGTCTTACAGGACAGGTTTGTGTTTGGTGTTGGTTTTTATTTTTATTTTTAAAGGAAATATATTAATACTTTATAATACATCATGATCAATGTAGATGGCTTGTGATTTTCTGTTTCTGTTTGGAGGATTATTTCTCTTTACCAATGTAACATATCAAACTAGCTAAATAGAAGCTATTGCTATTTTTTATGTAGCTTCCAGATTTTTAAAAAAGCATATCTAGAATTCTTCATTAATTGACTCTTCCTCCTCTTTTCATAAGATCCTACTGGAATTTGAGTATTCTTAAATATACCTGATGTTCTAAAATGTAGACTATGCCAAAGTGTAAGAAAAGTAGGTTCCCACCTTCTTGTTTAGGGACGGGTGTGCCGAAAACAAAACAACCACCACAAAAACCAACCTTAGATTTTATAGCTAACTTAAGCCACTAGGTAAGGAAAAGTACGAGCAGATTTCTTATGGTTTGTGTTTTCCTGATCATAAATATCAGAAAACGTCTGCTTTATCATTTTGGGTTTTTGTTTTTTTTTTATTCAGAGGAGCGTGATTGTACATACTGAGCAAGCAAAGAAACCTGGCATTTATGGGTTAAAATAAGAGTTCATCAGGCTTTGCTTAGTTCCCAGTGCTAAATACAGCAGTTTTCTTTTTTAAACTTTGTATCCCGTGGAGAAATAGACATTAATCATAAATAGATACTACAATTCATCTAACCCTCTAAATATACTCATCTTAAATCTCTCTGTGAGTCGCTATATAAAGGCCTCTTCTTGAGGCAGTTATATTTTTCTAGTAGTTGCTGTCATTATCCACAAATAACAGAAGTTCAGTATGATTATTTCCTCCTTTCCTAATCCTTCTCCTGTTTCCTGAACGTGTTATAGTATTTAAGGTTGAAAGGGCTAAAGCTATTCTGATCCCAATGCTTATGTAAGGCAAAGAGGACCCTTCTAATATAGTTTAAGCTTCTGTACAGAATAATTATTGTAGGAAATGTATGTTTGTTTTATTTGTGTGTGTGGCTGTGTCAAGAAGTAGCCCACTCTTAACTCTATTGAAGATGAATTAAACTAATTCTGCTATTATCCTCACAGGGAAAGGCATGGAGTAAGCTCTTATTTCACTTAGGAAAGGCCAGACAGAGACCCATACTACAGGGGTTGTTAATTTCGGCATTGGGAACTGCAGAAGGAATGACATTTAACCAATCATCTGCCTGTCAATTTATATTTAAATATAACACCTGATGATTTAATAGCAAGTCTCCGTTATGACTTGATATCACAATTACATCCTTAGATCTTATATTCTTCAATGTGAGTTCAACAAGCATTTGCTAAGGATCGTCTATGTGCCTAGTCTTGTTCTGGGTATTGTGAAGATATCAGAGCTATTTAAGATATGATTCCTATCGTCAAGAAACTTCCTATCTACTCGGGAGGCTTAGGGCTAGTCTTGGTGGGCCTGGGCACCCAAACCCTCTCATCATCTGTAAAGAATTGTAGGGATTTAGGGCAGGATTGGTTCAGGAGTTTACAAGTCTTTAGTGAAGTAACCATTGACCAATAGGAAGACAATGAACCAGGAATCAGGGATCTTGATTCTAGGTCTCTGCCTTATCTAACACACAGTTAAGTGGGTTAGTGACGTGAAGTGAAGTTACAGGGGAGGCTTTTCTGGACAGCCATTTCTTCGGGAGCTTAAACATTTATCTGTCTTAATTCCTAAAATTTTAAGATTCCCTAACAAATACTTATATAAATAAATAGACTAAAATTCAGAAAAAATAGATTTCATAATATAATTACTAGAAGTATATCAGAGTAATAGAGCCAGACTGGTTAAGGTAAATGCAGTAGTGGAATTAGATTGTCAGTCTCTAAATTATCTTTTCTTTCTTTTCTTTTTTTTAAATATTTTAATTTTTCTTTTCTTTTTCTTTTTATTTTTTTAGAGACAGAGTCTTGCTCTGTTGCCCAGGCTGGAGTGCAGAGGCACAATCATCGTTCACTGCGGCCTTGAATTCCTGGGCTCAAGTGATCCTCCCATTTTAGCCTCTCCAGTAGTTAGGACTCCAGGCCCCTACCACCCTACTAAATTTCCTTTAGTTATGATGATATGGCTACTACTTATAATAGTGCTGTTTTTTATGACTTACAGCTATTTTTTACTTAGTGTCTTTGAAGTATTTTTTCAAAAAGATAACATAGGTTTGTTTTTTGTTGTTGTAGGAATTGTGTCATCCCTATATAGTATTACTAAAAATTTTAATTTGCTGTTGTGTTTGAAGGTCGTCTTCTGTCCCTCTGCATGTGATTATTTTGCAAAGAGTAGCACTTGAATGTCCTGTCTATATCCATCTCTCAGCTTAACTATGTTATATTAAGCTTTATTTTGGGTCTGAAAGCTACAATGTCAGATAAAGTAAGCAAATGCAATGTAAATGAACTTTTCTAAATCAAAGTTTAGCAGAGATATTAAGACAAAATCAAAGTGCTTGACAAAGGTGATGGTGAACATCATACCTGGCTCAAAAATGGTGTTCAATAAATACTTGTTCAACTGAGTGAAAGAAGGGCCAGGACCACATTCTGTCTGTATTGCTTTCTCTGTGGTGCCTACCTGAGCCACGTAGTCACTCACTGACCCTGAGGTAGCTGGCCAGACTGAGGCTGTCTGGGGTGTCACCTGGCTCCAAGCAGATAGCAGAACCCTGCAGCTTAGAGAACTGTAATAGGAGTATGTGTTTGGGGGGAGTGAGTGTTGAATGTGGCTTTAGTGACTTCAAAAACTATTTCAAGTTGAGTATTGTACATTTGCAACTACATTATCATATACTTTCTTTTATGAATCCAAATGGCATTTGATAATTGTTTGGGAAGACCTATTAATTTTATATCTGATTGTTGAATCCAGAGAGGTTATATTCTGTTGATTAATGGAGTTTTCCAACCATAAGACTTCTTTATAAGGTTATTTTTAAGCCTTGCAAAGTTATTGTGAGGTAAATGGGAGCAACAAACAATAAGGCAGAGTGTATTGCTATACTCGATATGTGAGGTTATTGCTATACCCAAGAAAAGAGAAATAAACCTTACAGCTCTCTGCAAAGTATTCTAAATGTCAGAAATATCAGTGTTTCTGTGTCTTGGTATAATGGATTGATTGAGAAGTATGAAAAGTATCACATTGGCACGCAGAATATGGCTCTTATAAATATTCTGAATGTCAACTGTTTATAAAATCATGTACCTTTACAGTAAGTTTAACCACATTTACTTATGATATGCTTTAGAGAACAGTTGATGTTCCCATTTCACTTCCTCGACCGACTTGGAAAACACGATGTGACCTGCACCGTCTCGGGGGGCGGAAGGTCGGCGCAGGCTGGAGCGATACGCTTGGCGATGGCAAAAGCCTTGTGCAGCTTCGTCACCGAGGACGAGGTTGAGTGGATGAGACAAGGTATGAGTAGCTGGGAGGGGCATGGTGGCTTGATACTAGCTGCAAGTGTTTATCTGATTCTTGTACTACTGACCTGAAATTAGTGAGGGAATACTAAGTTAAACACATAATATTTACAGTTTGCTGGCTGCTTCTTTCATGCTACAGAACCATAACAGTGTTTTTCAGGTTTGATTTTTACAAAGTGAACTTGAAGTAGAAAAAGAAAAGCAAGGCACTCACAGTGATGATTATTTGGGCCCTGCTAAAATGTTCAGTCTCAAGGTCAGGCAAAGTTTATTTTGGCCTCAGTGCATAATCTTTTGTCCAGTTTAACAAAGCTCTTATCTCAGGTATGTTTAAGAGACCAATTGGTTGTTTTTATTTTATGATAGAAATTTGTAGTAATTGTTTGGTTAATGATAAACCCCTTTTTACTTCTTTCCAAATTATTGGGGATTTTCATTTTTCCCATTGTGATGTTAGTTTGAATTTTCTTTTACCTCACTCTGTGTGACCCTTTCACCTGGGTGTGTATACAGGTGTCCCTGAACAGTATGAAAAAGAAGATGTAGTCGATTCGTAAATTAGGGTACTGCTTTACATTTGTGATAAATCGGGGAGATTCAAACTGAAGATTATCTTTGTGCTACTTATGAAAGGAAGAAAGAAAGAACTGTGTGTGCTATAAACCAGCTACGTGGCCCTGGGCAAGTCAGTTAGCGCCTCCGTTTGCAAGATTCTCTCTGGCCAAGTAAGATGGTCTACATGCCTCCTGCCCTCCGGTGCAGACCACTGGGGTTCAACATAAGCGCTGCCTTTGGCTTATGCTATTTAATTTTTTAAGCCTCTTAAAAATCTTTTTGATTATAAGCAATTTGCCATGCCTAGTCATTAAAATAATTTTATAGGACCTTACTAAACAATTCTGCTGGATGAGCTATACACACATGAAAGGAAAAAAGCATTATTACTTACAACTTAAAGTAGAACTTAGACAAGTTTTATCTGTATTTTGTCCAGAACACTGTTGTTTTCTTCTATGCATGCCCTTTAAGTAGAAGTAAGTGCAAAAGCTTATGGGTATATAATGGGTGATGGAAGTTTTCCTTTGCTGTATGGCCATTAAAAGACCCCTAATAAAATATCTAAGCCCTGTATACAATGAAGAGAAGTGCTGCATTGGAAAAATAAAAAAGACAAGAAAAACGATGGACTATTTATATATTTATAAAAGCAATTTACAAGCTTTCTCATCAGCAGTATTGGTATCTGTGGCCTTTACTGACATAGTATGGCTCCAACAACTACTGGGGTGCTTCCATGCGGACCGTATGCTAAGAGTAACTCAGCAATTGCCTAGAAACATAGTAGCTTCTGATGATTAGGAGAGTGGAAATTCCCAATTTAAAGTGACTTTATTCTTCTAGAACAGCGGTTCCCAACCTGGCACCAAGGACTGGTTTCATGGAAGACAATTTTTCCATGGACAGGGGGATGGTTTCAGGATGATTAAAGCGTATTACATTTATTATGCACTTTATTTCTATCATTATTACATTGTAATATATAATGAAATAATTATACAACTCGCCACAATGCAGAATCAGAATCAGCAGGAACCCTGAGCTTGTTTTCCTGCAGCTAGACTGTCCCATCTGGGGGTGATGGGAGACAGTGACTGATCAGACAGGAGGCAGAGCTCAGGCGGTGATGTGAGTGATAGGGAGTGGCTGTAAATACAGATGAAGCTTCGCTTGCTTGCCCACCACTCACCCCCAGTGCTGCCTGATTCCCAACAGGCCATGGACCAGTACCTGTCCAAGGCCCTGGAATTGGAGACCGCAGTTCTAGGAGAAACTGCTCATGCTGAGAATACAACTCTAAAACTTATTTTTTAGATTCTGAAACAAAATACCAAAGTGATATTATTGCATAAATTAGAATAATAAAAGTTTCTTTTCTCATATGTTTGACAAGTCATATTTGTATGTGTATGCATATTCATGTATGCTATTAATATTTGGTGTCTGTGTACTTCCTCGTACTGTACCATACAATAAGTTATTCATCTTTACCTCTTGTCTCCATTAAAAGTCTCACCTCTGGGCCGGGCGCGGTGGCTCACGCCTGTAATCCTAGCACTCTGGGAGGCCGAGGCGGGTGGATAGCTCAAGGTCAGGAGTTCGAAACCAGCCTGACCAAGAGCGAGACCCCCTCTCTAAAAAAAAAAAAAAAAAAAAAAAAGTCTCACCTCTGCAATATTAAGGATGTCGGGTGAGTTCTATTACCAGTGAATAGTGACTGCCCACACCAGAGCAGCTTTAGCGTAAGTTGAACAAGTTTAAAAACCAAAAAGGAGTCACAACTCTTATAGGATAAGGAAAGTAAATTCAAATAATGTCACTGGTATGTGTCTCAGAAGTTGGAAAAATACTCTAAAAGAGTGGAAGTAAACTGCTGTCATGAGATTTATACCAGCCTGGTAAATTATTATGGATCTGGTTGCTTTCTTCTAGTGTTTTCTCTGACAGCAGTGCCTATAATAAATTCGTGAGGTTTACCTGCTTTTCTGCTTGGCAGCGTGCGTTTTCCATGGTTCCTAAAGGCTTCCCTTTTCATGCCACAGCTGGACTACTGACGACCGATCCCCGAGTCAGAGAACGGAAGAAGCCGGGCCAAGAGGGAGCCCGAAGAAAGTTTACCTGGAAGAAGCGCTGAGGGCTTTTTCACAGGAAGAGAGGAGGAAGAGCTGTATGTACATGCCTGGCGTGTGGCAGACACACAGTGAATAGTGGCTGACTCACATGAGGGTGGCACTGTCAGAAATTTTTTTGAGTTGGGAGAAGATTTATTATTAAATGCTGCTTTGTAAAGGCGACCATTTAAAAATAAAAAAAAAAATGTGTACACATTGAAGCAGAGTGTGGAATGACGGACACTGGCGACTCAGAGGGGTGTGAGGGGGTGAACGATGGGAGGTTGCTGGGTGGGTACAGTGTGCACTGCTCCAGTGGTGGGTGCACTAAAGGCTCTGACTTCACCACATCCAGTATATCAATGTAGCAAAATTGTACTTGTACCACATACATAAATTTTTTTTAAACGAAAAAAAAAACTCAAAACTTCTTTTTGCTTTATAAGCTCTTGGGCTAAATCTGTATAAATGTACTTTTTATTTTCTAGATACTCAATGAAAGTTTATACTTGTATCTCACTGCATCATATCTGATTGCAGACACCAAAGCACAATTTATAAGCCAAAAAAAAGAAAAAGAAAGAATGTTAGCTTTATTCTGCTGCTTTATTTTTTAAACTTTTTCAGAAGATGGTTTTAGGAGCATAATTCATACGTAGAATCTTGGCATATTAGACTTAAAAGGACGGATTCAGCAAATTATAGTTGAGTTACCTCATTTTGCGGATGAGAAAGTTCAGCCCCAAAGATTAAGCAACCAACCAGAGCCAGAACGTTGCTCATTTAATGCTCCAGCTGATCTAGAACTCATTCCTCTTGGTTCTGTTGTTTCCCTGTGATATATTTCACAGCATAAGAGGTGAGAGTGCTTGTTCAGAAGCACGAAGTACAGTGTGTGCAGTGCATGTCTGTGTGCAGAGCTTCCGGGGCTGGGCGTAGCTGGTACAGACCACAGCCGGGCCTGTGATGGCTGAGTGAGCCCACACCGGGGAAAGTGCTCCAGCCCCTGTTTGGATCCAATTTTTTTAATTGTATCTATTAATATTTAAGGTGTACAACAGGATGTTTTGATACACAGAGTGTGAAGTGATTACTGCAGTCAAGTAAATTAACATATCCATCATCTCACGTAGTTACCGTGTACACGCACGCATGTGTGGAAAGAGCACCTAAATACTCTCTCCGCAAATTTCCAACGTGCAATTAACTGTAGTCCACATGCTACACATTAGATCTCTAGACTTATTCATCCTACTTAACTGCAACTTCTTTTTGACTAACATCTCCCCGTTTCCCCACCCTGGCCCGTGCCCCAGTAACCACTATTCTATTCTCTACTTCTACGAGTTTGACTTTTTAAATTCCACAGCTTAGTGAGATCGTGCAGTACTTGTCATTCTGTGCCTGGCTTGTTTCACTTAGCACCACGTCCTCCAGGTTCACCCACGTTGCAGCAAATGGCAGGAACTCCTTTTTCATGGCTGAATAGTATTCCATTTGTACATGCCCCACACTTTCTTTATTTGATCAATTGCACAGATGTGGAACAAAGTGTCTTCAAGCTGCCCCATTCCCAGAAGGGCTCAGCAGAAGTGCCTGAGGAAGGATGGGGCCAAGGGAAACAGGTATAGAGACCTCTGATGAAGGCACCTGGTTAGGATCACAGATACGCTCTGGAAGAGCATGGGCAGCGGGGAAGTGGGCTGAGTCCATGACCGCTGCCCCCCAGAGCCTGTCATGCGCTGACTGCACAGGTCAGGTGTGGAGAGGGCAGTTTGGCCCCTGTGAAGCCCACCAGGCATGGCCCTGGTCATTGACTGGAAGATCGCACATAGGTGTTTGGCCAGGAGTTGGACTCCTCAGTCATAGCTAGGTGTTAAACTGAGTTTGCTATAGGATTCCTAAAAGTCCCTTAAATGAAGAAACGTATGCATTTTAATTTTAGTGCAATTTTGCAGTAGTTTTTTGAGGTGGGGAAAAGGCAGTTGGTGACAGGGGTACTCTAAAATCCATTTCGATGCAATTATTTTAATTAAGTAAAAATATTGCTTCAAGAATTAGACCCTCAATGCTTAATTTTCCTTTATGTAGAAAGTTGTATACTACTGATTTCTTCATGAATTCTGTTTTGAAAAAGTTGGATATGTTCTGAGACATGTATGTGCATGTTAAGTCTTTATATAGTAAACATGATTCTTTCCACGTAGCAGTCATTCTGTAGTGAAATCATCTGGGTCTGGTTTTGGTCAGCAACGTTGATGTAGCCTGTATCTGTTGGAGCATGCTTTTTAAAAACACTTTGACAAGAGAAAAGCGACCCGTGCTTCCTCCCCATGGCGTGGGTGCGCTGAGACGTGGATGACGGGGCTGTGTCTTGCCATGTCGCTGGCCTCCGGGCCAGTGCAGAGCTGACTGCAGTGGATGCCGGGCGTGCTGTCAGGGTAAAGCCAGGAAGGGGCTGAAGAAGGGTACCTTGAGGATGGTAGCACTTGGATGAAGAGGCCGTGGGAGTTTGGATGGAGCCAGCAGCAAGGGAGGAGGAAGATCAGTGCATCTAGCTGACACCTGGGAGCAGGGGGCCTTGTTGGGACTGGCTGGGAATGAGGCTGAGGCGGCTCTTGTAGGGCCTGCAATGTCACCACGATGCACGATGTCAACTGTGCTGCCAGCAGGGAATCACTCACTCAGCTTTTTTTTTTTTTCTCCTTTGAGAGAATTGCAGTGGTAGTTGAGATCAAAATGGTGGTTTCAAACTTCTATCAACAGGACTCTTTTTTTAAAAATGTTAAGTAGGGTCGCATTACATAATAGAACAAAAAAATCTGAGCCTTGTTAGGTCCCGCCTTTTTGTGAGGCACGTCTCAGGAAGCCAGAGCTCCAGGGAAAAGGCTTTGCAAACCTCGGCTTCAGGAAGGTCCCTGAGCTACTGCAGGAGCAGGGAGTGCCTGCCCGAAGGCCGTTGTTAACGAGAGGCACAGGCCATAGCCGGGCCAGGACGGCGTAGAGAACAGAAAGGGAGGTGGGTGGGAATGTTGCCAAGCCACCTGGACAGAGGGTGGGGGTGACTGTGGTGGTGGCTGGCTACAGGGGCAGGTGTGAAATGTGACAGGGAGCAGGCTGCTGGGAAGAAATGCTGGTGAGAGTAGGCGGTGCCAGCAGAGAGGTCCTGGGTTTTGTTGAGTTTCAGGTGTCGGGGCCACCTCGGGAGAAGTGTGGCACACAGGTGGAAACAAGGGCTGAGACCCCGAGGATGGGTCTAGCCGCTGACACATTCGGGTGGGTGGCTGTCGCATGGAAAGGGGACTGGGAACACGGGCTGGGGACAACAGGGAGGAACCTACCAAGCTCAGCTCTCAAGAAACACCTTTCAAGTTTAAAGTCTAAAAGAGGAAGGAGTGACAGGAGGAAGGGGAGCCAGGCACAGGTGGTCAAGAAGTCGGTGGCAACAGGGAAGGAGCTATTGGAAGAGGCCATCCCAGAGCCCTTTCCCCGTGGTGTCTGGACAAGGGCAGGATGTGGAGGAAATACCAGCTTGTGACCCTGACAGGTCACTGTGCCCTTTCGAGTCTCAGTTTCCTCATGTCAGATTGGGGTCCTTACATCTTCCTGAACTAAATTCTGTAGCATTAAATAACAACTCCTCATTCCCCTGCCCCCCTCCCCTGGCACCCGCCATTCTGCTTTCTGTCCCTGTGAATTGACGGCTCTAGGTGCCTCCTGTAAGTGGAATCACACAGTATTTGTCCTTCTGCGACTGG